>OY019134.1:8440423-8923297 GCA_955652365.1 Eristalinus aeneus
GCCAGTACATGTTGAAGTACGCCTCCGACGGTCCCGGCCCGTTGATGACCTCTGGCGGTCCCAGTTTCTCGCCGTCCTCGATCTCGTAGTCCTTCTCGTCGCAGTCCTCCTCGTCACTGCCGCTAGAGCTGGATGAGTAATATGTGTCCGGCTCCTGGTCGGTGATTTTGATGCACTTCCTGATCACAACCGGACTCTGCCCCTCCGGGTTGTCATCTTCGTTTTTTGAGTTTGTGGGGCTGACGTTTGACTCCTCCTTCCTGGCGCTAGGCGGACTGTTCTTCCGCACCAAGTCGAACAGACTGGGCATCTCTTCGTTGCCGTTGACATCGGTAAAGAGGTCGCGTTCCTTCTCCAGCTTGCTGCTCTCGTAGGTCTGGATCTTGAAGCGGATTTCGCGATTCTGCGGCGGCGTGACTGGCAGTGGGGGCGACGACTGCTTGAACGTCTGCATTGTGGGTGTAGGCGGAGTCGCCGGGGTCAAGGCGGCCTCCTTCGCGCTGACTATCAGCTGGGTAGTGCCATTGGGGCTGCCTGCAAGTTGCAGCTTGGGGATCTGCGTCTTGCCGAGGGACTGGACGCGTTCTGGGGGCTTGGGCTTGGGGCCTTTGACTTTCGTTGGAGTTCCCGGCTCTGTAGGTGAATTCGGAACGGGGATCTGAGATGAGGAGTCCTTGGGCTTGGACTCAGATGAGTTAGAGCGATGGAGGGTAGTCTTTGTGGGACTGGCGGGCTTCAAGACGGGCAGGTTGGTGGGCCGCTGGTCCTTGGGCCGGTATGAGGACAGCTTGAGATCCGTCTCGGACTTCTGCTTCTGCACCATGGTGCGAGGCTTGATGACTATCGTCTCAATCTTTGGCGGTAGCTCGACGGGCGTGTCGAGGGACTTCTTCGGCGTCAGCACGACGGGGATTCGAGACTTGGCCGCCTTGGCATCCTCCGCAAGATTTTCCAGAGAGCTCCTCACTTCTGACTCCAGGAACAGCTCGCACTGCTTTCTGAGGTCCGTCGTGCTCTTTGAGTGGCTGTTCAGCTTGAGCTCGGTTTCGGTTTTGGAACGTTCCATTGCCTTGGGCGAGGGGGCTGACCCGAAGACGGCGGCGATCGCCTTTGGGATCTTCGTGATCAGCTTGTCGTCCGACTTGGGGGACTCCAGGGGTTCCGTGGAATCCGCCTTGACGCCGTTTATCTTCCGCGGCGTGGGTATGATCGAGCGCTTCTTCGGTTCAGCGACGGTTGTCTGCCGGGGCTTCGGCTTGGGCGTGACCTCTGGACCTGGCTCGATGACGTCGGTGATCTGGGGCGACTTCAGTTGCACGTTTTCGTAGACGTTCCTCTTCTCCACCTTAAGCTCCACGTTCTCGTAGTTATTTGCCGGAGTTGCGGCGACCTTCTCAACCTTCTCAACCTTCTCTGGGACCTTGAACTCCTTCTCAAGCATCGTGAATGGCTTTAGGACCTTGGCCAGCTCTGTCTTGTTCATCACGGACGTGCCATTCATTCCGGCGTAGGTGGACAGGTCCGTCTCAGAGGAATAGTTGGAGCCGATGGAGAACTTGTCGATGACTGTGGATATGGTCGAGATGGTGCTGGCTGTGTCGTCGCTCTCGGAGCCTGCTGCGCGGTGCGCGTTCTCATTCTCAAACAGGTTGATGTAGTACTCAGCATCTGGCGGTGGTGTGAACGGCTTGTCGTCCACTGTCGCCATCTTTCCGTCCTTCATCTGGCGCCGCTTGATCAGCTTCCTTGGCGGTACTGGTGGTGGAGGTGGTGGGCTCTGCTTCGCAGTTCTGGTCTCCTCCTCGCTGCTGCCGTCGCCTGTTGGCAGCTGGCCGTAGCCGTTGCGCACGAGCAGCTTAATGGCGACGTTGTCTTTCAGGCACCGCACGCAGTCGATGCGCGTCATCTCGCACACAGCCCTGCCATCGATGCTCACGATCTCGTCCCCCTCCCGGAGATTACCCCAGCTGGCCACTACCCGTGAGGCTGGGCTGTCCTTGGCGCAGGACTGTATAAACAAGCGTTGCACTTTCTCGCTGCTACGCGTGCCGCCTTGAAATTTCAGGCCAAAGCCCAGACGCTCCCCGGGCAGGCGGTAAACGTGGACCAGTTCTATGTCTTGTGGCTCATCCGCCGTGAAGCCACTGTCTGTGACTGTACTGGTATGAATCACGGATGTGGTTTGTGACTGTGCTGGGACATCGTTTATGGAGAGCACTGTTATAAACGATGAGTCTTGGATGGAGTTGTTGCGCTTCATTGCTTGATGGCGCTGTGTATGGTTTGTGTCTTTGGATGATGACGGATCATCGACTTCGACCACTGTGATGTAATCGTCCATGATGGCGGCCGGTTGTAACATTGAATTGATTGTTAATCTGGATGTGTGTGCTTTCTACATCGATTATTGGTGGCGCTGCAAAAGACAAGAAGATTTTTTGGTGTGGTGAGTAAATGGGAGTTAAACAATTTGTTGCAATGATCACTAAAAGATTAGCATTTGATGAGGAAAAGTCGTCTGTAGTAAAAGGGTGAACCAGAGCAAACGCCTTTCACACAGTTTCCTTTATGGGTTTCCACTTCTTGGGAATAACTTTTTTTTTTCGAATAAGAACCTCGCAGTTCCGATAATCCTCTGATTTATGAATAAAAGTAACTTCTCCCCAATTCCTGACCTCTACCTGTCATTTCCCTTCCGACTTCCTTTCGTCCGTCAGGCCTCATTCGAAACTAGATTAATCCAAAGCCTCTGTCGAACTCCCTTTGATCTACAGCCGCCTGTAGCCCACGTAATCGGATCATTCACAGTCCGGTGTCGATCATTTTTCCGAAAGAAAACAGAAGCTAATTGAAAACGCCTCAAATTCCCCCGGCGACTCAGGGAAAGTTGCCTAAAACCAGTTAGTTAACCTTTCCCACCAGAAATCTGCCCACCAATCCTCCCCTCCGGTAGGTTTCCGCTCCCTATTCGGTGCGCTGGTAATTAATTTACATACCTAAACGCCGCCGCCTAGCATCACGGTTGCCGCATCATTCCCAGGCAATGCGCGAGGGGCGCAATCAAATTATCATAAGCGTCTGAGCGGAAGGGAACGACTGCGATCCGTGTCAACATAACCATCACTTAAGTGCTGCCATTCTCGGGCATTGTTCGCCCGATGGAATGCAGGACGACGCCGTTCCCAGCGATGACTTGGCAGGGCATGGCACGGCAATGTAATGCATCATGACACCAATGTCGCGGATACGCGAGGGGCTCGAGCTCTTGGATTCAATGGGCAAAAGACCGTGATTTTGATGTGAATGTGAGAGAGGAGATTGCTACCGTGGGCTTGCGATAAAGAAGCAATTGTTTCGTTAAACGTTCCTGAGGTGCACAGTCAGGTGGTGCTGGCAATGGCGCTGGCGCTGGTGCTGGAGCGAATTTCAGGCAATTAGCCGTAGCTCCGCAATATTATGCAATTACCATTTGGCCGTGTTCTCTTGTGGCCAGTGACTTTACAGAATCAACATTGTGACGGGGGGTTGGGAATTTTCCAAGCCGACGCCAGAGATGAAGTAATTGAGGCTGAAGACTGACTTGCGCAAGGTTGGCTGGTCACCAGGAAGTGCCCGAGATGGATGGCAATTCGAAATTTTATGGAGTTGCCATTGGAAGGAAAATCTCACAGAATTGAAATCATGGGTAAGGAGAGACTTGAAAAGGTTTTCTTTGAAATGGAAGACCGCGTTTGCAAGGAGGTGCAATCGTAGTGATGCAGACTCTTGCTCGCTGGTCTCTGTGTCAGTCCTTGGGGGTTTTCATTGTTTTCCTGGTAAACCGTCACCCACCAGTTTGTCTTTAAATTGTGACGCCACTGTTTTCGGGTGGTCTGTGGAGGATTCCATAATTTTCTTGGCCTTACGCTGTGGACATTAGACTGCGCAAAGATCACTATTTGGTCCCCATCTCAATCTTTAGAGCACTTGAAGAACGAACAAGTCACTTGAAATTTTCCTCAGCAGCTGACTGGCGTCTTGCCTATAAATTGTCATTTCCTGCTGCACCGACTAGATTCTGGTCCCCTTAAGCTAAAGCGGCAACGGTGACAGCTGGAATTCAAGGTCTACAAATTGTCTGGCAGAAGGGGAGATGCCGCACCGTAGACAAATGTGGTAGTGTTGCGTTTAAGACGATCGGAAAGCGTAAATCTGACAAGATCACTTTAAGCTTAACAATGTCCGTGAAGTATCTCGCGTAACTTAAGACGTTAATTCCCTGCAGAAGCTAAATGCCGAAATAAAGTCGATCTCAAGCCTGATAACGAAAGAAAACTTAGATCTCAAACTGGCTTCCTAAGCATCGATGAAATGAATTAAATGGTTTGTGGGGTCTCGCTAGCTAAGGCCTCTTAAATGCAACCTCCTTCGAGACTCAGAGCTTCTTGTGTAGATGTTCTGAAGCAAATTGTCGCCCAATGAAGGTTTGTGGCGTCTTGCCAGCTAAGGAATCTGAAATGTGACACAATTCGAGACTCAGAGCTTCTCGTGTAAACATTTTTAAGCAAATTGGCGCCCAACGAAGTCCACTGCTTTTGCAGAGTACAACGAATGCCGCTAGAATCTCTTAAATTTCTCCACGATTTTTTTTATACATTTTGTATAATATTTAAGGAGCACCTCCAATTTTCTAGAAACATCGCGTTCAAAAGCAAATGAGCTCTGAATGAAGTCAAATCCAAATCCGATGCCTTGTCTTGTCTTGCCACACTACAACTCCATTTATCACAAGCCGCGTAAGTGAATGGAGCTGCTTGTCAATCCCCCTTGTCACCTGCTTTTCCAAACCCGGCCCACAATTAACCCACTTCAAAGACGACCTTGCGTTTGCCAAGCGTTACCGCACACCACTCACTCCAATCGCCTTTCAACGCCTTCCAAGGAATACCAAGTGATCTCCGCCATGCCTTGCATCTTTTCAACGCACTGCTCCACTCCCCCTTTCTCCGCACTCCTTCTTATGCAACCGATACGCAGTTCCCGTGATCGATGGCTGTGTGTCTCAACAGGGCAGACATAACCGCCGGGCAGGCCCACAAGCGCGATCGACTTTGTATGCTCGCCACGGCCCACCGCCATAGAATGTCCCACTTTGCGGCTCGACTGAAATCCGATTGGCATTCCGCGCTGTCACTCGTTCATCGATTCTTGCGACATTATCTGTCAGCCGCCCGTTGGCATTCAGTGCACCCCGGCTCACGCCGGGTCACGCTTGCGCGGAGCTGCAAATGTCAGACGCCCTGCAAAAGGGCAGCAGACGTTCACTGGATCCAGGAAGTGGTTCACGGGCAATAGTTGCGCGCAGATGCACAACACACGCGTCTCGTACACACGCGTCCACCTGCCACATCATCGGCGCACAAGCCGAACTGACCATGTTTGGCCATTGTGTCTCTAATTAAGTCGTTCGACTGATTACTTATGCTGAGGCTGGGCTTATGCAAGCCTCGGTTGGAGCTCCCCCCCTTACGGAGCTACTGATGCTTTGTGCCTGCATCGGATCAGTGCAAAAGCAGTTTTCACCGTCTGCTGCGTTCGCGGATGGAGGCTGCTCGGCGTAACCCGATCCGAGACGTAATCTGTGTTGGTGTGTGAGGGTATGCGGGGGAGGCGACGACGCGGCGGACGTCAGAGGCTCACGACGAAAAGCGCTCTGGTCAGGTGCTGTGGAATGGAAAGTGATGGATTTTTTTTTGTTTTCTTATGCCGTTACAGCGGGGAATGTGACGTTACAAGGCAAACGGAGAGTTTTCTCTCTGCTTTGCAACCGTCTGAAGTTTGATGTGATTTGAGCGCGATATGGATAGAGCATCTTGTAGACTTGGTCGACGGTGGGGCCTTTGAGGTTGTTCAGTTTGAAATCATTTTCCTGCAACGATTGTAATTTTGTCCTCCAAAGCGTTCAATTCTTCTGTGTTCGGAGAATACTTTCATTTTTCCGTCATATCCCCTTCTGTTTGGTGTCATTTGCGAACCTTGGCGTCATTGTTTGCTGTATCCTTAATCTCTGATGTTGTTTCTGTGTAATTTGCAAGTTTTTGAAGCGATTTCTGCGATGTTTAGGACATCTTGGGTCATTTGTTGTGTCATTTGAAGCAATTTTTGATCATTTAGAAGATTTTGTCTCAGTTTTTGGCTTGTTGGCACCCGTGGTTTCACTTTTCTATCAGTGATGGGCCCTGATTACATTTTTGTGACATGCATGAACTCCTATTTGTGTCATTTTTGGTGTCATTTCAAGCTCTAGCTACAAGTTTTCTGTCATTTTAAGACTTTCTTGTAGTTTTCTGTACAACTTGGAAGTCTGGTTTCATTGTTTGTGTCATCTACATGTTCCTGTGTGAATGTTTGAGTCCCTTACCATCCACAGTTGGGAATGTAAGACAGTTTATAGGTTATGTGACAATTTTCCTTTTACCCCTTAGTTTATATTTCGTTTCATTTGACGGCTGTTCCCTCAAGCTTCGTGTCATTTTTTGGATCTGTTGTCATTTTTTGGATCTGTTGTCATTTTTACTTTTATTATGGACATTCAGCTCCTGCCGCAACTGACTACCCTGAGATGGACACAGAAACCGTCAGGCGTTTAGCAAGCATTCTTTTTCGTTAGATAATTGAATGAATACTTGTTTGAACTTAGCAACATGTAGCCAATCCGCCAAACGTCTTCAAGCTAACGTCGATTTTTCAGACAGACAGAATGGCAGCAAGTTAACTCTCGCAACACAGAACCGAGTCAAATTGGGCCTTGTAGCACTTTCGTCAAAAGCAATGCTTTGGTTTACTGTCACATATCCACTGAAAAAATCCACGCCATCCAGTGATTCACAGAGTCTTCACCGTACTTCTCCCTAACACTGGTCAGCTTACGCCACCATGACTCCATAAGTCACCCGTCATCCACTGCGCGTAGCCTCCAACCCCAGTTGGGCTCATTTATCACAATCGAAAACCTGTTCTTCGCTTGCACACACATCCGCCGACCCAACTTCGCGACTAGATTTCAAGGTGTCCAACTCCTCAATGCCGTTATGCTCAGTTAACCCACAATTCCTTTCGTCGTCGGCCCTCACTCCACTCTCGGTGGCTGTGTCTCTTACGAGTGTGTACCACTTACACACATGGAAGCTGCGGATTACACAGATCCTCGTGTTCTTTCTTTCACTGGCTGCTTTGATTTGTTTTTGTTTTTTTTTTTATTTTTTTGGTCATGAAGTGGGACATTAATCCAAGGTGACCGCATTCTGCGCGAAGAGGGAGTCTCTTGATGGCGAATCTACTCACATGTGTGCGCGTGCCTTAGAGGTGATTAATGGCTTTGTGCGTTGCAAGTGCAGTGGAAGATGCATCTTCGGGGAGTATGAGTTTGTCAGTAGCTGGGAAAATTTACTTTTCCACTGGGATGGAAGTGGGATGCTTGTGAAGGTAAGGACTTGGGGTATTGAATTCATTTGGATTTGAATTTTGCTGCAGATGCAATTTGTCTCGTTCCTCTGCTTTAAAGGTGAGTGCCTTAAAGTATGCTTTACACAGTAGGGCTTTGATGGGGATTAAAGCATGCGAATTCCTATTAAAGAAAATCGGTTCCAAGGACTACATAGTTGCCCGAATACAGAGTGATAATGAGATTTAGTCCATTTTGACCTGTGGCATCCAAAACAAGGGGGGGGAACTACGAAATTCCGTCACATGCACAGAAGAAGAACATTAGCACAAACCACGTTTGCCTAAACAGTTCCAAGGAACAGCTTAAACAAAATAAATTTCATCAGAGCTCAGATCAATCCTGTCAGCGTGTATTCTGACAACGTTTTTAGACGCAAGGACTTCAGTACAATGCTATTCAGTTACCTAAACAGTCTCAAGGATCAGCTTAAGCAAAAGAAATTTCATCAGAGCTCAGTTCAGTCCTGTCACCCAGCGCTCATTACTTTGGCAAAGAAAGTTGAAAGCTTGTTAATTCAATGAACTATGAGCAAGGGTGTTTTTTGAAAGTATTCTGACGACGTTTCTAGACGCAAGGACTTCAGCACAATGCTGTTCAGTCACCACGTCTGCTTGCACACTCCAGTCCATAGGGACTTGTGTACAGTTGGACCCTTTCTTAGTTGAAGCCGTGTCTATTCCATTTCTTCCTTGTGTACTCACAACTCTGGGAAAATCGTTCAAAAGAAGAATTGACCGAAAGGCCACTTTCTAATCATTCTTAGGCCTCTTCTTCTTCCTTCTCAACTTGCTCTCGAAAAAACTAATTTATCCTGAGCAACAGGAAAAGTGTTTAGAAACGTCCAGTCCATACCTTAAACTTGCCCAAGAGTATAACCTTAATACCAATCGAAGATAATTGAGTGGCTTAAGCTTCCAGAACAGAAAACTGATGCTCTAGAAGAAAACATCAGTAGACGAAACTCGCTCCGAATCATTCTACAACCAAATAGTGTTCTTCTAGAGTTGAAAACTTTATCAAAACACAACGGGAAAGGCTTTAATAAGAACCCCTACAAAATCTTTTTGAACTCAGCTTCCCCCCAAACTCAGACCGACACATTCAACATTCCAAAGCCCCCAGACTTCCATCAGCTGCTGCTGCTTTCAATGTCTTTCATAACACCCACAGACTCCACCACCACCTCCACCAACATCGCAACCACTACCGCCACCATCACATCACTACGACTTCAAATTCCAAGAATCACATGGATTTCACTAATTTTCTCACACTTCCACTCCATTCAGCGGCCGCATGGCGCGCACCAGGCCTGGCCATGGGCTTAGCGAATTCCCCGGCTAGTCCCCATTATCTGTGTTGTCCGTCACAATGGCTAGAGGTGCAGCGCCAACCGTTCGACTAGTCGTTCTTCCATTCTGCCGTTCTCCAACGAAATTCGTTCCACTTGTGTCTAACTGGGTCAGCAGTTCCGTGAGCTGACGACACCAGTGAGGGATGGGTGCCGCATACCGTCGACAATTGACGCGCCAGGAGCCCATCTTCGACGCGATCGATGTCGCCGTCCGCCTCATCGAGAGAGAAATTCGGAACCCAAACAATGGCCCGGACCCGAACGAATCCATTTGATTAATCTGCGCGCACTTGACGTTCAATTGAGCGCTGGCGGCGCGGACGTTTGGGGCACACTCTTTGAATAGTAAGCCTGAGCCAGCGCGGCACTATGATTGAATGCGGGAAACCGGAATGTTTAGTCCCGCATCTCGTGCAATTGCTACTCCAGCTTAAAGGCTAACGTGTTTCGCCTTGTCGGGCTGTCGTCGATCGGTGCCGTTGTCGATCGCTGGAATCTCGAGTGGTGGTCGTGTGCGAAATGCATGAGCTCCAGAAACCTGTTGTCTTGACGGGCTTGCAGTTTTTTTCGCGCGACGTCTGTGTGCGGTGAATATCGCTGCTGCTGCTACTGCCTTTTGACCAGAAACACCCGCTGACGGCGATCTGAGCTGAATTGAAGATCGGAATGGTGCCGGTGGGGTGTGGAATGCGATTCTTGATGAGAAGCATGTGAAGGCGACGGACGGCGGAGTGAAGTTGCTGATATTTGACGAGTGCTTCGAATTCCACGGAGTGGTTTTTCGATCTGGTTAGACGAGGGCAAGTGTTAACTTGGCACAGGCCACTTTGCACGGAATGAGTGATTGATGCTTGAAACGTCGATAGTTTCGGAAAGGAGTTAAGTCCGGTGGGGGGAAATGACAAGAACAACGGTGCGGAATGCCGATGGAGGGAGAAGGAAACTAAATGAAGTGGCAAACGCGTCTGTCCAATTAATTATTTCATCAAAGATGTCAGACTGGCTATTTGTGGGCATTATCTGATGATTGCAGTTTGCAATGCGCGCTGTTTTAATGGAGGTTTAAATGAGATTTCGTCAAGACTGTCAGAGAGGATTTACTTTTGTTTCCATTTACGTCAAGTTGTCACGGGAATTTCAACTGAAATCTAAGTGCTTGACTTTATTCGGCAGAAGCAAATATTCTCAGAATTCAAATGCGTTGGATGTTTATGATTTTCATTGCAACAGGATAGAAAACGCCTTTCAACACTTAGTTCTGTATACAAATTGAATGGCGCATCTGCTTACTTCTACAACAATCACTCGTGCTGCGAATGGATGGGGCTCACAGTGTAATGCCGTCTTCAGCAACAGCTGGCAAAGTCAAGGCCAAACTTAAACCAAAACCTCTCATTTTTTTAGTAGATTCGTTTACCGGCTACATAACAAAGTCCAAGAACTCTGCGATTCTGAGCTTTTGAGCTAGAGCCTTCTTCAATTTACGAGTACAATTTTTAATGTTCAATGTGAAAGCAAATGATTGCTGGATACATTTGAATCCTCAAGGAACAAGTCCGCAAGCAGTGAGTACTACCCACTCCACCCGTCTCTCGACGCCAGAATTTGCCCTTGTTCGGTTTCAAGACATAAACACGTTCTAGGAGATTGTCAAGCTACACAACAGCCAGTACGATATTTTTTTGAGAACATAATCGGGGCCTGTCGACTGCAAAAGCCATGCGTTCGAAGATAATGCTCAAAGAAACTTCTTAAATTATGTCATTCGAAGTCAGAAAAATACTCTAGGCCCCTCGTGAAATGAGTCGCTGATTAAGGAGCTATTCCCTGCTCCCATGTGAATTGTAGCACCGATCACAGCAGTTGCACACAACATTAACATCCAATAATTGCGATATTTGGCCATCCTCGAGAGAGCAGCTCACCTGCCACTACTCCACTACGGCCACATCTCAAAGTAAAAACAGAGTTTATAAAGCATATGAATGAAGTGAATGAAGCGTATTACGCGTATGAATATAAAGCGCATGAAGCGTTTACTTCCGAGAATATAGGCACAACAACATTTCTATCACAACCACAAATTTCTCTGACAAATTAACTTGTTGTGAATTCACACTATCAAGGCTCAGTCTGTGCAGAGCTGGGCAAATAGAAATTTTATTCGACCGTGCCGTGCCTAAACAACATCAGCAACAGACTGAAATGTACCTTGATCTTCAAGTCGATAATTTGCCGACAAAAATTGTTACTCGTCAAATGTCAGCCGAACGATGAGAAGAAAAGAACAGAGATAGTAGTTGCGAAGGCAATTTGTGATACAGGAAAAAAATCAACCTTCGGTAAACCCTGCACAACACACACTCTCGCTTTGAGAAAAGCTTGAATCGTTGGATTTTTTATAATTAACGCTCAGCAAGGTCGGCTCTCTTTGCATTGCGTCCGGATTTTAAACATGAATTAGAGGAAAGCAGCAACTGAATCGTCTGAACGGGGTCTTAATAATAACAATTGTTTGGCGCTGCAGTCCACAATTGAACCAGGGACTAGCTTGCTCATCAACTACTCGTATTGTGCGCGCTGTTCTTTTCTCACGGTTAGAAGGGACCTACAGTTTTTTGAGACTCCGAACTGCGAAGTTTGAGAAGTTTTTTCTAAGACAGTTTTTACTCTTTGAGTGTTGTGAAGTGAAAAATTCAAGGTGTCCAGCCGGGAATCAAACTTAGACCTTCTGCGTGTGAGCGTCGCACTCAAACCACTACACCACGGCGGCCATGGGGCCTTAATTCATTCGTCAAACCCAACAACCCAGCGTTCCCACAATGGAAAGTTGAGTTCCTCCCGAAACTCCATTTCGTTTTCCTGCTTCAATATTTTGAACGGTTTCCCTAATGGTTTAGTGACCAAAATAGTTGTGAATTTAGGCAGCTAGGCTGTCCGATGACTAACATGCAGATGATCCTTCCAACTGTACACAAATCAAAATAGTTCTGAATTTAGGCAGCTAGGCCGTCCGATGGCTAACATGCAGATGATCCTTCCAAATATACACAAATCAGGAAAATTATCTTGGCATTCATCCAAATTTAGTTTTAGTTACTGCCGACTCTAAGCCACAAGGTGTCTTCTATATGTTGCACAAACCCTGAACTCAGGAGAAAGTCGCCTTCGTAGAGTCACCTGTCTAGGTGTTCTGCCACATGTGAGGGATTCCTGACCGAAATTTTCAGCGGACTACACAAACGAACATCTTGTTTGACTTGCTCTCTTTGTCAACCTTTGCCATCCACTGGCTTAGTTTCTGATGCTAGTCCCCTCTTTTCAGTAAAATTTCTTTGCATCCTGTGCTTTGATTTCCATAAGCAATCAATAACTCTTTCAGCACTTCTTGTAGGGCTGTGTCGACATCCATGGCAGAACCCAGTACAGAAGGCAAGGAAGGATCTCAAACTGTTCGACACCCGGAGAGACAACCTTTTCCTATTAGGCTCTGGATCTATTAGACGAATTATTGGAAATAGTTCTCAACGGTGTAGCTGAACGATCACTTTAGTAAACTAAAAGCTTCATTTTTTTGGCGGGATGAGATCGAGTACATCTCTGACGTATTACCTATACCAACAATGACGTTCAACCCTTCCCTTGTACAATTCAATGGCCCTGACTTCTATCATGCTTGACGATGTTGTCACAGAGTGCGTTGGATTGATGAACAGGTCCCTAAATCTGAACTAAGGCAACCTACTTTCGGCTAGGACAGTGCACGCAAATGCTAAAGGACATCAATCACTTTGCCAGGAAAGTCTCAGTTCACGACAGTGTGTCTAAATAAGGAGAAGGAAACTCGTTATGCCAGAAATACAATTCACGGACGAATGAAAAGATCCCCTAGCCTGACACCAAACAACACAACGCGCACTCCATCTCCCCTTGAACTAAAACTGTCTCACAACGGAACAATTGAAAAACTCTCACCTCCATTTGCTTCGTCCCCCACAAGTGCTTCTTCAGTTTTCATTTTGGTTCACCTCCCCCTCTGATACTCTTGCTAATCGCCATCATATCAATCACACAACAGAAAATATCTCTTGTTTTCATCTCGCCCATGATTAGACATTTTTGGTCAGCGCGACTGATTTCGGACAATAAAGGAGAAATCTCACTCTCGGCCGCTGCACAATGGAGCGGAGGGTCGGAAGTGTGTTTCAATTAAAAGTCCAACGACCGACCACCATCCATTGAGCGTCTACAAAAGATCACTTCCTTCCAAGTGGTCACTTCCACTTTGTCTAAGTACGCACTCGGTCCTATTATCTTCGGTCAGTTCGGGCTGTTATTAGCTTGTTCGCTTTTTGATGCGGCAGCCTGTGTACGTGTGTGTGGTGCAGGGGGAATGAGCGGACGAATTACCTCCGTCAAAGCCATAATTGAATGCATCACGCATTCGATGAGTGGGCGGGGCATTGGAAGACGCCAACTTATGGGGGTTTTCTCTCATTTATTGCACTCGTCACTGCCCTGCCGACGACGAGAAAAGCCGAGCCACTGACAGCGTTTGATGAATGACAATAGCATCGACTGGAAAATGACCTTCTTCTGTGATCCCTGGCCCACGTCTTTGCGAAGCCAACAACACGACGCAACGCAGCAAAGCCTGCCTTCCTTCATCGCATCGGCATCTCGTTGGCATCTCTCAGCACAAAACTGGTTCCTACATTGGGAACACGATGACCGAAGTCGGCGTAAAGCGTTTTCCATGTATTTGGGTCATGGGATCATTAGAAGCACTCCTCTGGTGTCATGTCAAGCTGCGCTGGGCACCGAGCGAAGGTGGCCGTGGACGAGAAATGAAAATGAAACCACCTCGTGGGCTTTCTTTTCTTCCCTTCCTCTTCCGCTCTCTCTCTCTCTCTGCCTTTTCTATCTTTTTCTCGGGTATTCCGGCCAAAGCGATTAACTCGGGTTTTGATGGTCTTGAAGTCAAGATTCGTGTTTACGAGGCGAACAGAGCTGGTGCAGTGTTGACGTCTTCTGGTGTACACTTGACATTTGGCTTTCTTGTTGCCGCCGCCGTTACGATGAGCAGCACAGAGATATGCTAATGACCCTCCTCGTTTTACGTTTATGACGGGACAGGTTATGAGTTCAGTACATGGAGCTGTTCAGGAAGTGTCTAATGGAGTTGAGAGGGAGATGATGGAAATTTGTTTTTTTCTGTAGTTGAATAAATTCCGCTGCTGGTTCGCCTTGAAGAGAGTAAGAAATGGGAGCTGCCCACTTCAGAGGCTTTGGGAGCGCCTTTCACACTTAAATCAAAAGCACACATTCGACAGAGATTCGCCGAATGTCCACTCCATCAGTCCATCATCCATCAGATTAACACGTCGTGTCATCGGCATCGTTCAGAGGTAGCCGAGTGTGACTGTGTACGATCGTCACTTCAGGTGGCATTTATCGCGCTGCGGGTGTGACATAAACTTTCAGACAGCGGCGGCACGATTTTTCACTTAACGGTACTCTAACAGAACGATAGTCATGTTTTTCTTTTGAGTTAACCACCACTTTGGTGAAGATTCATTGACCCGACGGAACAGTTTCGTTGTTCTGTGAATGATTGTCCCAATGGTCACCAGAAATTCGCTGGGAATTGAGAGAGTCTACTGCTGCGGATGATCATTTGGACAAATTAAGATGTCACGTGGAGGTCAATTAGTCTAGGTGCTTTGGATGTTTGGGCGGGGTTCCAGCACTTGAGTGCTATACAAATTCAAGATTTATCATGGTTAAGCACTAAGTTTATATGAACTTAAGGCCTTTGGAAATGGGATGGGAGATAAAAGAGATCCTGGACCTTATAAAGGGACAAGTTACGAGAAACTGCTACTAAAAGCGGCGATTATTATGGGTGGATCAGGCGAATGAGATTTTTCATCATTCGAAGACGTACGAGTATTTCCTGAGAAACACAGAGTAACACAACAATATCTGTAAAAGGCACTTAATTTCTTTATAACTGCGCACGCCACGTCCAGGTATAAAGTAATGTAACAACACCGCTCCAAGGGCTATGGGAAAAAGGAGAAGACATTGAACTAAGACGGTGAAGGCTTGGACTAAAAACAATATTTCACATTTGCTTGTGGCGGCTACATAATTAATCTTCGAACTTAACTGTGCGTTCGAGACGATGCTTAGGGCTGACGAACATGTGGTTGCCTCCGACTGAACTGATGAACATTCATGGACAGTCGTACATTGCGGTGAATCAATGAAATTGAGGAATTCAACTTAAAACTTGATTTGATGCTTTTTTGGCTCAAATAAATATCAGTGACCGAAATGAGACATTAACTCAGTGTTCTTAAGACTTCACTGCCGATGTAACTGCCTCTCATGAGTTTTTTTGGCCCCTTTTGAGTCGTTGCCAGTAACTGAAGAAACTGAGAAGCACTTAAAATCGTCGACACAAATAGGAACACAACACTCAAACCTCTGTTTTAAAGTCAGTCCTAGACATTTGACAGGTTTCTGGTGACGTCAGCTGGTCTGATATGCTTCTGCTTATGGCGCTACAGTCCGGAGCGGACCTGTGCCTCAACCAACACAACACTCAAACCTCTGTTTTAAAGTCATTTGACAGATTTCTGGTGACGTCAGCTGGTCTGATATGCTTCTGCTTATGGCGCTACAGTCCGGAGCGGACCTGCGCCTCAACCAACACAACACTCAAACCTCTGCTTTAAAGTCATTTGACAGATTTCTGGTGACGTCAGCTGGTCTGATATGCTTCTGCTTATGGCGCTATAGTCCGGAGCGGACCTGCGCCTCAACCAACACAACACTCAAACCTCTGCTTTAAAGTCATTTGACAGATTTCTGGTGACGTCAGCTGGTCTGATATGCTTCTGCTTATGGCGCTATAGTCCGGAGCGGACCTGCGCCTCAACCAACATACCTCTCCAGCCAGCACGATCTTTCGCTAGATGACCCCAATTCCGCGCTCCAAGTTGGTTGAGGTCCTTCTCCACTGATCTGATCATTCCAAGTTAAAGTTCAGCTGATGAACATTTAAAGATTAAAAGTTTTCAACTTTTCATCTAGAATGACAAAGACCATCGGAGACTAAACAAAGCCTGGGTAACACCAGTAAAACTTTAAGGAAAACCCGATTTATTCAAAAAAAAGACGCTTCAATTGAACGCTGCAAAAAGGTTTTTGTAATCCAAATACGAAGAGACGTCTCATTGCCACAAGCAAGCATTCTCGGTAAGAATTTCAGGGTCTCTAAAATGCAACAAACTTTCTTTCTCCAAGAGAATCAGGCAGAAAGATTGTACAATATTCTGTTCAACTTCCTTCCTCCTTCCGAAGGACCTGTTCTGAAACTAAAAACGTTCAATCCACTTTCTAAGCTTACGGCTTACTTACTTTTCCAATGCTTTTAAAAGATGACAAGTGAGAGCACTAAAGACTGTCTCAGTCTGTAGACATTTACCGATAATACAGTGTTTGGAAATGCAGTGTGAGTTTAAATAATAATTCTAGACCTCATTGTGTATCATTTAGAAGCCCCGTCGACGGGTTTTCTCTAGTATGCCACCAAAATTTCAAGACTCACTCAATTTCTTACAATTTGAAGTTGTAGACTTTTTTTTAATGACTAACCAGGGTTTAGCCAAGTGGAGGAGACCTACAGTTTATTGTGCACTTAATACAGCGAATTTGAAAAGATTTTTCTTTACATTCAGATGTTCAAATAAGTCTCATTTTTCCAAAAACTGAAAACTTCGCATCAAAGGTCATCCCCTTGTCATTTCGTAATCCACAAAAGGAGAAAACGTCGTCGTTGTCGTCGTCGTGGTTGCTCCATTAAAATGCACTTACAACACCATCGCACATGTTAATGACTGCATTCATTCGAAATACCTGCTATCTCCTCGTTAACACCGCGACAGACCACATCAGAGCGCGTCAGATCAAGAGAAACGCGTTTTTTTTCTCTCCACAACAGACGTCCTTTTGCAGTCGCGTTATGCAACCGAATAAGTTGTTATCGGGTTTTACTTTATCCAGCGCTTCTCGCACCTGAATCCAACTTGTCCGCCAGCAGTAATTATGCGCCGCAACACGAGTGGCTTAAATGAGAGACATTTTCATCAGGTCATTAACCACCGTGAACGTCAACGCGGCCGGTCACACGTTAGCACGTCGACAGAGCACTCTGGCTTGTTAATTAAATATTTCCCTTGGGCGGGGAAATCTTTCTCGGAAAACGGCCATAACCCACCGCACCGTCATTTCTTGAGCATGCACTGCACTCTCGCTGCATGCCATAAATGGGGCCACCTCCCAGAAAAAGGATGGTACGGTGGTCCACACAAGAAGTAACTGTAAAGCCCTATTGACCCGCATATCCCGACATGACGCCGCATACGGGATGAAGACGCTCTGCCGCGGAGTGGCAATCTGCCCATACAGCAACAGGAATAGAGATGGGGAACGAGTGGCGAATCGACTTCCAATATAAAACCAACCATGGATACATAACATCCGTCCGATCATTGCCTGCAAAAGAGCTTCCCCCGCGCGTCGTCAATGAAATCTACAAGCGCGAACGCGAGCTAAGCAATTTGCTCATGACAAGCACTCGCCTCTGCTGCTACCGTCCACACAGCTAGCAAAAACGGCAAAAAAAACCACGACCGTCCACAATGATGATGTTCAACACTCACGAAGATGTACTTGAAGCTTCACTCCTCATCGTATATGGGGCACACACTCCACGGTGCGCTCGTAGCCAGAGGAGCACTGCTACAAGAACGGCAGCGCGGCGTATTCCCTGACATGCGACCGGCATCGATGTGTGCTGGGCACGTATTTGGAGCAATTTATTGGGATTTGATTGGATTCCGAAGCGGTCCGTAGCGGTTCGACTGTCACTGGGGTATAATTCTTTACAGTTGCGCTTTTTTGTTGCCTGCCCTGAGAGCCGGTGAGTGGCTGCTGGAAGAGGCGTTCTGGGACAGTGTCGAACGGACGACTTTGTGCTGGGATTCGATCGCATGTCGATTATGAGTTACTTAGCTGGAACTGTGAACAGGGAAGAATAGAATTTTGCGCAGTTGGGCTGTGCGCAGAATGTTGTTGGATAATTGACTTTGGGATGGATTTGTGGTCATTGAGAGTAGAATTGAATGTGAGGCTGTCGGTTGGGTTTTTTGTTGAAGGGTATGCGATGGAATTTCTTTGCAGAGTGTTCGACATCATTGCCGTTAGAGACGTCTTTCGAAATTTGTTTTTTTGTAGCATCAAGGAATTCCAATTGAATGAGTTTCATTTAATGACCTGTGTGAAGGAGTTCTTTGCAGCAGGATGCTTGAAATGTGCTGACAACTTCCCACAAGAAAACCGTTTAATATTGTATTTAAAGAAAAATAAAATTATACAGGGCGGGTCATACAAGATTCATTTAGAAAAATGCAATAAAATAAAGAAAGCTAATTGTGTACGGTTTTGTTGAAAACAAGAATTTCAGAAATTAAGAAATACAGCAGTCCGGTGGCTGTTTCGATGATTTTTACTGATAAAGCATTCATTTCTACATATCCGAGCCTTATACTTGGTTCTGTGGACCGCGTCAATTTTACTTCCTTTGTCGGCTTTGGCTTGAGTTTGGTAAGGACTGATGGTAATGTACTCAAAGACGTGAACGCATGTCAAACGACAGACACACAGGCACGTTACTGACTGAAAAAGAAACTTATTTTAATTCGTGAAAAAGGCTAAGGAAAATTAACTAGGTTCAAGCGACGTCCTGATTTCATAACCTTTTTAAACCTCGATGGGATAACACAAGTCTTAGGAAAAAGCTTAGCTTCACAAAAAATCCTCAACATCTTGAAGTTTTTCTTAAAATAAAGCAAATACTTGTAGGGCAAAGACAAAATCTTCAAAAAGCTCCACGGCATGCCGATGCGCAACCCACATTGCCCTACCATAATCGATTAAGTGTTTAACTATTTTTCGGTTGTTTGTTTCGAAAAGATAGAAAAGCCGAAAGCATTATAGAAATATGTGGTGGCAAATTCGCTGTGGTCGATCTGTATAAAGAACAAAGCTTGATTTAACTTCTTAGCAAAGCAGAAAACTTCAAATTTCGATTGTTAGAAAAAAAAAACTGCTTTAAGGAGATTCCACTATAGCTCTAACCAAGCCTAGTATATTATACACAGCTTAGAAAACGGTTGAGAAAGAATTCAAGCTAAGCTAAAAAAAACAAACGAATTGTTGAAGATATCCTTATGGATAATATGCATCTTGCAAAAGTTATAATTTTAAAATTATCTACAAATTTCAAAAACATTATAACTGGTCCATGCAACAAGTCATTGAGAACTTTTGCATCGGTCTTGACGAAACTTAAACCAAAATTCCTCGAAATCGTAGAGTGCTATACTAACACCCCAAAAGTCCAAATGTTTACAAGGGGCAGGCTTTTTAAAGAAGGTGGATAAAATGTGAATGATGACGCTCGTCCTGGACGCCTCAGTACATCAACAACCGATGAAAAGGTTACGAAAAAGAAAGAAAAAGAAAGAAAAAGAAAGAAAAAGAAAGAATAAGTAAGAAAAAGAGAGAAAAAGAAAGAAATTGCTGAGCATTTCGGCATATCGGGCTCATGACATGAGTTTTTTTCAAAAATTTTAGGTATGAAGCGCGTTTGTTCCAAAATTACTAAATTTTTACCAAAAAAATGTCGCTTGTTATTTAAAATGTCACTTTTTTTGCCAAAAACAACACCGTAATCATGTCTCAGCCACCGTATTCACCAGATTTGGCCCCAATGGACTTTTTCCTGTTCCGAAGATTGAAGAGAATCCTGAAAGGACAGCGTTTTGCGACGATTGGGGAAGTTCAAACCGAATAGCTGAAAGAGTTCAAGGGTATACCCAAAAGTACATATCACAACTGTTTTGAGTGGCAGGGGAAAAAATGCAACTTGATGAATAAATAAATATTATTTTAACAAAAAGGAACAAAAAAATCCTATTTTTTGAACAGACTTCGTACGGCGACAAATACCACAGCGGAACTGGAAGGGCTGTTGATTCTGTGGTAGCCTATCTTATGAAGCACCACAAAACATTTTTATCGGAAGAGACTAGCTGAGTACAAAATGGATCAGATGGTTAATGGGGGCAAAATGAAGTACATGCTGTTGTCAAGTAAGGCCACACAACATCGACTTCTCAGACAGAGCGTCCAAATAGGCAGCAGAAACTTCGAGATTCTCAGACTTCGATTACCTCCGCAATAAATAGGGACAACAACATCAGTACCGAAATATAACGCAAAATCACTCTTGCCAATCGCTGCTTCTTTGGGCTTAAGTAACAATCGTGTAATAGAGTCCTCTTTCGAAAGACTAACCTAACTTAGTTCTAGTCCTGCTTTATAGCGCGTAAACCTCCACGTTGCTAAAAGCGAATGACGAAGTCTTTTAGTCTTTTTGAGAAAATAGTACTACATGCAATTTTTTAGTCCTGTTTAAGGCTATGGCAACTGAAGGAAAAGAGTCAACGACGAACTCTGTGGACTGTACAACGGCATGCGCCTAATCAAGGGTATTCGTATACAATGCCTAAGGTGGCTAGGTCATGTAGAGCGTATGGACACCACTGCTCCGGCCTGAAAACTCATTAAATCTGAGCCATTGGGACAACGCAACAGAGGACGACCTAGTCTGAGTTGGCGCGCACGAGTGGAGAAGAACCTCAACCAACTTAAAGTGCGCACCTGGAGGCAGCCGGCCAGAGATTGTGCTGGCTGAAGGGGCGTATTAGTTGAGGCCAAGCTACAACCTGGACTGCAAGGCCATATGACTCAGGCACGAGATTCAAATTTAAATTAGTCCCATAATTTATTTCAATAATTTAATATTGCAATAATATATTTCAATAGCTTTTGGATTAGTTACTTTATTTTTTCTTCTATACATTCGGCCCGTGACGTGATTTAACCTTTGTAAATCTGTTTAAAATTTATTTTGCACCATGTTGAGTAAGTAGCTTTTTCTATTGTTTCAAAAAAAAGTCTCCTAATGAAGGCAACAATCCCTGACGAGGGCAAAATCGATTTAATAATATAGTTTCACTGTTGTCGACAGTGACCAAAAAGCAGACAACGAAAAATATTTTTCGTCCATCATTATATTCTTTTAATCGCAAAAATGTCCCCACAAAGTCTAACACGGAGCCCAAAATTAGTCTTTTTACAAACAACAAGATAAATCATCAGCTGTCAAATGAAGTCAAGAAATGAAAAATAACACAACAATGAATTCATTGACAAGTTGAACAGACCCCGCATAGTGTTTGGGAGACCAATGCTTGTCATTTGATACTGTCCAACTCACATATTTCTGCTAACAATCAATCCGAGTTTGGCCCAGCTGTCAAAAGTAAACGAACGATCGTAAATAATCCATGGAATTCAGCTCACACCAGAAAGGCATCGCCCAAGCTAACTTTTGCGTATTTCAATTTCAACTGGCAACCTTGAGGTTCTCTTTTGATGTGAGTCACAAATATTTTCAGTTACTCATCAGATTTGGTGCTGCCCACTAGGTGGACGAAGTAAAATGACAAATGACGCCCACAACGTTTTTTCAAGTTCATGAATTCCTCCCTGAAGTGGTCGAAAATATTGGAATTTCGAGCTCTCAACACATCTTATACCAGCCGTTGGACACATCGACAGCATTTCCTCACAGTTTGATTTTAAGGTAAAACCTCAGGCCTGACAGACAAGTCTTCGATCACCCGAAAAACTTACATCACTCCAGACTCGTTTATGAAATGTCAACAGCTAGTCCACCCAAATCCTAATTTATCCCAATTCCTGACGCCCCCTGTTCCCTAACAGGATTTCTCATTTGCCATTCAAACCTCAATGACGCTGATCTCGGACTGATAACCAGTTAAGCGACTCAATTAAAAGCTATAACCGCTTCTGAACGAATATGATTCAACACTAGTTCCTGTTCGCTTGCTCATCGCATCAACTTTGGCCACAAAATCAGCTCAGAACTCACTCGAGGCGAAGCACCGTTCGCTGAAAATAGCCCCGTCTCAAAAAAAAAACATTCTCAACAGATACCAAGCAAATTATGAAATCTCCCACGCCGGGGTCCACTCTCGAGATTTCCATCTCGAATCCCATAGAATACAGACATAAAGCGCTGAATGTGTGATTTGATAAATGAAATGAAATGCAAAACGCACACACACCTGACACACACGAAAACCTCAAAGAATGCTGTCCCCACCACCGGCACCGGTACGACAAGTTTTCAATTGCAGTGAACGTTGATTCGCTACTTTTATCCGACAAATATGCACATCTGGGATATGCACATAGAAAGTCGGCCTCAGGAACTCCAAAGACTGGTTTCTTCAAAGACAAATGCCAGCCTCAACGTCAAACACAAACAAAAGCTCACCACAGGCAGAAGTCAGACATTTTCCCAATTGCGAAACTGCGCACAGAAATCAAAGCGTTCCTCCCCCATTCTTATCGCGTTTAATGGGTTCGCACAGCGATTTCGAATTTGCACATGCGGCACAATTTGACGAGACGATTGACAAATTATTCATGCCGCCACAAAAGGGCACACTAATGGTTTGTTCACGGCTGTTTGTTTATAACTTTCCATTGCGGCGGACGTTCAAACAAAGCGATGGCGACGACAACGACGACGTTCAGACTGCTGGGGCAGGAAGAAAAACGTGTGCACACGAGTATCGCGATGACGACCAGGCACAACCTGGGAACCAAGAATACAAATTTACTGGACCGACGTGACCACAAAACAAGTCGGAAGGGGGCAGCATTATGCACAAACAAATTTGGAAAACAAAAACGAAACCGATATCAATTTTCAAAGGAAGTGTGACTGCACGAGCACCACATGTGTGTGCGATTAAACAACAAAAAGCAAGGCACCGTGCCAAGACATTTGAATTTCGATGTCACCTGCAACTGCCTGGGAGGATGCACATCGATGCGCAGAAAGTATTCTGAGTCATATTCCTCGCATTCCACGGCTCGATGACGTTACGTCAGTGTCAAGGTCACTTGGGCACGAACAAAACAGACACTGGCGTCACCAGATTCACACAGCCATACCGACACGGTGTGGAATTCTAAAAATTGCCTCAAATAACAGCAGGTGCTTTCAACGATGCGGAGATCTATTAATATTTAACGAGGGTGGGGCGCACAATTGAAACAATTTAAGTGCCAAGCTTTATCTTAATTAGTCGCAACACAGGAGAGGAGAGGAACTCCAAGATGACGGAATTCCACAAATCCGGAAGATTACCTCAAAGGCTAACCTTCACCGAGATCAGTTGGAGCGCCTTTTAATTCGAAAATCATCACAAATGATCGCCGATAATAGTCTTGTGGTGGGGCAGTTAAAACCGAAATCGGGGTCGCAGTAGCAGTTAAATTGCGATTTAAACTCAAGCGACAACCACGCCTGGGGAGCCAAGTGATGAGTGCGTCGAAGGTGTGAAGGTAGTGGAGGATGGCGGATGGCGGATGGCAGATGGGTGATGAGGAGTGAAAAAAAAATTCAACTTCGTCAAGAGATGACACTTGGCCTTTATATTGTGTCGGCAACGTAGTGAAGTAGGAAGGAAAAGTTGCAGCCGTCAAGGTGAGTTTGTGAATTTTATTGCTTTTTGGGATTCGAGATCTGTTCAAAAAGTTAATCGACAAAGCTGATTGGAAGCGAGAAATCAATTTTGGTAATGTTGAGGGTAAGAGAAGTGAACTAAATTTTGAGAGCCGAATTGATGCAGTAAAGCAGGACACGCACATGGTGACACTTGAATTTCGAGACTTTCAAAAACAATAAGGCAAGCCCTGAACCCAAGTAATACATTTTGGAAGCAAACAAGGCATTGTATGTCACAGAGAAGACATAGGAGAGAATATATTATCTTGAAGTTCCAGTGGTTGAGCATACAAGAAAGCTTCATATAGACGATCAGAAGCAAAATTTTTGGCAAAGCTCAACAGATACACCAGAAATTATTCATGAGAGTGGGAGTTAAACGCTCTTTTGAAAAGAACCTTAAATTAAGCAAAACATATTGGGAATTTTCTCTGGGATGATTTTAATAAACCAAAGCCTACTTCATATGGAAGTAGTGCTAAAAGATAAAACTACTTGCGCAGTTCTTACTCGTTAAAACATTTTGTCAAACTATCACTGTCCGATCAAGGGAGATTTAATATGTTTCCTCCTCTTCCTTGAATCCAAATTACCATTGGTGCTGTAAAGAAAACTTTACCCAGGACCGGGTACAAGGGCGAAAGCAGCCTACGAAAAGTGTTTTTCTTGAGCCGAATCCATAATCTGCTGCGTGTAAGGACACAAATACTGAGTGAATGGATTTCTTAACCTGCGCCTTTTGATCCTAAGCACATTAAATACAGAAAAACAATAATAAAGATGTTGATTCACTCGCAAAGGACAAAATGCAAAATAAACACCCATCTAATGTTCGTCCAGTGAGTAGAAATAGTCCAGAAAAATATCGCAACCACTTAAAGTTTCAAAACAATTATAACAGAAAAAAACCGAAAAGTAAATCTCAACACAAAACTCTATAAACAAGCGCATCGGATTAGGAGCGCAACTAAATAGCTGAGGTTGGCTTAAAGAAAGAAATCAATGCTCTACTCATTTTCAACTTCGCTTTCCAATCATCAATTACAATTTCGTGTAAGATGCGACCCTTCGTATAACCTCCCTCAAAATGAATTTCAAGCTTCCGATTCAAGACACAAAAACCTTTAATCTTCGATTTGAATGCATAAAGGGGCAGTGAAAACAATTTCATTTAAACTACTCCAATTATATATGAAAACTACAAACAAAGAGTTATAGCTCTTTTAAAAAACTTTATCTCCACAATCGACTTTTTTTTTATAATTGACGCGTGCAAAAGGGGTTGCGAGTACCCTTAAGTGACCGGATCAAGTCACAGCACTGGCCGAAGGTATAGAGGAAGAGAGGGAAAGGAGGTACCGATGCACATTGGTTTTAAATGCCTGTGGATTGTAATGAGGAGGAAAAATCGAGCAGGGAAGAGCATTCCAGATTCGTGTGGTGCGGCTAAAGAACGAGTCTCTGAATTTGACTGTACGTCCTTAAGAGGGCTTAAATTGAATTGAATTGGTAGGCATTCCTAGCGACGCGTGTATTGCATGTGAATTCTTGAAGGGGAGGAATGCAACTGGCTAATTCATCTGAGCATTTTTTTGTAAAAATAGCGATAAAAGAATGACAACGACGCGACATTACGTCGATGTTCTAACGAGTCAATCGACTTCGCAATATTACTGACACCTATAAGTTTTATCGCTCGCTTTTGAATTCTATCCAGCAGGTGCAGGGAGGTCTTAGAGGCACCTGACCAAATAGGAGCGTTATACTCTAGTTTTGGGCGAATGTAGGCCTTGTATATTGTTGCCAGATCAGAGGGGGTAAAGTACTTCTTGCATCGTTTAAGGAAGCCTAGACATTTCGCAGCATTTTTGGTGACCTCAAATATGTGATCGTTCCAACTAATTGTTGGGTTGATACGCATACCGAGGATGGAAAGTCTTTCGGTTTCAACAACGCAAGTGCCGTTCATGGATAACGGCTGATTATTTTGTGATCGCTTTAACGACAGTCGACAGCGCTAAGTTTTGGAAGCATTAAATTCCACTCTATTCTTGTTTCCCCAATCGATTATACTGTCAAGGTCAGAATTTAATGTGCTTAACATACGCTGCCGTTCCGAGTCTATGGCCGAAGTGGAGGGACGTGAGCCAAGAAACGAATATGAGAAGCTGAGGGTACTGGCATCAGCGAAGGAATGAATAGGATTAGAGGTCGCAGACAAGAGATCATTTAAAAAAATGAGGAAGAGTGTCGGAGACCCAACAGAGCTCTGGGGAACACCAGCATTAATATGGTGAATATCAGACTTGAATCCATCCAAAACGACTTGTATTGAACGATTCGAAAGGTGATTTCTAATCCATTGAAGAAGAGACTCATCGATCCCAAAAGCACGCATTTTCGACAAAAGAGCCTGATGCCAGACCCTGTCAAATGCCTTTAAAATATCAAGCGCAACAATCTTGCTTTCTCCTAAATTGTGCAAAGATTGGTTCCACTTTTCAGTGAGATATGCTGTGAACCGCTAGATACGCTTTCAAAGTAATCCACTGCCGAAGTTGAAGTCTACAGTTCAAAACGCAATAAAAATTCAGAAAGTTTTTTTTTCTAGGGAGAGATCTATGTGCTCGATACTAGATTTTTATGTAATTCATGTCAAAATCGCCCCAGTTGATCAAAAAGAGAGAATGATCAGAAAAACAGAATTGAATTTATCCCAAATAAAAAAAATCCACAAATTTCATGTTCTGCGTCTACAAAAAGCTCATTATATATAATATAAATTTTCTCAATGGGCAAAGAATATAAACGCAGGCTGTTTTCAAAAAAAAAAAAAAACACTGGCAAAAATTTAAATCATTAAAATGCTCAAATCATATTCAAATTGAGAACACACCAAAGACTTGCACGAGTTTTATCTGTTCTCACAACTTACATAAGAGGTTCCATAGACTTCCTATACAGCGCTGTCCCTCTAGTTTGTAGTTAAAGACTCGGTCAACATAAACAGGGGCAAAGATTGAACACAGAACTTCTTCGTCTGCTTTTGATATTTTATTGACACTGGGTATCATCGCCTCAACTTTTAGTTTCTCTAGTGCTCACCATGCTATACCACTATTTTATTGTTGCAGGTTGGAACACACTGCAGTAGAGCGCTTAAACTCAAAAATTGGTTCATTGTATTCCAAAATTAGTTCGCTCCTGCATCTAAGTCTGATAAATCCGAAGGAAAGAACTAGTGTGGACGTATGCAAAAATATCTGTTTGAATATTTGTGTAGCTTGAATTACTGTCATTCGTAAAGAACTCTTGTAGGAACCTGTTATTCGCGACTCACCTTCGTAGGAACCCTTGTAGCTAAGATCACTATCAGTCAAAGGAAACCATCCTTTGTAAGATGAAAGGATATGTCTGCAGGGGCATATTCAATTTTATCTATAGCCAGACAACCCTTTTAATCGGTCTCCTCAAACTCCTTCATAAACATGCTTTCGTATTTCAGATGGAGGGTTAACCCACGATGTGTCAAGTCCTTATGAGACCGAAGTACTTGCTGACTTCCCTATACCCTACACTTGTTGAGCACAAACCTACCACAAAAATCTATTAAAGGCAAATTCTCAACAGGAGACTTTTCTTTTCGAAGATGTATTCCAAACGCGTTGCACGTCCATCAGCTTATAAAAAAATAACGCGGTTAGGTCAGTGGACGACTATAAACTGCTCTAAGGACTTGGATGTACCTCTTACATGGGCGGAAAAGAAACCGAAATGCTTTTGCACCTCTTTGTACATTTTAGATCATCAGAAAGCGTATTCTCCAAATGTCATGGAAAAGCTACAAAATAAGAGGGCTCTAAAATTAACCTTCAACTCCTTTGCTCCTTTCTAGTCAGGAAATATAACAAACCAAACCGCAGATAGCAGAAAGAATTCCATGTTTGCTTGAAGAGATATACTTAGATTAACATTGAATTATCCATTGTAAGAGTCATTCCCACTACCAAACTCTTGAACCGAAAACTTTGCTGGCAGCAATTGGAGTAGAAGTGGTGCTCTTCTTCTTTGAAGAGATTAATGACCGAAACTGTGACTCAGTAAAATTGCCTCTTTTACCTACCGGAGTCTATCGCCAACTAATAATTTCACAACCAACAATAATCTTCCATTTCAGACGAGGATGTCCTCTGCAGCGTTCGTCAAATGAATTGGATTTGAAGACTCTTCGTGTCGGTGCAGCATTATTCATCGGGTATGGACCAACCATCTTTAGCATTGTATGGACAGCTGCTTGACTTAGTGCTTGCCGCACCGCAGCGGATAGAGTTGTTTGATAAATCTTCTCCTCCAGATGCCAACAAAGCAAACAGGATCAAAAATTTGTAAATGTCAAGGTCTCCTTCACCCGTTTTTAAGGACATAAAAATATTACAACTTTCTTTAAAAAATTGCAAATATAATTTTTTCCTCAAAAACTAGACCGCATATTCGACCATTCAATGCAAAACATTTACTATCCTCCAAGGAACGATTCCTTTTTTTACTTATTCACATTTCTTTGTTTTCCGAACCCCCTCTTAGAGATCTTAACGACAAGTTCCTCCTTTCCCTCTAACCCCTTCCTCACTTCTTAAACTTCTTAAGATTCCCTAAATCCATTTGGCTTTTCACTCTCATCCCCCGCCCCCTCAAGATAAAGGACTGTGTCCCCACACACAGCCAGATCGTTGAAAGTGACTCACTGAGCGTGCAAGTGCACAAATTAAGTGATTCATTGCACAGTCTCTGAAAGCGTTTCACCCTAGGACACACCAGACGCAAATAAAAACCCGACAAGTTGTGAGAACACACAGATTCCAAATACCTTCACGGTCCCCGAAATGTATGGGAGAAGGAAAACTCAATAATTAAGCCACACCACCAGTGCGGAGCGCGGCAATAAAGTCCAAATTCATTGCACACTCCGAAGCGAACGACAAAATTAAAGTCAACACCTCATCCACGGGCACCCCAACCGTCTTATGCAACTCCTCTCCCAGCCAGCCAGGGACAATCAAATTATTTCTGTTTTTACGAGTCTCCGCACAAAATGTGTCAAAAGCGAGCTGGACACCGACATCCTGCAGTTCGGACGAAACGAGGGAATGCATAAAATCCAGTAGCACAAGGTCCGAAGAAGGTCTGCAGTCCGCAGAACGAGATGTGAATGGATTCACGAGAGCCTCGCTGCAGCAGTGTTGTGTGCACTGAAGCATCACATTGCTCCCTGCCTCTTCCATCGAATCTTCCGCGTCGCTTTTTGGTCATTTTTTGCGTCTTAAAACGGGCCAGCATTCGAGCTGGTAATTTGCGAAACAGGTTGGTCATGATTATGTCCCAGAAACAAACAAGTGTACACCGGCCCTGGCATCGGCAGCAGTGCGTGCTCGGTTTGAGGAACCACCGTGGCGACCGGGTGTGCACATACGTCTGCCTTACCTGCAGAGGCTCTGCCCAGTCGATTGGCCTACAGAGTCCTAGAAAGTTTCTGCGATGGTAATTTTTGTTGGGCATTTCAATGGGCAAACCGGTTACACAGAGCAACCAAAGGTGTCTTCAGTGACGGAAGTGGCCGTCTTTACACTGTGCCCTGGCGGGGAGTTGCCATAAATTGGTGCTGGCTTTCCGAGGCCGTAAACGTTTCAATCAAAATGGATTTAGATTAGAGACTGCCACGCGTTGCGGATGCGAATTGTTTTTGTGTCTGTGCCATGTGGCAGCTGCTGATTGAAATGCTGGCTGATGACTGCCTGGATGATGACTGGGTGCGGCAGAAATGAGTGATTCGGGGAATATGAAAGAACTAAAGAGGATTGTTCTTGTAAGGAATGTGGAGGAACATCCAAGAAAATGACACAGCCACGTGTTCTCTAAATCTGACCTCCGGTGATCTTTTCTTGTTCGTGGAGTTGAAGAGGACGACTAGGGATTCTCGCTGCGCTTAGATTTAGGAACAAATGAATGTTCAAGCAAAATGACTCGTCGTTGGAACAGTCAAAAAGTTGGAAACACCTCTGACTCCAGCGAATGGCTAGCAGTAGTGGATCACAACACACCGAAGCTCGGGAAAAAAGAAAAAGGGAAGAGATTCAGGACACAACTGATGCATTTTCAAGAAAGAATCCAAAGCTCAGTAAAACGAATGCCACTCACCGAAATAGAAAGGACAAATGACAACCTTAAAGAGGGCTAATGCTTTCCTGCTCTATAATGACACTTTAAAACAAAACATTGTCAACTGAAGTTCATGAAGTTCATGTTCTTCACAAGCTCAGGAGATATACAGAGAGTGACAGACATGATTGAAGGAGGCATGGATAGACGCATCGAAGCTGGATTGATTTCGCTCTTCGGAAATGGAACCTAAAAATAAGGGGCCTTAAAAACAATTGATAATGTTTTCCCATAGTATTCGCCACTGAATGAACTTTTCCTGGTTAAGATCAAGAACATTGGTAGCTCTTTTTATGTCAGCTGCATGATGTTTTCAACCCAGAGGTTATATTTTTAAATTGAGAGATATACAAAACCTTCTGTTGTAGAAGTCAAACGCAGTCAAAACTATCAAATAAACAAACGAGTCATTTGCAAGTTCAAAATTTGTCTTCAATCAATCGCAACTCCAAATGGAAATCCGGAAAAATTGAACGTGTCCAAACAAAAGTCGATCTACCAACTGATCATGACTCGGACGACGATTTTCTGACAAAGGACACACTCTTCACACACTCACATCCAAGGAATCCGCTCCTCAAATCCATTAGATCGGTCCTAAAATGTGCTAACTCCCTGAGCAAAGAGTCAAAGCATCATCGCTTCCAAACAAAACCCACTGAAAACACAAGAACCCACAACCGCAGCCACCTCAGAACGCATTCCACGATCGGCCCCCGAAAGCAGAAAATGTTTACTCACTGATTAACGCATCGGTGGCGGTGTGCCCAAAACATCAACAGATCAGACGAGTCTCGATAAACAAGCGCCCACCCCGCCCCATGAATATTGTAAAACCAAAACGTTTAACCCTCCCAGGCATAGGAGAGAAAGCAGCAGGTGCCCCCAAAACTCACCTTATCCGACACACAACACAGAAAAGATCCTCTGCCGGCTGGTTGTAAATCACTTTCTCCAAACCGCGACAGGTTTCAGCTTATCCCCTTTCGATTCTTCACAAACTTCGTTATCCACTGATGGCTGTGTCTCACTGGACTGTTGTCATAAAATTTTTGTCACAAAAATTTAATTTCTTCTGAAAAATTTGTTCACTAGAAACAAAAAAAAAAATAAAAACTGCACAAAACAACAGACGACGAGGAACAGAAAACGATCACTACAGAGAGAGAGAGGGATCTGGTCGAACCGGACGTACGCAGATCCGCAACCGAATCGAGTGCACAAAAGAATCCGCGCCGATCCAAGGATGTCAGTGATCCAAGACTCAAGATCCCCGGTGGCAAGTTGCAAGATCCAAGATCACTGAAATCGCTGAGATAAATCAAAAGGCAAAACAAGCGCGACGCACGCACTCCTCGCGTTACTGGTGCTGTCACCGGTGTCTGCCGCACGACACGGCGACGACGACGACATGCACACACACACACACTATTTGGACGTTTTGCGATTCCGATCCGAAAACAACATGTTCCGGGTGCTATTCCCGGCCGCGATCGATTTCGGGCGGGCGGATGTAGGGAATACTCTTCCCGATCGCGTATCCCAGAGTGAAATGTCACTGACAGCACAAGGGACACGGCCGATGTGTGTTTTGTTGGAATTCCTTGCAAGCGTTTTGTTTTGCTTTCTCGCCGCTGTGACACGGGCTGTGGGCACACGCGCTGAGCACTCACTCACGGGCGATCCGCACGCTGACGATCGTAATTAAGCAATTGGGCCAATTGAATGCAAATACGCGCCGAAACGATGCGCAGGATGATCGTAGAACGGTAGCGTGGTGGGTATCGCCAGCACACGCGCGCACAACCGACACACTATCAGCGCACGGTACTGTTTACGTATCAGAATATATTTTCACGCTTCTCCCTTCTTCCCCCCTACACTTCGCCTTCTCTGTATGCGTACTTGTTTACAAATCACTTGGACGCTCTGCGGGGGACCCTTTCTACACGAACCATTCGCGTGTCGGTCTAAACTCAAACTGAGCGCGACTTTCTGGCCGAGCATGCCTCTGACTGTGACGCTGAGCTGGCGTCGATGTTGTTTGTGAGCCGCTGCTGCGCAGTGCACGGAAGGAGAATTGTGGTGGAGCTCTGTCAGAGACGGCGACGAGCCTCTGGATCTCTCTTTGCAGTCAGTCTATACCACAGTTGAGTCTCACAGTCTGGACTGGATTTGTTTGGAGGTGCTGCTGTTGACTGGTTTGATTGTGATGTGCACGTGAAAGCTGAACTTTGTCAGAAAAGACAATGATGTCCATTCGGGTGGCCAGAATCTGTCGCAATTCGATGGGAAGCATTTGGAGTTTGCTAAGCTTAGTCAACGGAAAAAGTCGCTTGAGGCTGGGAACACGTTGAGGTACCAAAATTTAAATTTTGAACCAAATTCCTAAATTATCCCCATGATATGCAGATCAGATGGAAGTGTGGATGAGATGGTAGGTCTGGCTGACGCTAGGAGTTAAGGGACTCAATATCTTCGATGTTTTTAAGAAATTTAAAACATTTCAAACTTCGTGCAAACTTCGCTGCCAAGTCAAAGAAAAAGTTAAACTCACAAGTGAACCCCCACATTGAACAGCAGCCACTGCTACGGCACAACACAGCAAACAAGAGAATCGAAAAAAAACGACCGAATCGTGTCTCATTCCCAAACGCAGGCGAAGAAGAAAACAAACGAGAAAAACCGAATCCACACCGGAAGGGGGGGAGCCACAGTGCACCCGCGATATGGCGGGGAAAAAAAGAAGAACAAATTTGAATACCGGTCGTTGTGTGGTTATTATCTGAAAGTTGTTGTAAGTTGAGGAATTCACTCGAAAACCGCACCACGATCGATCGCAGCCCCGGCTTCATTGCATACCGCCTGCAGCCGCAGGGCACCTCCGATCCGGCTTATGCCACACTTTGGTGAATGAAAGAGTGCGCACACCCCTCCGGCCCGACAAGTTGCCGTTGTTTTGGTTGCTAACATGCTGCAGAGCGCCTTGACAGAGTGTCACAGAAAAGGCAACTGAAAGGTTTAATTACGATCATTAGACGCTTTGACCGCTAAATTCAAATCTCTGTGCGCAGCATTGAGCGGCGAAAGCAAGCTCGTTAAGTGGTTAAATGGCTCGGATTCCGTGCTGATCTGCAGAGAAACCTCCGCTATCATTGGCCATCATTAAGCGTTGCCTACGCCACCAACACCGCAGTCGGAGCAATCACCGGATCGTAATGATTTGTGGAGTGAGTGCGATTAAGTGCGATTTCATGGATCCATATGCAAATATGATTTGGAGAGGTTGCTTGCGAAACTGGGTGACTGCCCAGGGAGTACAGGGTGAAGCAAATATTTAAAGCAAATTATAACTGCTGGCAGCGGTGTCTTAAGGGTCAAGGACAGTTTACAAGGGTTTGGTTTTAAAGTTGAATTATTGCAGGCAGAGTCGCCCCAAGGTAAGTGATGGCTGTGTGTGACAATCTAGAAAAGGCTATCCTTGATGATCTAATGGGCTTGACAGTTACAGTTTGCTTGTCCAGAGTTCCTTCTGCCTCCTTAAGGATGTCACATGTTGCGATGCTTCACAAGTTCGATATAGAAGCCTAACATTGGACCATATCACCCGTCTTCTTCTTCTTCTTCTTCGGATGGCGCTACAGTCCGGGGTGGGCCTGGGCCTCAACCAATATGCCTCTCCAGCTAGCAGGATCTCTTGCCAGCTGTCTCCAATTGAGCACTCCAAGTTGGTTGAGGTCCTTGTGTGCGCCATCTCAGTCTAGGACGTCCTCTGTTGCATTGTCCCTGTGGTTCGGATTCGAAGACTCTTCGGGCCGGAGTAGTGTTGTCCATACGCTCTACATGGCCTAGCCACCTTAAGCGTTGTATCCATAGACGCTTGACTAGGCTCATGTCGCCGTACAGCCCATACAGTTCGTGGTTGAATCTTCTCCTCCAGATGCCTTCAACGCCAACAGGACCAAAAATCGCACGCAGAACTTTTCTCTCGAAGAGACCAAGGGCTTCCTCATCCGTTTTTAGTAGCGTTCAGGTTCCTGCGCCGTAAAGCAGGGCTGGGATGATCAAGGTGTTGTACAAAGTTACTTTGGTCGTTCGGGAGAGGGCTCAACTGCCTCTTAAGCCCAAAGAAACAGCGATTGGCAAGAGTGATTCTGCGCTTGATTTCGGTATTTATGTTGTTGTCCCTATTCACCGTGGAGCCGAGATAGACGAAGTCCTTGAGTACCTTGAAGTGTCTGCTGCCCATACCATAGTGACGCCCTGTCCGAGACGTCGATGTTCTGCGTCTTTCTTCGACGACAGCATATACTTCGTTTTGCCCTTGTTTACCACCAGACCCATTTTAGCCGCTTCCGCTTCGATGCTAGCAAACGCCTCATTGACGGCTCGCTGAGTTCGGTCGATCACGTCAATGTCATCCGCATAAGCTAGCAGTTGAACGGACTTGTGGAAGATCATGCCTCTGATGTTGACGTGTGAGTTCCGCACGATCCCCTCAAGAATGATGTTGAAGAAGTTGCATGACAGCGCGTTGCCTTATCTAAACCCTTTTTTGGCATCGAAGGTCTCGGTGAGTTGACGGAGCAGCGAGAGTTCTCCATCGTAATCATACACAATCTGACAAGTTTGGTAGGGATGCCAAAACTAGACATGACACTGTATAGCTTGTCTCTATGCATACTGTCATACGCGGCCTTGAAATCGACGAATAGATGGTATGTGTCGATTTGTACTTCTTGGGACTTCTCCAGGATCTGCCGCAGTGTGAAGGTCGATTGTGGACTTCCCTGGCCTGAAACATATCACCCGTCACCCGGAATAATTTTCTTCTGTGTGACTTCAACTTCTTAGACTCGAAATGACTTTCAGCCACACGTTTGCTCTTAAAGTTTTTCCCTCACTTGTGCATCAGCTGAATGACAATTTTTTTCCAAATCGTTTGCTGTTTGAATGAAGTTAAGCCTAAAAGGTCGTATCCTTCTTAATTCTTTTTCCATTGTGTCTTTGAATTTATGCCAACTTTGATTGCAATCTTGTATGAGTAGAGATATAAGTGACCCCACAAACTTTGACAGTAACTAGAAAGCATTCTTGACCTTCCTGGTATCAGAATGAACTTTTATAGCGTGAATTCTTTCACTTGCTGTGTTGTTTTAATATATTTTGCAACTTCTTCAATTTTTGAGCACAATTACTACTCACCAGTTTGATTCTTAGCCCACATAGTATGTCTTTCATTTCGTGTCATATGAATGCCCATTTCACTCTTTAGAACGTCCCGTTCTCTAACAATTCTTCTCCAAAATGGCCGGGGAACGCGATCATTGGCCGTGTCTAAACTGAAGTGTTGCTCTTAACTTTTTATGTGACATTTGTTGTTTATCGAAACCTAGCAAGAGCTAGCAGAATCGTTTGTTTTGTCTTATGGTGGTCTACTTTAGGACTCTCTAAGTCATCAGAGTAAAGATATTCCACCTTTGAAGTTTGTAGAAGCCTACAGTTCGTAATTTAAATGACCCGGGAAGTGATCTCAAACATTGTTTGTCAAGATCCACAACATAGGATGGCTTTCCTCAACATTGCATTGCATCTTTTCCAATGACATGTTCTCTAAGTCGTACACAATGACGAATATCTTAAACAATGCACTACTAGACCAAGACTTTAAGGTTGCTTGAGTCTGGGTCTGACACCATGTCCACATCCACATGGTTTACAATGGACATGATTTCTTTAGTGTGCCACCCAATTCAAAACTCAGTCATGCTGATCAGAGCTTTTCACGCCCAGCAACACCTCAAAACTGATCCAAAAAAGAATAAACAAGGATACAAATTAGTTGCTCCAAGATGGAGCTACCAAACATAGGCCTTAAACTTGACTTTCACATTATCCTCTGCACCACAAATTAAGCCGAAATCTGCCAAGAATTCCCAGAGAATCAATTCACTGATTTCTCCCATAGCTCACTTTCACAAACGATTGCCTGTTCGGAATTGGAGCTCAAAGTTGCCTTTTTTCTACTTGTAACTATAGCTGAACAAAAATTCACTCGAAACAGACATTGTCGCGAAGTATAAATGCGTGCAAGAGGTATAATGTCAAAACAGGCTTAAGATCAGTTGAAGAATGTAAAAATCGTATGAAATAGTGAGCTTATAGTGGATGATGCAACAGTCCATAAAGTGGACAAGGACCTAGCTTCCTCACAAACTTCGCGCGTTGTGCGCACTACTGTTCTCTCACGAGTAGAAGGGAAGTATCATTTTTGCCGACACCAAACGGGGATGTTTGAGAGACTTTTTAATAGACACTAACACTCTGACTGTCAACAACCCGAAGGTGATGGTGCCACGACCGTGTTTAGTCCAGGAATCAAACTTAGGACTTTCGGTGTGTGAGTATGGCACTCTACTCTCTACGCTTAGGCGGACCAAAACCTGCTAATTAAAAATATTTAATCATTCTTTAAAACACACTTTACCTTACTTTACCTTTTAGCTTGTGTGACAGTTTTTAAATTTCAAAAACTTGGGGCTATGTCCACTTCCGGAATAGTTTTTCATTCCTTATCAGTACACGACGTTTTTTTTGAATAGTTTATAAGTCTATTACTTAATTCAGTTTGCTAAGAGGTGGCGTAACTTGTATTATTTCATTGGAATATGCTTTGGAAAGCCACTGTCATTGTACGTCATTTGAGTATATGTCATTCATTTGAAGCGTAAACAACAATTTTATGCCAACCAAACTTGGTTTGATGGCCTTTTCTGTTTCTTCGGAACAAATGAAAAAAATCTACAGAATTGTGGCTTTCACTTCTTCTGAAACAAGGTCACTTACATCACTCAGTGCATGCAGCTAGGCAATATTCAGCCACCCCTCCCCCTTTTTCCAGAAATATATTGAATCTATACTTTAATTCGTTCATTCCGCTAAGAGATGGCGTAACTTGTATTTTTCCATTGTTATTATTCCATTGGAACATGCATTGGAAAGCTATTGTCATTGTACGTCATTTCGGTACATGTCATTTATTTGAAGCTAAAACAATAATAATTTTTTCAACTCAAAAACGTTGAACTTTGTGCCTGAAAGAGTAGTTCTTCAATACTTTAATATGAAATATCCCGAAAATCATCATATTTTGATGGAAGTTTATGGTGAATATGCGCTAGCTGATTAGTTATGCCAAAAGTGGCTTGCACGATTTAAAAGTGGTGATTTTGGCTTGGAAGATGAACGTCGAGAACGTTCGGCAGCTAAACAAGTTTGAAGATAAAGAACTGGACGCATTACTCGATGAAGATTTTTGCCAAACACAAAAAGAGCTGGCAAAATCTTTAAGTGTCACTCAAACAATCATTTCAAAACGTTTAAAAGCAGCTGGGTATAGTCAAAAGCGAGGAAATCGGGCTCCGCATGAAATAAAAACCACATGAAATTATATACGCTCATACACTCTTGTTTCTTTGTAGCACTCACTTACAGAAGACATTTGCATTTCAGCAAAGTCCAACTTCTAGCTGTTTTGCGCATCTCAATTGCGCATCTCAAACACTTCTGACCAATTTGACATTAAATTCAGATCAAATACAGAAGCTCCATCGAAAACCATTGTCAAACAGCCCGTCCTATAGAGTACAAGTCCCCATTCGATTGGAAGATCCCTACGCTCCCACATTTCTCCATACCTAAAGGAAATCAACGTGAACAAAATCTTCAACAAAATCGATAACCACTCGAAACTGCTCGATTAAAGGTCGATCGTGATTCGATTTGAGGCGTAGATCCCCGAACAAATTGGTTCTCTTCTCACCAATAGAACCTCAAAGAACTCCATCCAACTCATCGGCCACGTCCAGTACAGCCCTGCCGAGTGGAATACAAATCACTCTGCCACACACCCTGTGCATGAAGCCCATAAATAGCCATCTCAGCGATCTAATTGGGTTTTCAATTCGATTCGACAATTAAATCCAATTAAATCACGCCCCGCGCACTCCGACTTCACCTCGCCGCAACCCCGAGCATTTTTTTAATGGGCTCTTCATTTTCACTTTCCCTCAATGGCCACACGATTTCCAATTGCTTACATAAGTCTAGCCTGGGGTTCTCCGGTGCATGGACAGAGCTTCTGCCTCATAACCACAGGCACCGGCGCGTACCTGATCTGAATGTTTCAGCCGAGGCGACTCATAACGCGTGTACTCCCCTAAAACGGTAGACACTCTTAATTTTATTTCTCACTACGCCGCGCACAACCCTAATGAGCGCGGTTGAGAATTCTTCGATTTCAAAACAAAGGAGTTCAACTGTGGCAAGCGGCCACCGCTGCGTGGGCTCCCCAATGGACCATGTGGAAGTGGCTTGCTATTGGAAAGAGATTAGATCACTTGAACCGTTAAAATGAAATACCTGTGTGCACGACGCAAATGCCAGCAATGACGCCAGCGCCACTGCTTCGAGTGGTCATTTGAATATTCTCAAGTGGAATTGCCTTCCGCGGATTGCGTAAGCGCTGGGCTTAGACGTGGGTGCTGTAAATGAGGCACAGTTTGCTGGACTCAGCCTCCAGATTAGTCATTTCTCGGATCTGGATGGGTTTTGGGCACAGATCCGCAAAGTTCTCTGGAAGTGGGTTGGATCGCGCAGGTCATCGTCCGAAAACTGGCGAAAATTGGGTGGAGTTCGATACAATTCATCTCACGTTCAAGGGGCTTACAAGCCTCGACAACTGCTGGCAGTTATCTGCGAGAGATATTCAAAGCTTGACACATTTACTGGACGGACGTGTGTGTTGATAAAAGGCCGCGGGAACGGATTGTGCCGATGGCTTGGATGCTTTTGAAAGTTAACGTTATCTAATTACGCAATCTTTTGGCCGAGTGTGTTGTGATTTACTGCTTAAGACCGAGACGGGCTAATTTGTGCTTGTACCGATATTTTACTCGGCTTTTACAGCAAGTTGATGGATGTTGAGTCTGATTTCTGGCGCCAGGCAGGGTTGGGAATGATTAATTGCTGCTGATGATTAAGGAGAACGAATGTTACGTGCTCTTCCGTCCACTGAATGCCCAGAGCAATGTTTGACTTGGAAAAGGAAAACTCAGTTCCTTGATTTGGGTATTCGATCTATAGTATGACGGGCTTCGATAGATGACTTCGTCTCTCTATTCTCGAAATCTTCGAAATATATTCTTTGTCTGTAAGTTACTTTCAGTTGTCTTTTCCAGTTGCGTCGTTCATGCAAAGACGACTTTTCTCGTATCCGTATCCAGGACTGGCTGAGGCCAGAAACAGAGCCTGTAAGGAAATGTTGCTGGATTTTCACGGACCGCTCAAGGCGATGGACGGATCTGGAACTGGTGCTTTCGTGGAAAACGGTAACATTAGACTTCATACCTCTTTAGGTAATTTTTGCGATCCTTATGGCCACTGACTGTATTGAGAGGAATAGGTGGAAGAGACAAAGAATCTGCGTCTGTAGCGACAGCCAAGCTGCTTAATGACTTGCTCAACTCTTTAGTTGCCACCAAGATAGTCCAGGAATGTAAGTGATGATATTTTATGTGACGCATATGGGACACTTTCTCTGTCAATGTCCTGCCTCGGCTTGTGTCAGGTTGCGACTGTTTTTCACTCACAGAAGCGCTTGCTAGTTTTCCTTCGGAAGACTTAGAATTTACATTGAATGCAGATTACTGCTTGGCATTACAATGGACCAGGTTTGGACTCTGAGCGCTGCAGTGCAGTGTTTCTGAATCTCTGACAAAAAAAAGTCTCCTTTAGGAACACGCGTCTTCGAAAAAGAGTCTGTCTTCAGTCTAGACGCTTTTACTTTTACCAGGTCTTGAGATGCAAAGCACTTTTGCAACATAAAGGTGGACAATGAAAAAACCTGCTATTGTGTAGTGGTTTCCGAAGAGGCTTATCTAATTTTGCACGCCAAGTCGACTTTCGTTGAATAAACTCCTGCTCCACATGTGTGCGCCTTCGGGTAATAAAACTTCAGTAATGTTTTGTGGTCGCCGTGGCGTAGTGGGTAGAGTGCGACGCTCACACGCCGAAGGGTCTAGGTTCAACTCCCAGCTCAATACCAATTTTTCGAATTTTTCACGGCACCACCTCTTTCAAGCTGCTGACAAACACTCAAAGAGTAATAAATGTCTAAGAAAGCTTCTTAAATTTCGCCGTTCGGAGTCGGCAAAAAACTGTAGGTCCCTTCTACTCGTGAGAGAACAGTAGCGCGCACAACACGAGTAGTTGATGAGCACGCTAGGCCCTGGTCCCCCTTTAGACTGTAGCGCCAACAATTATTATTAATGTTTTGAGACAAATTTTAGCAAAAGCTGTCGGCAAGATAGGCCGATGTGGTGCCATTTCATTCATGTTGTGCGTTATGGTATAGCCATGTCCAAAAAGACTATTTCGTTCATTTTTCATCTGCAAAGTTTAAATAGTTTGAACTGATGCTTCAGCTGAAAGAGAAGCCTCTGAAAGAGCCTTTTCCATAACAGGCTACTACTAACCTTTCGTTATAACAAAAGTTCAAAGTTTCACAAAAATGACCCTTTGATGCGTCTAAAGTACGTACATCTTTATTTTCACATTTCCAGCTCGTTCCACAACTTATACCGCCTTTGCTCAAGTTTAAGCAACAAACAAAATTCTAATCCACCAAACCCATACCTTACCTCCTCATCTAACCTCTCGCACCCCATAACTGATTTGACTTCCTCTGAACATTGCCTTGATTATCAATGTTCAACTTGACGCCGAGCAACATCTTGCAATCATTCGCAAAATCAAGAGATAGACCCCCACGATCGTGCTGATAAGATTTCACGGCTCCACCTCTTTCTCGCAATTAATATATCCACGACGATGGCGCACAGAAACCGCAGGCAATCACACTTAATAAGCAGCAATTGTGGCGGCAAAAGACTTTCACTTGGCATGCAAATACAGTACGCTTCGCCGGACAGCTAGTCCGGGGATATCTCTCTGTCCCCGTGAGATCTGTGCAAGTCAACGGGAGTGAGCCCCAGAGGAAGTGCACCGCCTTTGCCGAGGTTTATCTAAAATTCGAATCGCAGCTACAAGAAAATGTTTCAAATTAACGGTTAATTCTTGTGGCCTGCAATCATGGCAGTTGAAGGCGGAGTTGCAAGCTAACTTGGGTCACTTGGCGGGCGGTACTGTTGCTAAGCCATCCTCACTGAACTGTTCTAGAAATTCCTTAAAATAATCACAACATGCAGCACTTCCCTTACAGTTCGAATTCGTGAGGAATTTTAATTGGATCCCGCGAAGAATTTGAGCAACTTTGTACCACTCCCGTGCCACAGCGACTTTCTTTCGAATTACGATCAAAGTACCAGCCTCAAAGCAGAGAGCACAAGATGGGCGCGCACCAAACGCATCTCATCATGTAACACCAAAAGCGACGCAAAGCAATCTCTACTTCTAGCTGCCGCGCGGAGACGATCGACGGCCCGCAGAATGTGTCTTATTCACGGGGCATGCCATTACGTCGCGTATAACAAAAACTTTCAACTTCCCGTTAGAATGTACGAAAAACAACCAACAACTACGCGCAAGAAAGCAAAAAAATCCAAGCAAACAATCCACAACATCAACCGAAAAGGAAGCACAGGCAGAAAGAAAGACGCACAAGAAGTAGTGAGGTGCAGAGAGTTACCCAAGTCACCTTGCAGAATCGCCGAAGCAGGTCCAACACTGACCACTGTACACCTGCACGGCTAGCGAATGCAGCCCGGCATGGGATAGCACGTCCACTCTATCACCTACAGATCACGATTGAATTGCAGCAACAACCAAAAGACGGAGTGAACGACGACGATGGCGGCAGACGAAGTGAAAATGATCATCAACGGTTACAGACCGCAATGTGCCCCATCATGATCGTTGTCGTCATTAGGAGAGGCAGCCGCCGCAGCAACAGAGGCAGACACTACTGACCTCAAAACCGAAGGTAACTCAAGAACGAATGCTCCCCATGAATGGGAAGATGCCTATTACATGCACAACCAGGATGGCAGCACCAAGATAAAAGGGAGAACACGAAAACGATCACCGACGAGATCGCAGAATGGTATAGTGATTTATTGCTGCGCCATTCTCTTTGCTCTGTGAGCCAGCAGCGTGACCGCAGGAATTCCTTTCGAAGCCGATGAATGGGTGCACTTGAGAGTCCTGAGCTGCTGATCCGGCAAACGTTCGCACACCAACTCTTTTGTTGTTGCAACAGTTCTTTGGCGCTACGTCGTGCCTTGCTGGCTGTTGTTTGTTGGCACAGCTGCTGGCACACTTTTTCCACTACACAGTCGTCGGTTGCCCTATTATGAACTCGTTCCCTTTGGGTTGAGTGGGCCGTCAGGTGGCCAGGTGGAGTGAACGTTGGCTGCTCTCCAACGGATTGCTCTGCTCAGTCGCCTGTCTCAACGGGCTTTATTGGTGCTAATTATTGAATAATTTAATTCCACAAAAGTCGAGAGACCGACCGCCGGATGAGCTGGCTTGAGTGCACATCTATGGAAAGTTGATGACCTTTTCGAACGGTGTGTGTAGGTTAAGATGACGACGATGGGTGCCCCTGTAATCGGAAAGTGAGATCTGGAACTGGTTGGAAAGACCGAGAAGAACAAGACGAGAACTGAGATTAACATGTTCTTTTCTCGGTGACCTAACGAGAGGTTTTCAACAGAAATGAGGACAAATCATCTCATGGAATGGGCTTAGAATGTGTGCTCGAATTGGTCTGGAAGTGAAAAGATTGTTGTTTGTGTCTGTCGAAGAGCTTGTCGTGAGAACATGGAGTCAGTGGGCATGCACTGCTATTGAAATTTTCGGTACATACTGGGAAATTTAGACGAAAATGGATGATGGGTGCGAAGTTATGGTTCTTTTTGCAGTGCTGGTGGCAAAATTATCAGTTCGCGCTGACTCATCATTGTTTCAATGTATAGCCGGCGGCTAACTCAGCAGGGTGTTAGATGCTGTAGAGCAACCATCAAGACGTAAGTGGCCATACTGACAAACCCTCTAAGCACAAGACCCCTGGGGTAATGACGAGCTGTCTTAAAGCAAACAAACCCAAATGCAAGTCCAAAAATCAACTTATTCCTGCGGCAAGTATGACCCGCTTCTGTCTGATTCTGAGGCGGGAAAGGGTAGGCCACAAAAAAAACAACTCCACAACACAAAAAAGACCATAAATCATGAATAACCAAAAACAAACGCTCATAACCTAGCTCAGCTCAGTGTTCGTAGCCAACAGTTTTTCGGTGCCCCGTTGGAAGCACTGCCCGCTGCCCTCAAATGGCGTGCTCAACGATGTGATGGCTACCCAGCCCCGCCAGCAACTTCAATTAGACGTGAATAATGGCCATAGCCCACCAAGGAGTTGCTGGCATTCTGTAGGCCTAACTGCGTTTTTTGTCTATCTGTGCGTCAGTTCAATCTCCGAATGAAACTCCGCGCGCGTTATGAAACGTTTCATTTGTTCCCACCGGTACCGCTGCACCGTCGCCCAGTACCGCATGGACGATGGTTATTGCCCTCTCCACTTCAAACCACACCAACAACAGGGTGACGCAAGAGCTCAAGAATATTCACCGCCCTGGGTGCGTCAGCGTTCGCAGCAACTTATCGATGCTAATTAATTTCACAGCAAATCAGAGTGCTTCGAAAACAAGAACTAATACGCATCGATTAACATCGTTTCGGCCCCGGAATGGGGTCGAATTCAAGATGGTACGACGGTGCGGTTGCAGCTGAGGATGAACTGCGCACGACGGGCCAGAGAAGAAATTGAAATCGCCTGGAAGTGGGTCAATTCAATCTGGTTCCGATAAGGGGGAACCGCCGCCGCAGTCTCCTCTCTGTCAAAGATTAAAATTATGTTAATTGCTGTTTGGACGCATCAGTGAGTGGGTTTGAAGATTCGGGAGTGTGCCCGGCGCGAATTGCTTGGGATGGCGATTAGAATGGATCTGTGCCGCACTTTCTCCGCGCTCCGTATAGTCGGGAGGGCATTAATATTAATTTTATAAATTTCGATTGTTCATACGAAAGGGATTGTTGTTCCGGCCGGGCGTATACGTTCACTAATGGCGATCGTGGATGGGCTAGAGCAGCGGCAACGGATGATTTTCATTTCGTTGTGGGTCATTAGGCGTGGACAGAGCGTTTGTTGTCAGCAGATTTACTGCTCCATTTCTGTGACCGCGATCAAAGTGAGAGTGGAAGTGGAATATTCTAATGTGTGACACTTTGATTGAATTCCACTTTTGAAGCTGCTGGAAAACAAGATGGTCAGAGGAAGAGACCTAGACCTAGAAGCCTTTGTTAGAATCTAGTGAAATATAGAAGGAAATTCGACGCAAAATTAACGAAAAGCACCTTAAGCATTATGAACTTTAATTGTTCCCGAGGATAAGCTTATTTTCTGTATTCTCAAGCCTTAACGATTAGCTCACAAATATAGGTAAGATTCTAGACCTGAAAACTCAATTAAATGAAATGCGAAGGAATCAAATAAAATAAAAAGAATCAAAAATAATTCGTAAACCAGTCCAAAATAATTGACACCCATGCAACAGAAGATTTGTTTTATTTACTATCTACCCTTCAAGTCCCAACAAACAGTCACATAGAATATGCCCTCTTGACATTTTCTAATTCGCTGGTGTCTAGAATTCTGGGATTTGGATTGTAGACGTACTTGCGCAAATACTGAAGCCAGATGCATTCATTCATCTCGTTACCGATTGCTGCATGATAGATAAAAGCCTTTGATTTTCGAATTGGCATTTCAGGCCGCAGGGGATGCGTCATCTTCCCACCACACTGCCGACAGAATGCCGGTTCCACAAAACCCGTGACTTGTGACCACTTCTGAAACTCGATGATCTGCTCGGTTAAGTCTCGCATCTCCATCCTCAAGTCGGCAGTCATCAGATCAATGCGCTTGTCAATGCTCTGTCCACTCAGCCAATCGGGCAGGATACCCCTTGCCCTTGCCCAAATTCTCTGGATACTTGTGAACTTCCAAAGATTATACAGAGACAAGGCAATAAGCAGGAGGACGAATCCGTGATCCCTAACTGCTGAGGTAATCCAGTTTGACACGGACATCCAGGACCAAACGCGTTCGTCTACAATTAAGGCGATTAACATTTCTATGAGAAAAACTCATCAGCTACCTTCAGAGCAAAGTGGCGCGCAGGACTTTTCCATTTCTAAGTTTTAAGAAATCCGTTTTACAAAGGAAGAATGCTGAGGAAGAAGCAACCGGACGAGGGTTTGTTTTTGAGGTTCTTTTTTATTTCTAGCTCTGCTCAAATTTTTTACGTATTTTCCTAGAATTAATTTTTTAAAAGACGTTTCGGAGTGTGCTGAGTTTTGTGTCTATAACTGTATTGTAATCTCTATATCCAAAAAAAAGTTAAACTAAACCGGGGAATGACGTGCATATGACAATTATCTTGTTTGTCAGTTGTCCACTTACGACGTATTACATAAACGAAATTACTAAGGAAGCTCATATATCGATTTTGAAAAATCTAGAAAAATATAGAAAGCTAAGAACTAGTTAATCATCTCTGTCCCGTATTGGGATTTGGTATTTTTATTATATTTTCATAGCTCATCACTTACCCTTAAGACTCCATGACAGTTGCGTAGAAAATTATTGCTGAACGCATCCGAGTGGTGAACGTTTACCCAAATGCCAAAACAAACGTACAAGAAATAACCATTTCGTGAAAAATATCGTACAAACTACATAGAACATACAACAAATTATTTTCCCGAGGAAGCATAGATAAACAAAGAAAAACAAAATGGGAAAAGGTTTTAATAATTACATGTGCAAAAAGTTCTTCCATCCTGCGTCACGGGACAACTTGAAAAGGGTAAGGAAGGCCAGCAACAAATACATTTCAACATTAAGAAACATTTTTTTCCATGTCCTTAGGTATGGATGGCAGAACAACAAGCCGATGCCTACAAGAAGAAGCAAGAGGAACTTCGAACACAATATGAAAAAGAGCAAAACCTCCACGAAAACAAAGCAATGCTCAGCAAGGAGAGCAAGGACAAGCTTAGTGTGAACTTCATGTACGAACCACCGCCTGGAGTACGCAAAGAACGTGAAAAAGACGACAATGAACCGGAGTACAAGTTTGAGTGGCAGCGTAAGTACAACGCTCCCCGTGAAAGCTACTGCAAAGGTGACACGGAAATCCGAGATCAACCTTTCGGCATACAGGTGCGAAATGTTCGCTGCATTAAATGCCACAAATGGGGTCACATAAATACCGATAAGGAGTGTACAATGTACAGCATTTCGATGAGTGAAGCTCGAAAGATTCACTCGGAAGCCGAAGCCAACGAACTGATGTCCAAAAACGTTCTGGAGGAGCAAATGAAAGAGGACGGTCTTGCAATGAAAAAGAGTGCCATGGAGCTGCAAAACATACCAACCGACTTCAGACATAGACTTATTCCCAGTGACGACGAGAATGAGATGAAAAACCCCGAAATGACTTTCCTAAAGTCACTCAGTAGGGAGCAGAAGAAGAAGCTCCTCAAAAAGTTGGAAAAGATCGAGAAAATAAAACGCAAAAAGAAGAAGGGTAGACGCACAACTTCGTCATCATCATCGGAGAACGAGGCCAGGCCCAAGAAAAAAAAGAAGAAATCAAAGACGAGCAAGAAACCCAAAACCAAATCAAAGAAGTCTGAGTCAGAGAGTTCGAGTTCCGACAGCAGCTCATCGTCGTCATCGTCGGAGGAGGAGGATCGCAAAGACAGGAAAATTGCACGAAATGGAAGAAAAGAACGGGAGAGGACACGGGCAGACAGATCCAGATCAAGAGACAGGAGGTCGCCGTCGCGCGATCGCCATGGAAGCCGCAGACATCGATCCGCGGAAAGAAGTCGCAACAGAAGATGATCAGGCGGGGTTTTCTTAAACAAATAAAATATAGCTTCATTCAACTTCCTCCGTGCTTTGATTTTGTTGTTCGAAAGACAGGGTGTTAAGGGAAACTAAATATTTATTGGTTAGATCACCGAAGCGCCTTACAACAAAATAATCGTATGCTCAAGAGTTATGTTAGATTCAGACACACTTGGGGACCCAAGCTGGTTTCTCAATTTCTAAGCCCTGCGGTTGTGCTGGATCCAGCTGCTACACACAAATCGTTGCCATGGCTTCCGCCATCACGTGGGACGTTCTGAAAAAAAGCATTAAGCGCATCGTACACAACTTAAAAACAAACAAGTTTAAACCTTAATGTGAATATGAGACTTGAGCATGGCCGCACGCAGAATGAGCATTCGCGTCCGCCGCTGGTATTCCTTGCCGATGTTTATGGCGCGCTCGAAGGTGCTGCTGCGCTGATCGGCATCCTTGGCATACAAAATTTTGTTGTGCGAGTCTATGCGTGCCTGTATCTGTCCGTCGAGAATCAACTGCATGACTTCGTTTTCCAGAGCAGCAACGCTGCGATTAAAGGCCGTGGCCATTTTGCGCATGTCTGCCGACAAGTACGGACTAAAGTACTGAATGAGAGCCCTGTTGCGAATCTTTGTATACAGAGTGTTGACATGGGGCGCGATATACATGTCCAGTAGTAGGTTGTCGCGGATTTCATCGAGAAGCTTTAGACAGGAGGCGTACTTCGATTCGTAGAATTTGAATATTATGTCTCGAAGCTGCGGCTCTAGCTCCAGGAACAGCTTGAAGGAGCTGCTCGAGATTACGTTCTTCTGTAACTCCTGGCGATCGAACGTGGCCAAAGCACACAGGCCGCCATACATGGCCACGTTGTTTGGCGAAATCATCTCGGGGAAATCGCAATGATCGAAGTTAGCCAGAAGGAAGTGCTTTGCCGCCGATTTATACTTCTTTGTCTGTAGTTCTGCCAGCCCAGCAGCGCACTTTAGACGTGTCAGAACTGTTTGGTTTGCCTCCTTGTTTCCCTCCGCAAAGTCCGGAGTGCTCTCTGCCTTGGAGACATAACTGAGCACATGCGACCAATTCTGCAGATAAAGTGAAACTTTAATGACGTTCAAACACATATTCACAACATGCTTTCCGCTCGTGCAATAGTCTCGGGCTCGCGAGTAGCACTTTAGGGCGTTTGACAGGTCGCCACAGTTGAGATAGTGATCTCCCAAGTCATCGTGCCCACGACGAATGCTCTCCTTGATTGAATTTGATTTATAGTTCTTCAAGTCGCTGTCGAGCTTCTCCAATTTTAGAGCAGCTTTTTTGTTCTTTGTCTCAACCCAGACCGGGTCGAAGGTGGGGATATCCTGTGGGGCGGATTGTGCAGCTACGTCTGGTAACATGGCTCCAACGTTCATGTCGGCTAACTTCTTGTGCAAAACTTGATACAGGGGTACATTGTATGTGGTTGAGACATAATTGATTGCCATTTTTAAAGCGTCGAGGCGTAGTGATGGACATACATTGGCGACGAAGATCAGACGTGACAATTTAGCGAGCCCCGTGTATGAGTTTGCATACACCTCAAGATCAAGTGTTGGGTTTTCCACTATCAAATTGTTCTCCTCATTATTTTCGTTGTCCTCCGGTTGAGCGTCCACTTGCATGGGTTCAATTGCATTCTGAAAATGAAAAATCATGACTTTTGCTGACACGAAATAGCTTCTTTGTTTCCTTACCTGCATCGTCGGTGGAAACAGCATTAGGGGCATTTTTTGCAAGAAGCGACAATGATGAATCCGACACGAAGGAATTAATATTAAACAAAAGATTCGATTTTATCCAAAATATTTGTTGTTTGTGGACTTTCGCTGTGCAAATTCGCAGAATTTTACTTTACGAACACAAATTTTCACCGGTGATGGGTAAATAGGAAATGTCAAATATATTGTTATTAGCCAAGTGATGCCAAGTTGCACACATATTGAAGAATTGGGTGGTGTCAAGAGGCAGGTATTTAAATGCTATAATAGTCCAACATTATATAAACGTTAATAGGAGAAGTAAAAACAATTTATATCATCAATATAAAAGTCATTTTGTTTTTTTTATTAATTTAGAAGATAAACATTTCGAACAAAAATATGTTTCCCTGGCAGCTACCCATTGATGGAGCAGTTATTTCAAACTTCACATAGAAAATAAGCCATTATCACCATGATCACATCCGTTTCGACCATATCCGGTCATCCACTACAAATCATTAAATCTTAAATTGTTGCATCTTAAGAATGGCTAGTGTAACTCCAAAAACTCTAAGCGAACTCTCGTTAGAATCCACCGACTTCGTTGTAACAGCTGTGATTCTCTCGAGAACCGATCCAAATGTATTTCAAGTGAAGGACACTGCTGAATACCGCAGCGTGATTCTTTTTACAATCCGGGACAGTAAACGCTATATCACCAACTGCAAGTGCTGGGGATCCAAGGAAAAAATCGAGAGCTACCACAGGAAATTTAACATCTACGACACCATTGACATCGTCTGTCCACGAGTCATTCCCATTCGCGACACAAAGCAAGATCAACAGTTTCAGCCGATCGTTACACTGCCCTACCAACTGGTGGTCAACGAGGGAACTGGTTTCCTTGAAAAGCATATGGGAACGCTTAAAGACTTTGGTTTGCTTTGCAGGTCATCCACAAGGCCGCTGAGCAGTGTACTAAATTTAGCCGACATCAGTTCAACCAACGCAAACTTTCGGGGGCATTACGTCGACCTGCTTGTGGTCGTAGCTCTCTTAAAGCCAGTTAAAGATGTCAAGGCAAAGTCCGGCTACCCGCTAAAGTGCTTGGAATTGGTAGTATTTGACAAAAGCCTACCCAGTGGAATGATGTTGACCATCTGGAACACTGGCTGGATCGAAAGGTCATATCAGCACTGGAAACCGTTACAAACGGTTTTACATCTGATTGATGCAAGAGTCGGCTATTCGGAATTCTACAAAACTACCACGCTGGGGCTGAGCTCTAGAAGTCTGCTCTTTGAGAACCCAATGGGAGTACAGGTGGAGCGCTTAGCAGAATTTGCGGCAAGTGGCTCAACAATCGATTCAGATCTCTTCTCCAAAACTATTCGGGATTTCTTACCAGATCGTAGGAGAATTGTGAAGAACGCAGAAATAGTTTATTCATGTTTTTCCCTTTCAGCCAAATCCATAACCACGCCTATGACTGTGAAGCAAATATACGACCGTGCGAATGGAACGGTCAAGGAGGAATCTGACGAATTTACTGCAGTCCTCTTGGCTAGTGTGACCAAATTTGAACTTGACGGCCCTACGAATATTGTTTCAAGGAAGTGGTAAGAGCTTAGCTTAATCTCTGACAAGTCTTCTCAAATTTCTCCGCTGCAGCAAGTCCTGCGGTCATCGAATCAATCGTAACCAAGAAGTGTGCGATAATGGACAGTGCCAGATGAGCTTCTCATTCAACTTTAGCGGCAACAAGTTCGACCAATATCTTGACATCAACGTCCACCTTAGCGACCACACTGGCACACTGATCGAGAGCCGTCTCAGTGGACTGGCGGCTGAGCAGACACTAAAGCTCACGGTTGATGAGTTCATGCGGAGTAGCGACAAGCAAAAGGAAACCATCAAGTGGCGAATCCTCCTGGAGCGCCACGAAGTGAAGGTCTACGTCAAAAAACCGACTCCAATCTTCCCATCTCTAATTGTCCGAGTTGTGGCCATGCGGAAGGTTGATATAAAAGAATTCTCCGAGAGAATAATCGTTTATTGAAATAAAGTTCAGACAAAGACAAGTCTTTATTCAGAGGGCACATGTTCATCGACAGCAGCCTCGGAAATTGAAGGAATCTCGAAGTAGTCGCCTTCTAAGGGACTTTGCTCAGTGAGGAACTCCCGCTCCTTCCACTTCTCGCGGATTTGATTGATAGTGTCCAGGAAATTCAGTTTAACCTGTGTAAATTCCGGATCCGGATCAATTTCTTCCTTCTCTTCTTCCAATTCTTCCATTTCACCTTCAGCACCTTCGTACGCGACAAAATCGTCCATATCATCGGTGCTCTTTCGCCTTGCAGCTGCGGCTAGAGTCTCCCTCAGTTTGATCTCCTCCACTCGGTCCTGAAGAAGCTTACTCCGGTATGTTTCCCGTTCGAATAGCTAGAAGGAGGCTTACTACACATGAGCCGTCAGAATTTCAAGTACTTACCGAACCGAGGAGTGATTTTTCCTTACCCCCGGTGGAACGCAGGGCTTCATCTAACTCCAACAAGCGGATGTCTCCGTTCAGCATGGAGACCGCTACTACTTCGCCATCCTTTCTAAATTTGATGCTCGATATAGTGTGTCCCAAGCTCAAGCTGAAGATTGGAGTCGTTTGATTGAGCAAAAGATCCCAGAAGTCGACGACGCCATTAATGTCGCCTGTTGCGAAAACTGAGCACCGGGAGGTGCTCCAAGCTCCGCACATCAGCTGCACGTTCTTCGTCACCAGCAATGTTGTTGGAAAGTCCTTGCACTCCTCTGACCACACTTTTGCACACCAATCGCCCACAATGAGGAAGTTCTTCACAAAGAACGGGTTTCTCTCGATTGTGCGAATGGGCCCCAAGAGTAGCTTATAGTTTGAAATTAAGGCCTCCGTGGGAGTCATACCCTTACGGTTGCCCAGAAAGACATTGCCCAGGTCATCCCCAACAACGTAGCGGATCGGAATAGTGTATTCGAAGTCGAGGACAGTGCAACCACTTGCTCTGCTGCGTTGCTGGTTGTCCGTCCTCTCCGGATCAAGAAGGAATTCCATGTACCACTTCTTCAGGTTCCTTCCGTCCCAGTACAAGATTGATCCATCTGCCGAACCGCTGTAGAACTCCGTATTTGACTTGGAATGCACCCAACAAAGTGCGGTGACTGCCTCTCGATGAGCTGCCTCCAGGGGACAAATGCCCACTGGATCGCCCCCAGCTCTTGCATCCCAAATACATACCTTTCCGTTCGCAAAGCCACCAGCTATGAGCGCTTCATCCCGTGGGCAAAAGCACGCTTTTTTCGTCCAAGTCGGCCCACGGAAAGTAAGCACAACCTTGAGGGGGTTCTCTATGTCCCACAGAAAGAACTCGTTGGGATCCACTTCTGCAGGGTAGTAGTCAAGAGTAGAATGCACCGAAAGAAGGTGCCCCTGGCTGCCCGGACTCCAGTCAATCTGCACAATCGGACGTGGTGGAAATTTTGGGTCATGGAAAACACTGACTGGTCGCGACTCGAAGGACGACCTGATCTCGACGGGCTTCAAATCAGTGAAGTAGTCCTCGTAAATGTTAATGGCGCTATTCTGCAAAATACACTCGGTGGTGGTCTGCAGAAAGATGTGAAATTTGTCGATTGCTTTAACACAACGCAACTGGGTGCCCGTACCTTACTGAGATTTGCAACTTGGACGCCCCATGCATCGTCTCTTTCGATTTTCTTCCTGTGACGCAATGTCTGCTCCTCATCTAGAATGTTCACGTCCTTCGGCCAACCACCTTCCAAGTGTACAATACCGTGCGGCCCGTGTGTGACGTTTTCAGTTAGAGCTGTACTGAGCGCCTTTTGTACTCCCAATTGCGTTCCACAATCGATTGGATTGCGGCGTACATAGGAAGTCCTTAGATCGGCACGTTGCGGAATACTGAAAAGCAGCTCATTGCGGTCGGAGAATGTGCATTGTCTTCCAAATTTTCGGCGTTCTCGGGAAAATGTAAATGAATTAAAGTTCATATTTGAAGAATGAATGATATAGATTCAGTTTCTAGCAAATGTGTTTGTCAGGATTGAAAAATCTAGGAATAGCTGTCTAATATAATGAACATTTTGTTTTTAGTTAAGTAGTGTCGGAGGTGGAAGAGATATTAAAGAGACAGAGTGAACAACAAGGTCAGCACAGATTATGTAGGTGTCTGGAATCAATCAAAGGAAATTTAAGGGAGTGCTTATTTCTTTTAACTTCTTAATCCCCTAACTCTCAGCGCAAATGGCACATTGAAATCAAAAGTTCTCAGGACTCCTATTTAAGGTTTGCTTATGAGCCTACAGTCCATTGCCTGTGCAAACCAAACGAGTGCCATCAATTTCTATGTCTATAAAATTTGGCGTCCATTTAAAGAGAACATACATCCTATGTCATGCTTAGTTCCTGACCAGCGAAAATAAACTTAACAAAACGTTGCGTGACGTAGTACAGCCTTTCCTCTATCATACAGTTTCTTGTGATTCTGCACAAGCATTCGCGGATGAGACAAACTTTTTCATCTCATGATCTTGACCACATTGTCAGCGATTTTCATTGTTTTGGGTGATGCTTTAAGAAATTATTTTCTTAAGATAGTAACGGTCATAACGGCAATACACGAGTGCAACTTTTATGAAATGAGTGCAAAGTGTGTTGTAAAATAATTTTTTTCTAACTTATCAGATTAATGTTTCTTTCTAGAATTTGCAGTTCACATTTCAATTCCCCAGTCACTGAATACAAATCGCTTTTGTTGCACTTGACAACCTAATTTGAAATCCACTAAAGAAATGCTCTCCATCATCAAATCACCATTTTTACCTCAAAAGTACTGCCAATCTTCACTGGCAGTATAAAAAGTTTCGAAACGTCTGCCTGATAACAAATGTCACATTGACATCCGACTTTGGGTTTCAACACGAGATTTCGTCTCCATAACATTCAATAGATTCTTAGGGCTACGATTGTTTTCTCCCCATCTGCTCAACTTAATACTTTTTTAAAACAAATAAAAAATATATATCCGAAAAGATGTTCCGCATTCCTCCACAAGTTGACCCAGCTGAAGAACAAAAGCGCGTACGTGAGAATGTTCGAACAAACTTCATTATTTTCGGTGTCTTGTGTGCAGCAATTCGACTAGGTTAGTATATGCGGGGGAAGATTACGTGTAAAAACAACTTCTTAAATAAAACTCAATTTCCAGCTCCGTTTCTATTGGACAAGGTCGGTTCAGCCTAGCAGGAGATTCTCACATTACCACTGACGGGTAGTTTTAAGTTCTTGATTTCAAATATAAGTAAATAAATGGTAATTGTGAGAAAATTGTCACGTTTCTGTTGTAATTGATAAATAAACTGAGCTGAAGGGCAAATTTGAAAAGATTTGGCAAACTCGTTTGGGATGTTGGATATGAGAGAAGCCGTTGCATTGTATTGCGCCATTATCAAAAAACTCAATTAAAAATAATTTAAAAATACGTTTTCCCTTAATAACGGCGATAAGAAAGGAGAATATTTTATTAAGAACGGGCAGCCAAGTTTACACGAACTAAGATCAGAATTTTGTAATAAAATATCCTTACGTAACAGAAAAATTATTAGAAATCCTTTTTCTTCACTGAAAACGTGTAGAGAAAACGACAATCCAATTGTGTTGCGAAAAATGGTATTGATGATATGAGCTGAAAATATAGCGCCAATGTATCTTAAAATAAACTCGACATAGTCGGCAGCGCTTTTATTCGAGAATATGCGCCTTCACTTAAGAAACCAGTTTGCACAGTCTACCGTCTGCAGTTTCCTGTATGACATCTTTACCTCCCTTATAGCTTACGCTCTCTGTTGCATTGGCCGAGTGACTCAAATACAGCAGATATTACAGAATCGAAGCGACAAACTAATAGACTAAAGTTGCTATATATCAGAACGTCAGCGTAATTCCAACATTTATCATTGTTTAAAAAATGATAGTTATTTAGCCTGCTCAAATCTGCTAATAATCGTTGCATTAAGTTTAAAGTTGCAAACAATCTAGCGAAAAGCCACCTGTTTAAATAAGAACTTTGCCATGCAGCAAAAAATGAGTATATGTATGACCGGCCCCAATAAAACACAATTGTCTTATAACTTACAAAAGAAAATAAAAATATTTTATTTAAAACATCAATTCAGTCTAAAAAATTGTTTAGATGTCTTTCCGATTGGCATCCTTCCCTTGGCACGTAGTCTTCGTACAGCTTCACGAAGATATTTCGGTTGCAGTGCTCCAGAATCACCCGCACTTTCCATCACATCCAAAGCTTCTTCGACTATCTCTCCAACAAAAACTTTTGCTATTCCCGCCATGGCTATAACCACATTCTGTGATACTGAACACCCCGTTATCGTTTGCATTAGTCTTTTTACGGCAGCTTTGGGAAACGCAGATCTTCGATACATTTCATATCTGTCCAATTGATCTTCGGTAAAGTTGGAAACTAGAACCTGCATTTTCTCTCGTTCCTCTTCTTCGAGTTCCTTTTTTGTCTTTGCGTTTTTCTTCTGATCATCGCTGGTACGGTCTGTGTCTGCATTATTTGAGTTTGAACGTTTTAGTGAATACATATCATTCATATTGTCGTTTTCGCTTCCAAAGAAGTTCAAATCGACAAACTCCTCGCTTGATGATCTCTTCAGTTTCTTTTGAAAGTCCGTTGTGGAAAAATCGTCCTCCATGATGAATTGTTTGTGGTTCAATGGGTGATGATGTATGTTTCGTTGTACTCTTTTTCGAGACTTTCTTTATTTATTTTACAATGAAAACAAAACCGTAGATGCACTCATAGAAATATTTGTTTTTACTATGAAGTTGTCATTTCTTACAGACTCGTATGTCACCTAGCTGTTGTCATTCTGTTATGGTCTGCTTACATGGCGAATTTATGGGATATTGAATTTAAGTTCGTGGTTGATTTATATGAAGATATACATTTATATATGAATTTTTGTGAATTATCAAATTTGAAGTGAATATTGAAAAATTCTGCATTGTCTTGACATCAGTTTTGTGAAGGAGTAAAGAGACTTCAGTCAACAACCATATTGGAACACAGGGATGTTTTTCAAATCCATTCGTCAGTTTTTACAGGGGAAACATTCTTTATATACAGATTTCGCAGTGTCCTTCCTAAAGGCACCAGGTAACACATCCTGTAAGAAATACATTTTTATTCAGAAGAGCATGTTCACAGATATTTCCAGAACATAAGTTCCATTGATTTCGGGGACATACAATTTCCACATTCCAGATTTTTCCCTTCATCAATGACACTCAATTTAAAGCGAAATCCAACACATTTCACTTAGAAAGAGACAATAGTCGTCCATGGTGTGTAACCCTGGGGGCGAATGAAACAACCAAACATAACAGTACTGTCCACTTTCTACACATTTCCGTATCATCCTACACACAACACAATCGGTGACATGTGGAACTCATTCAGACAGTGAAACATCTCCAACAAACGTTCTCTGACAAATATCGTTGATTGTATTGTGGCGAGAGGTGCATTTGGTTTGAATTCCGTGAATAGAGTGAAACAAAATACATTTTTTACTGTATAAAAATTAATTTCAAACGATACATCTTCTCGAAATGGCAGCTGTAGAAGTAGAACTTTCGAAGGTACATAAAAAATCCAAACCCAAGTAAAAAACGATCAAGTTTTTGTTGAAAACATTTTGCATTTCTTTATTGGTTGTGTGTTTATTTTCACAAAAAAGGGCGTTGCATCCTTATGATACATATCGGTGACTAATTGTTTAAAGAAGGAACATAAGTTCACAGGAGTGTTGCTCATGGAATAAATGAAAAAATAGGAAATCAAAGCCATGGTCAATCAGTTTAACGCAAAAATCAGGAACGTTGTGCTCATTAAGTATGTATTTGGTGCAAGTGCGCTCGGAATAAATATACCCCGTTGTGTGTCTTCCTTTTTTATTTTGTCTCTCTGGGTTCTGTACGTTATCGAGGGCGCTTAGCTTTCGAATTACAGTACACCATTTTGTGATTGACAACAGCTGCCTTGCTTTGCTTTACATTGCTTGTAATGGCAAAGTGTTGTACTCTGGTTGGGGAATTCAATTGTGTTGTATCTCCTCCATGGTTAATTTGGATTCATATCGGCTGGTATGCGGTGGAGGAAGATTCACATAATATATGAGTAATGTGCTTGGCACTTCTATGGATGTGTGAGTGAATATTTTGTAAGCTGTTATATGAAGCATCAATTGGACTGATTGCGGTAACTTGTGTTTGCATGCATTTTGATGTGAAGTCAAGATTGCTTCCAAATGGTGACACATTTATATGATAAGTCATATATCACTTATATTGAACATTTTCAGTAATTAGGGGGTCTTATTGTTTTGTGGATTGTCAAAAGGCCCGCATTTGTGAACCTTTTAAGGTTCGGTACACAATTTTACTTTCACCACACGAGTCTTGAACATGAAATAATTTCTTGTCTAGGTCAGTATAAGAGTGTAAGATTTTCCGAACTTTGCAGAAAGAGGATCTGTGTTGCCCTTTCAAGTGGACACGTTAGAGCTTATATATCAGTAAATTTTTACATCATATAAATGGCACGTCTCTTCGCGAGGTCTGAAATAGAGAACTGAGCGACAGTAAGAGATCCAGGCAAAGAAAATTTAAATCATTTCAACTTCTAATTTATTTGACAGCACCAACGGTTTCAAATTCCATGTCTATCGTACGACGCTGCAAGCAATTATGACTTAATGAGGAAGCAAATATCTGGTTTGCACAAGCAGAAAACTAGTCTCCGACTAGCAGCGTGTATTTAAAGAACCTTAAGAACAAAACTTTACTTTCAGAGCAAAAAGTAGGTGTATTACTGTTCTAGTCCACATCAAAGTTCGAATTCAGTTGAGTAACTACACATTCACATTGCATTGCCTCAAGTAAAAAAGAACAATTCTTCAATGGAGAGCTCCCACGGCCAACGCCACACACTTTGACAGAGAGTAATGATATGCCAGGAGTTGCGTGTCTATTCAATAAGTATCGATTATTGCCCACGGCTGCGTTATTGTGAATGGTTCAATGCCATCAAAGGACCCAAGGGACGAGCGGTTTCCTGCCTCTTTTTTTATTTTGTTGTTTTCAGTGCCACTGAACTATTTCCCTGCACTGCACACCGAGAATATTTTTCGTCCTCAGTTTGTAAAAAGTAGGTTAAGCAGTTTTCGGGCAAAGAACAGACATCACAATTATCACACATCAACTCTCTTAAGCCACCGCAATGTGCTCGCTACACTGGAAATTGATTTAGTCTCGAATACATCGGTGAAGAAGCTGGTCGGTTATATGGCGAGAAGGGTTTATTATCTTGTACTTGTGGACATTTATTGGTTTTACTTTCCTTTAATCATTATTTTTTCCCTTTTCAGTACGAACAACACCTCCGAAATCTGAAGCAATCTGGCCATGTGGGATTCGACAGCCTCCCCGACCAACTGGTCAACAAGAGTGTCCAAAATGGATTCGTATTCAACATTATGTGCATTGGTAAATAATGCTTACGTTTTGCATCCCATTCCCATCTAAAGTTCTTTTTGTGTGACAGGTGAAACTGGTCTGGGAAAGTCCACTCTCATGGACACCCTATTCAACACCAGCTTTGAATCAACCCCCAGCCCTCACACCTTGCCGAATGTGAAACTAAAGGCGCACACCTATGAACTACAGGAGAGCAATGTCCGCTTGAAGTTGACCATATGCGATACAGTCGGCTATGGCGATCAAATCAACAAGGACGATTCATTTAAGGCCGTCGTCGACTATATCGACGCTCAATTTGAGGCTTACCTACAAGAAGAGCTCAAAATCAAACGCTCCCTATCGACATGCCATGACAGTCGTATACACGTTTGCTTGTATTTCATTTGCCCAACTGGACATGGACTCAAGTCACTCGATTTGGTCTGTATGAAGAAACTCGATACAAAAGTAAACATTATTCCGATCATCGCCAAGGCGGATACAATTTCGAAAGCCGAGCTGCAACGATTCAAGGCCAAGATAATTCAGGAGCTAAACAACAACGGTGTGCAAATTTATCAATTTCCCACCGACGACGAGACCGTCTCGGAAACGAACACTGCAATGAATGCTCACGTGCCATTCGCTGTGGTTGGCAGCACCGAGTTCGTGCGTGTTGCCAATAAAACAATTCGCGCTCGTCAATATCCCTGGGGCACTGTTCAGGTGGAAAACGAGAGTCATTGCGACTTTGTCAAATTGCGTGAAATGCTGATCAGAACCAATATGGAGGATATGCGCGAAAAGACTCACACGCGCCACTACGAACTCTACCGGCAAAAGCGTCTCGAGCAAATGGGTTTCACCGATGTTGATAGTGACAATAAACCGGTAAGCTTGTTGAATTTGAATTTCAATACACATTGTTATGGATGAGCGAGACGAGTGTTAAATATTGTGTAGTTTAAATCCATGAAATTGACAAGGAAAAATCTTTACCTTACAGGTATCATTCCAGCAGACGTTTGAAACCAAACGCTCTCAGCACTTAGCTGAACTTCAAGCAAAGGAAGAAGAAGTTCGACAAATGTTTGTACAACGTGTCAAGGAGAAGGAAGCCGAACTGAAGGAAAGCGAAAAAGAGGTAAACTGGCAACAACTTGTTACACAGTTGATCAAATCTAATTTTCTCTTAATTTTAGCTTCACGCGAAATTCGATAAGTTGAAGAAAGACCACGCAGATGAAAAGCGCAAGCTCGAGGAGTCTAGGAAAAAACTCGAAGAAGAGTTTGTCGAATTCAATAGACGCAAGGCGCAAATGGTGGCTTCTCACACACTGACACTGGGCAAGAGTAAGAAGAAGTAATTCGTCAAGCAGTTGCAATTTTAAAGTAGAGATCCCCAAAACAAAAATAGCAGCAGATAAATAATGAATTTACTTCTATTTCACTTATATATACTACCAGTATTTAATGGCAATTATAGTTTTTCGACTACGACCGAACTAATTCGTTTAGTTATTCTCTTTGCTCCGAAACAACTAATAACTCATTTTAAGCTACAAAATGTATTTAACATTAAATCTTTTATTTGAAACATACAAGTGTCTTCGTTAAAATCAAACTTTTGTTTTATTGTTACTATTTATATTAAAACTATTTGTTGGAGGGGGCTATCCGTTGTTGATTTTCCTTTTTCTTCTCAATAATGTACTGAAATGATAATAAATAACAATTGTTGGCGCTACAGTCCAAAGGGGGACCAGGGCCTAGCTTGCTCATCAACTACTCGTGTTGTGCAAGCTACTGTTTTCTCACGTGTAGAAGAGACCTACAGTTTTTTGCCGACTCGGAACGGCGAAATTTGAGAAGCTTTCTTAGATAGTTATTACTCTTTGAGTGTTGTAAGCAACTCGAAAGAGGTGGTGCCGTAAAAAATTCGAAAAATTGGTGTTGAACCTGTGAGCGTCGCACTCTACCCACTACGCCACGGCGACCAGTACTGAAATGATCCTCAAGCAAATCTCGTCAGATCCTTCCAAACTGTCTCCCACTGCACTCACCATATTAGTGAAAGTTCTCCACACATATCTTCATAGCCAAAGGAATTTAGTTATGTGAATAGTTTGTATTGCATTACTGTGAACCATAACTACAATGTCATACGGTCCATTAATTTAAAGTAGTTTAAAGAATTTGTTTTTTTTTTTTTTTTTTTGAGGTAAATACTATATTACCCTCTTTCTACAAGGAAGCTATAAATGCTGATTCAAAAACCTCTTATTAAGCATTGGTGTCATCAAAAGAAAAGTTGAATTCGAAGTGTCTGATTCCAATGACTACCTAATTTATCCTTTAATTAAGATCTATTTCTAAATATGAGGTGTTAAAAGTATTGAAATAGCACCATCCACCAATTTTTATCCTTATCTATGTAATTTAAGAATTGCTGATCTGAAAAGAATCTAGGAGCTGCTCGTCTTCAGTTTGAACATATTTCATATTAAAAACTATTCTACATCTTCTAGTCAGTCATTTGTGGAAGTAATAAATCATTACCGCCCATCAATTTGTTCCTTTTTTTTAATGTTGTACCTAGCAATAAATGAGAAATTTGTCTTTGCACATTGCAGCAATAGAATTTTATAAACATTTTTGTTTTTAAAAGATTAATAAAAAGAATCGTCTGGCACTCTCATATAAATCTTCTTTACGATTTATTTTATTCGTCATTTCTTTTTTGTTTAAAAAAGTTTATTTAAATTGTCCAGGTGTGGGTCCAAACAGGCTGCCACCTTGTTTACTCGCAGCTCTTGACGGAGCAAAGCCCAACAACTTTTGAATGTTCTGACGAATTGACATTGTGCACAGAATGTAAAGAAAAATAAAAGAACACTCAGTGAAATCATCGCCAGGTAGGTTTCTATGACTTAGACCCTGAATCCAAGAGATTGGAATAAAAGGCAATCGTGCCACAACTCGTCCATCAAATCTGAAAAGCAACATAACCCATTACTGTAAATCAATTTTGCACTGCTATGTCATTGTCCCTTACATGCTGTTGAACATGCTTAGCAGGGCAGTAAATGCGAAACCTGTTGCAACCATTGACTTCATTTTGACTAGAGACAAATCACGATTATTATTTTTCAATTTTTCTTCATCCCGTTCGATTTTCTTTTTGTGAGATTTATCAAGCGAGTCCCCAAGGTTTTCCTTGCGTTTCTCTACTGCAAAATTGAATTTAATTTAAATAGGAGGGAGATTTAAAAGTGAAAACGACTTACATTTTCTGCTCTGTTTCTCAACTTCACCCTTTAGTTTTATGTATTTCTCCGTGCGATAAACGAGGAGCCATGTGAGACCTAAACGTGGAAGTATACATTTATGTGATTCTTGAATGAAAATCTGCTCGTACGTACCCTCGCCCAGAAATGCTGTGCATATTGAAATGAAAACAATCAAAAGGGTATCCGACCACATGATTTATACGAAATAATATGCGATTTTGTAAACTTAAAATGAGCCAACACTTTCCAACTTTCCTCCAGCTAATAAAAAAAAAATTAAAATCAGTCAGCTGTTAATCGATTGACGTTTTTAATAAGATGGGATGCGTTCAATGGGCAACAAATAACATGTATTCCGGTCGTGCTGTAAATAAACACACTGTAAGGTTTAGAAAAATTAAAATTTTTTGACTTTCAATGTGATTTTCTGATGCATCAGGTAAAATTCTGCTCTGGTCATAGTAATCAGCTTCGAGAGTTTAAGACTTTTAGCACTTTCTCGATGGATCCTAATTAATAGATGATATATAAATTGCCGAAAACTGAAAGCAGCTGTTTTTGTTGTTCATAATATTCCTATCTCTAAGACAGGGCACTTATTGAATTTTGAAAATAGTTCATCACGCATTTTCTCTATGCACTCCCTTCTTAAATTAAAGTTAACCATAGACCTATATGCAAAACATGACAGGTGGCTGTTTTTTTCAACAAAGCAGAATCACTGCGCATGCTTTTCCTCCAGCACGATAATTTCACTTTCAAAATACGTAGCTAACAGCACTGAGAAGGAGACAGTCCAGAAACAGAGAAATGACATCACTGTTTTCACAGTCCTCGACATTGCGGTGTGGCAACTTTATACCAAGCTGACAGTTGTGATATCTACGAAAATTAAAGAAGAATTGTTGTGAAGATTCAATTACGAAAAATGTCTGATTTAATGGAAGAGTCTCAGCAAGAGGTTGAAAAAACCGAAGAGGAAAAAAAACAACAAGACTTGCTTGCCCGTCGTGAAGCCCGCCGAAGAAAAATTTTGGAGAATGCAAAAAGTCGTCTAGACAAACTGAGTGGAACAGACCGAACGCCAACAGCGGCTAACAGTGCGTAGTACGTGCCATTGAATTACCTTATTAATTAATGCCGTTTCGGAATTTTACTTTCAGAAAGTGCAAATAATCACACACAGATATATTCGAATCCAGAAATCGACCATCCCGAATTTATGAGCAATTACTATGTCCCCAGATATACGACACAATCTGAAGGGGTACAAGGTGAATCTACATGGGACACAACGCCTCTGCTGCAAATGCCCGACGTTGAGCCGCCATCAAAGTTTGTGAAATTTTTAAACACTCGTATACATATAGTTGCGGCTAGTACAATAACTTATACTCTACTGGTATTGGGAGTGACCACATTTGTTGCACACAGCCTCTTTGGGTTGTTCTTGATGGCGGAATGTTTGGAACTGTTGAGAATCCCTCAAGAGAAGCCGTTGAATCCAATTGTGAATTTGGTACTTATGCTGACTGGATTGCATGTGCCAACGGCAGGATTACTTATAAAATTGTATTGTTTAGCTCAGAGGCTATTGACAGATATGGGCTTATTTGTGTTCAGTTTTGTTATGTGTCATGGTACATATTGTTTACTTTTGGAAGGAACTGGCGATCAGCTATTTTCTTCTTTTTAATAAAGGAAAACATAATCAAAATCAATTTAATTTAGTGTGCGGTTATAATAGAGGTAATGGTTTTTGTCAGATCTTTCCAATTTGAAGTTCTGGTAAACTTATGCTTGACTCCGCACTCAAGGCACCAGACAGTGTTTGTCTTAAATTTAGGAACTTAAATTACAGAAATATTGAGTACGTCTGCATCAAAGACTAAGAAACAATGTTTAAAAAACCCGAACTGCTGTGTGGATCCGATGTTTCCTAATCAGATACAATTATACGGACTATATGAAAGAAGTTTATTTAAGTTCGTATTGCTTTTTTTCATATAGAGGGTCAACTATATTTCCATCCATTTACTCTATTGAACTTGTTTTTCACAACTTCACTGTTCTTAGGTTGTGCACAACTTTCTTACACAGCATATTATGGAAGAATGTTTTAACCAAGGTAATTAACGCTATTGCATTTAGGTATCCTGGCTGGTTGGGTTCAACTATCAGATGGTAATATCATTACAAAAAGATTATGGTGGAGGTATCATAGCAAATTCTTTTCCCCCAAGTTATGTTTATGTTTTATGTTAATATTGATGTATAATATTAAGGGCAAGTGCGCAATTAATTCATTTCACAAAAGTCTATATCTTCTTTATCGCAAAATATCTTTTACGGTTCACATTATATAAAACTTATTCACCATTTAAAATTAATTAAATCAATATCAACTATTATATTCAATGACAAAATGCACGCACAGAAAATTGCCACTACTGTGGGAAGAATATAAAAGTATAAAACACAAAATGGGAACACTTCTTGACTGACAACAAACTGATAGTGGCTGAGCATAACGTACAAAGCCGCATTTGTTTTTAACTAAATTGTACGAATACGTATTTCCCAAAGGCTTTAGTAACTGCATTGCAGTGATAAGCTAATCTTTCATCGAGTTAGAGATACGAAAAAGCTAAGCAATGGCTGATCTTAAGGGCAAAAACATTCTAGTGACCGGAGCCGGACAAGGTATGCAAAAAAGGATACACCTCTGAATATACACACCTTTTGTCTATTCTGCAGGAATTGGAAAGGCGCTATGCATCCGTTTAGTTACATTGGGAGCAAATGTTATTGCAGTTTCACTTAATCAAGAAAGACTTAATGATCTGAAGAAGGAGTACCCATTGATTCAGACTATTCAAGCTGATCTAGCAGACTGGAACGGTACTAAAGATGCGTTATCTGATGTGCCTCGTTTGCACGGACTGGTGAACAATGCGGGAGTCGCAATTATAAAACCATTTGCAGAACTCACCGAGGAGGAATTTGATAAGTAAGTGCAAACTTTTCTGATGACCTTTGCATTTTTAAAAGCTGTGCTTGTAGAACAGTGAATGTCAATCTGAAGGCTGTGTTTTGCGTAACTCAGGCGGTGAATGAAAAGTTAGAAATGATGGCAAGTGTTGTAAACGTGTCTTCGGTGGCGTCATCTAAATCATATCTTGGTCACTCCGTGTACAGTGCAACAAAGGCTGGAGTCGATTCGTTGACAAAGTCGTTGGCCCTTGAATTTGGGCCCCGGAAGATTCGTTTCAACACGATTAACCCCACAGTTATCATGACTGCAATGGGAAGAGAAAACTGGTCGGATCCGAGAAAAGCAGGTCCGTTGCTTAATCGCATACCTCTGTTGAGGTTTGGAGAAGTTGATGATGCTGTAAATACGGTAATCTATCTGCTAAGCGATCAGTCAAGCTTTGTAAATGGCCATCATTTGCTACTTGACGGCGGACTGTCATGTTCGTAAGACAGTAAGATATTTTTGTAAGAACATTGCAGGGAAATAAAAGTTAATTTCTACAAGGATTGTAATTGTTCTATTATTTGGAATGTGCTTGAATACTAACATCAGAAATTTATTGACAAGGCATATGAAAAGCCTTGTCTCATCTGTAGGGGTAATCCTTTAAGCCGCTTTACAGCCAATTATGAGAATACGGAAATCAATGGTCATTATAAATAATTGATAACTCACTAACTGCACTCAGATCTGCGCTGTTGACCAGGGACCAATAAAGTAATCATTTGTCCCTTCATTGTTGACTACATTCCAAGCAAATAGAGTAACGGCACCTGTACCGTTTGGTTTCAGTTTTAATGCCTAAACACTTTCTTTATATTTAATTAAACAAACCAAAAAAAATTAAGAAAAGGCGATCAGTTAAGTATATACAATACAAGTGTAAGTTTAAGGTCAATCAACAGAATAAGTAGAACTGCGAACATCTGTGTGTGTGTTATTTAACGAATTATTTGTAGTAGAAAACATGAAAATCCATTAGATGATAATCGAAACTTGGCACTACTGCATTAAGTTTGCTACACAATCCACAAACTGTCAAGTGTAAAGTAGATATTTTGGTTTATTTGAATTTATCAAAGTTTTTATTTGCAAGTTCACAGTAAAGTAATAAAAATAACTATACTAAAATAATAAATATTCATATACACATCATGTCAAGTGACATCCCCCCAGAAGATATACTCAACTGGGAAGACGAAGCAAATGCGATTATTCGCGACATTTCTAGTCATGTCACATACATCGGCGTCTCGAAAAAATTAAAGAGTTCGTCGTTTGAAATATTTCTGAATTTAAAAACCTTGGAAGGTAAAGATTTCTGTATACGGGCGTCAGGAAGCGGATTTTGCATTGTTGGTGAAGAATTCGATACAATTAGCCAGTCAGACGAGGCTGAGGACGACGATGCCAACATATTTGAGACACCTTACGCACTACTGAACACCATCAGTCCAAGTTATGTACAATCGTTTGCAAATCAACTAACAAAACAGTTAAAAACTTTAGAAAACTGTGAATAAATTATTTTTTTGTTTCATCCCAAATGGTATTTTTTGTCCTATAAATAGAAGACATTTTAATCGGCTGCAGGCGATAATGGGTATCGCTGATTGATTTGACGATGCAAGGAGTTCGTAGCAAAACGCTTGCAAATTTAAAGTGACCCTCATGTAGTGTATTACGTAACACAAATCAAGATTATGAGTAGAAACACGAAAGATAAGAAAGCATGCTTTTATGATTTCAGCCATTACATCAAAGCCTCATGATTTATTCTTAATCTCCCCGAAGAAAACATGCTTCTGAATGTATGCAGGAAAAACGTATATTTTATTTAGCTACGGTGTTCCAAGTAAACTCAAATGCCCAACCAGTGGGACGTTTCAGTATGATACAATATAAATAAATACATAACCCACTGGCATCACAATCTAACTACATACAAATTTCAATTTGCACTATTAACGTCAATTTTAACAGCTTTCAACGCATCGCAGATCCAATCTGGAATTGGATCCTCACCAAAATGACTCGCCATGAAATCTTTCACGAACTTTGGGAATGTGCCTTCCGTAATGGCAGTCCGCATATTTCTCATGAGCCTCAACTGGTACGCTACATTGTGAACACTTAATAGGCTAGATGATACGGGTTCAACAGTTGCAATATGATGAAGATAAGACCGCGTATATGTCTTGCAGGTGCTGCATTCACAATTTTCATCAATTGGGCACATATCAAGAGCATATTTCTGTTGCTTCAAGTTCAATTGACCCGTATTCACTAGGGCACAGCCGAAACGTGCTGTTCTGGTGGGGAAAACACAATCGAACATGTCCACGCCAAGGGCGACACAAACAACTAAGTCGGCGGCAAATCCCACGCCCATTAAGTAGCGTGGTTTATCGTCCGGCAGAAGATCCGTACATGTATTCACAGTTCGCCAAAACTCGTGTTTACTCTCACCGCCACTTAGCCCGCCTATGGCATAGCCTCGCAGCGGTCGTTCGATTAATTTTTCAACACACTGCTTTCTCAACTCCTGATCAAGGCCACCTTGTACGATAGGAAACAAGCTCTGTTCGTCATCTCGTTGATGCGCTGCAATGCATCGATCCACCCAGCGAATCGTCCTATGCATGGCTTCCTCCACTCGAGGTCCAGTTATCGTGGTTTTAACAACGTCGTCCAGTTGCATCATAATATCAGCGCCAATTGCATTCTGAATTTCTATGGAATGTTCTGGCGTAAGCATGCATTTTGATCCATCATAGGGTGACTGAAAATTTACACCGGTTTCGTCAATTTCAGCTAGTTGCAGCAGTGACACCATTTGAAAACCACCGGAATCTGTCAAAATCGCACGTGGCCAGCCCATGAATTTGTGCAGACCACCTGCCTTCTTAAGAGTATCGATTCCGGGTCGGTTGCCTAGGTGGTAGGTATTAGATAGCAGAATTTGGCAGTCTAATGTGATCAATTGATTTGGATGTATTCCCTTCAGGGTTCCCTGTGTACCCACTGGCATAAACACTGGTGTATTGACATCACTATGTCGCAAACTCATCACTCCCACTCGTGCCTTTGTCGTAGTACATTTCGAGATTACTTTATAAGTCAACGGTGCAATTTGAGAAGCCGACACGGGTGAGGATGGCATTGCGAAGTATTTAGTCTTGAAGTTGTAAGTAAAATTCAAAATTACTTGATATATAAAAATGATTGTTTACAGCTGTCTTTTGCACGCCAATATTACACATTCAATAAGCTGCTGTCACTTGTCAGTTCGGATACCGGATAAGAAAGATTGCCAAAACAAGGCTGCATACAGCGCTTAATTTATTTGATATTCGCGTTGTAAACCGAATTTTTATAAGGGTTTCATTAGTTTCTGATTTCCGTAAAGGTGTGTTGAAAAATTGGAGAATTGTTTCTAGAAATGTATTTAATTACAATCGTTGATGTGTTCATAAATTTTGCTCTACTCAATGAGTTAATTCAATCTATGCATATATAATATTGGCAAGTTAAGATACAAACATTTTGTTTTTCTACCTCTATTGGAAAATGTTTTGATCAACTTTGTCTTTCTTACAAGATGATGAATAGAGTTTACTTCTGAATTCCCGAGTTGATTCAATAATAAGAGAAATGCGCTTGCTTTAAAACAAGCAAAATACTTTTCATATTTGTGTAGTTTAAACTTCTTCCTTTCACATAGAATCTTTAAATTTACAACATGTCACATTTCTAAAATGTAATGTAGGCCTCGGTTAATCCGAGCTCATTGTAAGATAATACAAATAAAAGGCAATTTCCTGTTCCTTCAACATAAAACATGCCTTAATCACACGACGACCGAATGTTTCAACTTATATATCTTTCAATCATCAATAGCGCCATCTACTCTTCTAGAAAACTCATGCACATAATGCCGTCCCCCTCCTACTCAGATCAACAGAACGTCTCAAAGAAAATCTTGTCACCTCCTTCGTTCAGTTCGCTTCAGTTGAAATTGGAACGCGCTCAAGAGAAGATAATTTCGCAAAAGGAACTTCGAAGCCGATTTGCAATAACTCATTTTTTACATACATGAAAAATTAACCATCAATTTATTACAAGATAAACAACAAAATCAAGAGGTCAGCTTGTGAATTCAAGTAAAACTTTTGTTTTTGAGTTTAAAAGAAAAAACAGCGTACAATTGAAACGAAACGAGTGAACAATCATTCTTATATATATAATTTTTTTTTTCAATTTCCTCCCCCGATTAAATTTGAAATCGGAATTTTCCATTAATTTTGCGGTGAATTATTGAATTCAAGAAAGAAAACTTTTGAAAATATATGCTCAATGATTTTTTAGTGTTCGTTTCAATTGTTCGTCCCCCTGCCTAAGTGTGAAAAGTGCAATTTTCTAGAACAAAGCCCTTATATTTTACCCTTTTCCTATTTTTTTTTTTAAAGAAAAAACATTTGGGAAGTGCGAAAAATTACACACCATTTAGTAAAGTTAATTAAGAAGAGTTTTTTCCAATTGCAAACGTCAAGGAAAAATCAAGTTCTCATCCAGAAAAGTGTAAAATATCATTCATCAAACAATGTCTGTGATCGGGATTGATTTCGGCAACGAATCGTGCTATGTTGCAGCAGCCAAAGCTGGCGGTATTGAAACTTTAGCAAACGATTACAGCTTGAGAGCAACGCCGTAAGTATTTCCAATCCATCATACATTAATTTACTTTTAATTAAGCTTTTATTCACTTAATTTGTTTTTTCTTTCCTCTTGGACACACGTCAGTGGTTAGAATTTGTAACCTCGTGTTGTATTCACTCAGTCACTAATGGTGCGGGGGGATTGTCGTCTAGAGCTCTTTGTACTGCTCCTACTTGTGCTTATCGCGGTTTCATAACTTCCACATGGGGATACCTCTCGTTTTGTCTGCATGAATCTACACAATTTGTGTCGGACTGCATAGCCGCCAATAGAGACTGGCATGGTTTTGTAGTGTGCATAACCTATAAAACGATAAAAATCGTTCTTTTAGTTTTGAATTAATTTTTTTTTTCGATTAGGCAAAAACTTTTTTATGTCATCATGTGTATGCACGAATATAATATTTTTTGTTCAAAATTTTGCCAGAATTTTCCTAACTTTCGGTTCCAGGGCAGGTGCTTATTGATTTTCTGTTCTTTCATCACAGCGAACATATGTTGGTTCAGTACAATTTCTCTCACTCGTACTCTCTCTTTCTCTCGCATTTATGAGTTGGTTGTTATGGCAAGGGGGAGGAAGGGGAGTATGTTTCTAGATGTTTCGATTTCGTCGTCATGTTTGTTTCGCTGGACTTTTTCTTTTGTATATTCTCTTGGGTTTTTGTTTCTCCTGTGTTTATTCCCACGTTTGAATGGAAAATAATTGTTGGCATTCAAGGGGGTTTGATGGCAGGGGGAGTTGGAGGAAACGATGTTAGCGTTGAGTAATATCTGCCGGCTTTTGTGGTTTTTCTCTATTGCGGTCTTCACTATTATTGGACTCTACTGGACACTTCCAGAAATATCCTAAATGAAGGTTTCCTACAGGTAGTCCTAACAGGGTAAGGTGGTCTTAAAAAATATGTTGTCATATGGGAATGTTTTATTGTCAGTTGGGTCAATAAGCTTTTTCTCGATTTTTAGAAAAAGTGAGTCGAATCATTTGGACACTCTTGATTATAATCGATTGCTCTTTTCTGATTTTCCATGTAAGGATATTTTGCTGTGTAGGATATAGGTGTACACTTTGCTGTATATTAAACGTATTGTTTTACATGATTTAAAGTTTCTGATTTCTTTATCATGCTAGTATTTTTGCCAATATTCCTGAGTATTTGACATGTTACTGAGAGCGTTATATAAGTTAATAGTGGAAAGGCTGTTCCATTTTAGACGAAGAGTGTATTTATACCTTCACGACGTACTTTAGTTTCTCAAAGCCTCATGAATTATAATCAGATGATTCTCTTTATGTAATATTTTTCTGTCTGGCAATGGTGCATCTTTCGTTGATTATTTTTATGGAGCACATTCCTGTTACTGAGAGAAATTCAATTCCCTTTATTGCATTATCATTAGCATGTTGAAAATAATTTGAAACGATCCTATTTTAACGGAAAAAAATTAACTTTCTTATGGTTTTCAAGATAAGAAACTACATCCACGCCATCAAAGTCAGCTATTGCGATTCAAGGAATAATGAGGAAATGCTAACTGGATTTTTTTTTACCCATTCACACGAATTAGCCGCTTAGATTTTGGTTGAAAAATAAACAAGCGTATCACCAGGTGAACTCTATTTTTCATTCAACCAGCTGCTGTTCTCACTTGAATGACTCATAAATTTTAAAGATTTGCGAACATTTCCAAAAATCGACAAATTAAATACCTTTCGTATATATATGCCTGTGTCAGATTGAACTTTCAAGCGAACATCGTTCTCATGTCGGTCTCTCACTTCATCTTAGTGAGTGGGCGTGTGGTACGAATGTAAAGAGTGTGAAGTCTATTGCATATGCACGTAGTTATAAATAAATCCCTCTGTTGATGTTTTCCATGAGGATTAATTATACTTCGTGTTTTCTATTTGTGTTATTATTTTTATATAATTAATAATATTTATCTGATGTCAGAGATTCCTTTCCACTGAAGAACATACGTGCATATTTATATTGATTATTCTGTTGCTTTGCGATAAAAATGCCGGCTAGTTACATACATTTGGTTATTATATTAGTGGGTTTGCTATGACATGTATCTGACTACTATCAATTGATCACTATCTTTCTTTGATACTTGACTCATTCTTCGGACAGCTCTCCAGTGAAAGAGCTTAATAGATGGAAACTTCCAAAAGTACACTGCACCGTACATAGCAAAGAATCTTTTGACACATTTTCCAATGATCGTTGTTTTCATTTTAATTTCTTTCATAACAAAATTGTGTGTTGATCGGAAGTCTAAAATTTCGTTAAACATCATGACCGTACAGTAGAATGTTTTTCTGATATAAAAAGTTTTGAATCATAAGCCTTTTCGTCATTAAGAATATATCTTTCCAAGGAAAATGCGCACACAAGACCTCTAACAATCTTGTTTCCAAATTAAGCAACACTCATAAACTTCAGCACACTCCTCACAAAAATGCTGCTGCCATCCAGTGCAAAACCTCCGACAAACTGCGGTGTAAACAAGTGCTCCATTAACAACAAATTTGTGTGTATATGACATTTTCATCCCATGATTACTTCATTTTCAACTTTAACTCTGCGATGGTATTGGCTTACTTCAATCAATGTTGCATGTCGCTCTTCTGTTTTCGGTGTGTATTCACTTTTCTGTTGGGTCCATGACGTAATCACAGACCAACACCACAATCACCTGTAGGTTGAATGAACATATGAAACACATCAGCTCTCAATGTGTCTATCTTTGGTCATGAAAAGAGGTGTTAATTGAAACCATGCCATATGGTAGCGCGCAAACCTACAGCCTCTTTGTTTTTAAAGCCTTAAATGTCTGTTTCGAAATCTGAAATTTATTCAATGTAATTTCTTCCCTTAGATCATGCGTTGCATTCGATGGCAAAAAGAGGGTTATCGGCGTTGCAGCCAAGAACCAACAGGTCACCAACATGAAGAACACAGTTAGCGGATTCAAGCGCTTATTAGGGCGCAAATTCAATGATCCGCATGTCCAGCGTGAAATTTCTAGCATTCCTTTCAAAGTTGAACAACGTCCAGATGGCGGAATTGGCATTAGAGTCAACTACCTAGATCAGGATCAACTTTTCTCACCAGAACAGATAACCGCAATGTTATTCACAAAATTGAAGGAGACATCGGTTAACGCCCTGCAGGCACAAGTAAGTTACTAGCGTGTACTCGTAAGAAGTAATTTCATCATCTGTGCTTGCAGGTAAATGACTGTGTGATAACATGTCCAATTTATTACACAAACGCCGAACGAAAGGCCTTGCTGGATGCAGCAAACATTGCCGGGCTCAACGTGCTGCGCCTAATGAACGAACCAACTGCAACAGCACTTTCGTACGGATTCTATAAACAGGATCTCCCAGAGGATAAACCCCGCAACGTTGTGTTTGTGGATTGCGGCCACTCTGCACTGCAGGTCAGTGTGTGTGCATTTACAAAGGGAAAGCTAAAGATGCTCGCCAGTACGTGGGATCAAATCGGAGGCCGTGATTTCGATTACGTTCTTGCGGACTATTTCATTCAGGAGTTTATTGAAAAGTACAAGCTGAACGCAAGGACAAACCCCAGGGCTTATTTGCGGCTATTGACCGAAATTGAGAAGATTAAGAAGCAAATGTCTGCGAACAGTACAAAACTGCCATTGAACATAGAATGCTTTATGAACGACGTCGACGTACACTCTAGCATGCAACGTTCCACGATGGAGGAGCTGTGTGCCCATTTGTTCGAAAGGGTCGACGTGACACTAAGGAAGTGCTTACAAGAGTCCAAGCTGTCTCTCGATGAGATACACTCAGTCGAAATTGTTGGCGGCAGCTCTCGAATTCCTTCCATTAAGGCATTAATCGAACAGGTAAGAATGAATCCAATTGAGCTTTTGACTTTATATTGCACATTGAGATCACACATCGCCGCAAATATGGCATGGCGCCAAGCGATGAGTCTTCTTAATTAAATGAGCTAAACAGTGTGCGAGAGAGTGTGGTTATATTTAGAAGAGGAGGTGACACACAGACATATATTTTTCAAGAGATTCAGTCAAAACGTGTTAGAAGCAATGCCTATTTGTGTTGCTGTGTCAATTCATAAATCATGCTGCGCCTGTGTGTTTGTGAATTCACTTTATTCACGAAATTTAATTTTGCAAAATGTCAACAACTGTTCCTCCTTTTTAAATTTATTCGATCGAAGCCTCAGTTTACTCCCCCAATTGACGTACTCACTGGTATCTTATTTTCTTTTTTCAGACCTTCGGTAAGACGGCAAGCACAACCCTCAACCAAGATGAATCAGTTTCCCGCGGCGCCGCGTTGCAATGCGCCATCATGTCCCCAGCAGTACGTGTTCGTGAGTTCGGTGTAACTGACATTCAGAACTATGCTGTAAAAGTTATTTGGGAGCCTGAGGGTCCACTAACAGGCGGAGAAATTGAAGTATTTCCAGCCTTCCATTCGGCACCGTTTAGCCGAATGCTGACCCTTAATCGAAAGGAACCCTTCAACATGACAGTGCAGTATGCCCAGCCGATCCCCTACCCGGACTCGGTCATTGGCAAATGGCTGATTAAAGATGTAAAGCCAAACGAGAAGGGAGATTTGCAGGAAGTTAAAGTGAAAGTACGCATCAACCACCACGGAATTGTTTTGATCTCAAGCGCATCGCTAGTCGAAAAGAAGGAGGTGGAGGAGGGCTCGAGCAACGCTGAAGAGCAAGCACCGGCCGGTGAGCAAATTCAAGCTCCCATGGCGGGAGCCGGAGAGCCGATGGAAGTTTCCCAAGAGGTTAGTGCTTCAGTTTACTACTTCTTCATTCACATATTTTCTTTTGTTTGCTTACTTGAATAATTTTAAAACTTAAAAAAAAAAACAAGACAGAGCTTCTAGAGCTCTGACCATTGCTTAGTCAGGCAACAAATGAGAACAACAAATTATGTATACTATTGTGTATTATTGTCATTGATGTGTAGGAATGTAATGATAATGATGATGGTAGTAGAGATTCGCCAACAGCCTCATCACCAGGAGGACAAGGGTGGGCCCAGCGGGTCAAGGGATGGTTTACTTCGGTACGTGTGCATAGATAAAAAAATCTCAAAATCACAGAAAAAGCAAGTGAATGAAATTTAATATTTTTTTGCCATCTTATGAGTAGTAGTAACTCCCGTGTGAAATGTTATTTTCTTTTTTGAATTAACTTTTCTGTTTTTAAACAAAATAGTCACAACCTGATTCGAACGAATGACGAATCGATACAGAACAAAGGGTAACAAACAAAATCGATTTTTCTGTCTCACATAAAACTTGATCTATTTGTTGTTTTTTTGTTGCTGGTAATTATGAGAAAGTTCATGCGGTTTTTAGGTTTAAATATGTTTGTCAGGAATGATTTTAAAGTGGTTTTTTATATTTACTTATGGGTTCATGGGGGTTTTCCAGTGGTTCCTACGCTAGTTTGTCTTGCCTTTTTAAGGAATAAATAACCTTTGCATTTAGACGATCATTTTCGCATTATGTAGGCGAAAACCCTACCATTCGTAGTTTAGTGGAGAAATTTTTGTGAGAGGGAATCAATTTCCCATACCACTACTTTAGGCACTCCGTCGTCAAGCAAAAGCTGAAGCTTACAAATTTGTCGTACATAATAAATCACTTCATCCAAACGATAACGTATCAGTTCCCTCGTTTATGCAAAGATTTTGACTTTGCCGCAGTTCGGGAAAACCTTACCCTGTTTTTTAACTTTATTAAAACAACCCCAAATTGGTGGAAACGACCGTTATCTCAGGAAATGTGCAAAGGTTGTCTATAATTTTTCGTGATAATCAGTGATACGGTAATCCATAAACGAATTGATGTATTGTATTTAGCATACAAAATAAATGTACTGTGAGGCGCTGATCAAATATTGTACACACCACAGTGGGTATCAACAAGCAAAAGCATCCTCCAATTATTTAGTGTACTGAATTTTTCAACTAAAAAATAGAGTCGATTGGGAGAAAAAATTGACGCTTCAACATTGTGTTTTTGTGCCAAGAATACCTATGCCTTTAGTAATTATTTTTGAAAGTTTTCGAATCGTTAAATCAGAATATTCCATATACCTCCATGTTTGAAAAAAATGGGATTATTTGGGGATAGATGCACTTCCCTAAGTCCTCCATTATATCCCAACATACTTAAAACTAATATAGTTAGTGAGTTGTTGCATCTAATAGTATACGACTTATGAATGTGACAATTCCTTTAATTCCCAAGAAAAAAAAAACATGATTCATCAAAGATAGTGATCAGTTCTGAGTAGTTTTCGATGAATGTGCTCTTTTGAGTTAAAAATTGCATATTTGGGAACCGCATGAACATTTCTTCTTCATTTTTATTTTTGTTATTTTAACTTCAACTAAATCGATTTTGAATTGCCTTTTGAAAGTGATGTTTTAACTTAGAAAACAGAGAAAAAAGAAGACCGCTCATGTGCCTACCCTCTGTGCTCCACAAAAAAAAAAAAAAGATACAATACAATAAATCTCAGATACTTTGCTTACATGATAAATGCCAAAAGATTCTCACTCCTGCTCTTTTTGTTAATTCAAACTCGCGCTCACAGTTTCACGAAGACTCTTGTTTTGTGTTGTTATTTTTCATTGTGTTTTCTTTAAATTGTTGGCTTTTAGTTTAATAGAAGGTATGAAGATTCAGTGAATTAAAATATGTTGCATCAGCTTTTAATTGTTCTCCTTGTTAATAACTTGCCGTTTACTTGTAATCGCATTCACGGAGAGTTTTGTTTAGCGAATGAAAAAGCAAAATTGGTGAAGGCTGATTGGCATTTTGGATAAATATAATTTAAATGTTTAGGACATTTTTTGCTGAATTAAGTGTGGATCCATTGGGTGGGTATTTTGGAGCTGCATTCTTGATTCAAAGGAAAAAGACGAAGAAATTCAAAAATGCTGTTTTTCTGTTAAATAGTTTATGGCTGATGATATGTGGAGTGTTGTTGAAGGATTTAGACAAACGCCAGAAATACGTCAATACGTTAGCTCAACTTATTTTTCTTTTTTGATTGATTATATCTTTTTTGATTGGTCGTTTAATTTCATTAAACTTACTAACAAAGGCAATTTTTACGAAGATTAGTCATCAATTTTCAACATTCCATTCATTGCAATGCACTTGGATAGCCAGATCACAGAAAACTTCAACTTTATATTTTAAATTCACTTACCTAAACTTCCGCTGAATGTAACTGGCATTAATGCAGTGGACGAAAGTAAAATGTAAGACCAAGCGAATTTCTAAAGTCAAACTTGAACCGATATTATGGAACGACATCAATTTGTATTGCACCCTTATCAAAATTAATATCTGTAGCTTCAAGCCAAAATCAAAATTAATCCACATATACCTAGGATCCTAACATTTTACTTTTAATGGGACAACTTTTCTGTTCGTTTAAAAATCAGTCTGCAACATACAATAAAACCACTGATTTTCATGCCTTGTCAAAAACCTCAATTCTTTTAGGTAAAGAACCTTCTTCATAAACTTCAGCCAGTGTAAACTGTTTGGCAAAACAACAGCGCAGTCGTTCGCGTTCATATTTAACACTCTCCCCGCCTTGTCTTGTTTCATTAATTCACATTAGTGTCATACGATCAATGTGATATTCATCTTCATTCTTAGCTTTAAGATTCTATCTGAAATTTTCATTCTGGTCCGCAAAAGACAACACAATACATAATCCGTTTCAATGTTTTTCTAGGGTGCTGATAAGAAGAAAAAATCCAGCAAGTTAATTGAGCTTTCAATGGATGTGAAGACCCACGGTTATTCTCCAGCAGATCTAACCAATTACATTCAACAAGAGAATCGAATGATCGCCAACGATGCTAAAGAAACTGAACGCGTTGATGCACGCAATGCCCTCGAGGAATTTGTGTACGACATGAGAAACAAGTTGCAGGTAAGTGAATGCATCGCACTTGTGTCGAAAAGCTGCTAATCTATGTGTCTACTTTTGATAGGGAGGATCACTAGAACGTTACGTTGCCGAGAGCGATCGCGAGGCAATTTGCCGCCAACTGAACGATCTGGAGAATTGGCTGTACGAAGATGGCGAGAACTGTGACCGTGAAACGTATGTCGCCAAACTTAACGGTCTACATGGTCAAACCGATCCAATTAAGGAACGCAGTCAAAACTTCGAGAATGCTCCTCTGGCATTCGACGAACTCAGGAAAACCATCGATTATGCTCGTGCGGCAGTAAATGAATTTCGCTCAGGAGCGCCAAAATTCGATCATCTAACAGAAACGGAATTCATTAATATCTCAGAGTCAGCTGATAAGGCGGAAAAATGGCTGCAAAACGCATTATCGAAGTTCACTCAAACCCCACGCACCTCCGATAGTCCTGTGAAAGTCAGCGAAATCCGACATGAGACACAAACACTTAGCACATGCGTGAACTCAATTGTCAACCGCCCGAAACCAAAACCACCAACCCCAACTGCTAAGACGACCGAACAGCCACAACAGCAGAACGGTGAGGCCAACCAGGACAACAAAAAGGAGGACGCAAAAACAAACAGTAATATTCCAGAAGACTCAACGATGGACGTTGAGTAGGCAGAAGCTTTTCGTAATTTTTTTTTAATTTCATTTTTTCTAACTTGAAGGAAATACTTTAACTAAATTAAATTCTTTATTTTAATTATTGTTTTAAATATAAATATATAAAATATATATATACATAGTATGGTTCTTTCCAATCGCAAGGAAGCAAACACCAGGAGAAGAACGATTCAATTGTAAAACAATTAAAACGCTGCTGCCTCTGAGGGCAATTTAGGTAGATAGATATTTCGTTCGTTCCGTTTTTGTTAAACACACATATACACAGACACCCACGCGCGCGTATGTAATTCAAATTAATTAAAACAAATGATAGTATTTAAAACGACTGTAGACAGGAAGCAGGGGCTCGCTGTAACGAGTTGAAAGTATGATTTAGCAAAAGGACCGAATATTCAATCTAATCAAATGCAGAATATAAATTGTATCACTATATTGTATTGTAATCCTCAGTAGACCCATCGTCGGTGAGTCACTAGCAGCAATTCTGAACGATAAATTCGAACCAGAATTGCCCGTGACTCACCGGCAGCAAAGATCAACTCATTTCTAATCAACCACACTTTACCATCATCAGTAACACTAGCAGATACCACCTCCACTTAAAATAAAAAAAGCTTAGGTCTAATCCAAACTAATTGCAAAACAAATCTCGATTACTTACAAGTTTGATAAGATAGTTTGAATTTTTTGTATTTAGTTTTATATATCGGTTTCCTAACTAAAGACCACCAACGGCAAGGAGGAAGATAGAAGGTCGTCGGTGAAATTAGAATCTTGACTTTTTTAAATTAAACACACGTTCCTTGTGTACTTTATTATTTTCCTTTCTTGTATTTTCAATTTGGTTAAGAATTTTCCTTTTGTTAAATATTGTGATGAGAACAGAATAAGAATGAGAAAAACATGAAATTGATTATTGTAACGGGCTTAAGCGGAAAACAGATCCAATTTTCTAAAGCAAAATCATAATTGTAATTTAAATGTTTTGGCGGTAAAAATAAAGAGAATCAGATGAAATGAATTCTTAATGTTAAATTTTGTGTTTTACTTGGAATTTTATCGAATATGCCTTTAAATATGGTCAGACTTTCAAACATTTTTAGCAAAGTCACGTGCTGTCGACGTAAGCTGATTGGAAAACATTCTGTTTTAACCAGTCCGACTCAGATCAATTCGTGAAGGTCCAATATAATGCTCAAAAGAGACGCTTGTTGTTTTGTGGAAAAATGTTTTGCATGAATGTCATTTTTAAGAAATGTCTCGCAAGTATTCCTAGTACAAGAAGCCGCATCGAATTCAACCGAAAGTTATCACAACTAAAATATCATTAAGATTTTCGATTCGTGCTACCGGTCGTAACGTGTTCTGAACCCAATAGAAATATGGAAAGACGCTTATCGACAAGCGTTTATTCATTTTTTCCCAATGTTTGTCTACCAAATCAAATGAATATATATGTACTAAGATGTGGCCCTCGTTAGACGTCTGTTAAATCAAAAGTAAAGACGACCAGATACTGTAAAACAAACATAAGAACACTTTAGTGGGTCCACATAACAAACGACTCTACCCACTTGAGCTTAGACGGGAATAGATTGTATATGATCCGTACCACAGGCAACATTTGCCCTCCCTCGGATGCTACATTTACATTCATTCCGCAAAAGTAAAAATTACTCTTTTCATGTGTTTCCGAATAGCACCTCTTTGTTTCCTAGCGTTAAAGAAGTTCAAATTACCAACAGAAACTAGAAAGGTTTCTGATATTTTAAGTTCCCCACAACCACTTGTTTATGCGACCATACCTTATGGTGAGATTGCTGTAGAACATCTCACCACATGTCATTTTGAATTCCGACAGAAATGTTTACATTCATCAGCTGATTTGCCACAATGTTGTATGTGACAACAGCCACCGGCAACGCTACAAGCGTCTTCATCTGACCTATAAAAAGAAAACGTCTATAAAAAACAGATCCGAACACAAGTATGAAAAATAAAAATAACGACAAAACAAACAAGAGAGAGCGAGTAATAATTTGACTTTCTCAAAACCATATATTTTCTGGCGCTCTACCAATTTTTTCAACAGCCGTGAGGATGAAATTCATGTAGCAACACAAAATAGACATCCGATTAAGATTTTGCGTTGAGGTGTGGCCTGTTCGCAGATGAAAGTTCCTAATAGTCTGAGTTCTAGAGCAACAAAAGGGCCATGTACGAGGTATCTTCCGAGATCTACAGCGAAACTGACTTTCAACCAACGAAATGTGACAACGGCCGTAAGAGACTAAAGTGTTGCACTGTTGTTTCCAGTTTTCTTACATAATTTTCGTGTTTGCATTTTATAGGAGTTCTTTCAAAATTTCAGTTTGTATATCCCAGCGAAGAGGTGGAGGCCGCAGTGGACAAAGATGGTGATTTGAATGTGCTTAGGAAAAAAACTGGAGCAATAGAAATTGGTAAGTTGTAAAAGATATCGTTTTGTTTTATAAAGTTATTTATACTTTTTGGTTCCTTTTGAATTGAGTGCAAATAAATTCATTAATTTGCAAAGATAAAAAACGTTATCGATAGTTCTTGAAAGTCTTAGCAATCTGTAAGTGTTTTATGTACAAAAAGCGTTTGCAACCTGATCTCTACAGCACGAAAAGACTTACAATACTTTACAATACTTTGTATTCTCTCTGAATGTGCTATGGTGATCTATGAGCAGACTTTGAACCTCTACATCTCTTGGTAAATACAAAAACAGAGACACCTCAATTGGGAGCGTTCTCAACTAGCAAAAAGGAAATTTAGAATTGAATTGATTTGCGTGTACGCTGGGACTCGTAAACTGACTTTTTTATTCGATACAACATTTTGTCCGAATAAGGCATCAGTTCTGCTGTGTACAGCAGTTGTGCTGCACTTGTACAGCAATACTGAAATGCACAGTCGCTAAAAATAATCTTTAACCTTGAACCTTTTTAAGATACAAACGGATTTCGGAATAATAAATTCCGCTACAACCTTAACTGTCTATTTTCAATCACATTTTGTTCCATGTCAATTCTTTTACTTTCAGAACACTCTGGTTCCACAGTCCTACAGTTGGTAGGACTTCAAGTGTGGCGTGGCGCTCTGCTACTGGCTGATTTCTTCTTTCATAATCGACACGAATTCGCAGGCAAAACAATTCTTGAACTTGGAGCTGGAGTCGGTCTAACAAGCATTGCAGCAGGAATTTACTGTAAGAATGTGATCTGCACCGATGTCGACATTGGGGGAATCTTGGATGTCATTCGCGCAAACGTCAGGCGAAACCAGAAGTTCCTCCGCAGTGCCATAGAAGTTATGGAGTTTGACTTTAAAGCTACCGAATACTCACCTCAGTTAACTAGTGCCATTGATAAGAGCGACATTATCATAGCCGCTGATGGTTAGTGGTAAAGTGTTTTGTTTTGCTTGTTATACTAATGGTTTGCATTTGCAGTTATATACGATGACGATTTGACAGAATGCTTCATCCAAGTGATCGACCGAATTCTCGCTGCTGACATAAAAAAATCAAAAACGATTTATATTGCTCTAGAGAAGCGCTACGTCTTCACCTTGGATGAGCTAGAGACAGTGGCACCCTGCTTCGAACACTTTCTGAAAATAATCGATCCAAAGCCATGGCGAGTTGAATACATTCCAATAGATTTCCCACAATTCTTCAAGTATGAACGTTGCAAGCATTTAATCCTCTTTAAGGTTTCGCGAAGATAAAGACACTGAAAGACACACATTGCTCTTGTTTAGTAGTAAGATTTTATTTAATGCATTATAAAATACAGACATCAACTCTTCGTAAAAAAACTGCGACTTAAGTGAGTTCTTTTTTTATTATTAGAATATAAAAACATTGATTGCACATTCGTTTCTCTTCGGCTCACAGCGTCATTGCAAATTTAATTTTCCTTAATTTTGTGCAAAGGATTCTGTAGATCTTATTAAAATTACACCTAAAGCGCCTACGTCAGAAATATTTGAATAAATATACTCAGTCCACAAAGTACAAATTTGGGGGCACTTCCCTGTCAAAAGCATGGGGAACCCCTGATTCAGCAAACAGTTGATTTGACTTATTTATAGTAACATGAACTAGAACTTGATTTTTATAAACTTAGAAATACCTCACTTACGTTAAATTTGGATAACAATCTTATGTTTGAAACCCTTATTAAGAGAATACACAATTTTGAAGGGAAGAAATTTTTAAATGCATGTACTAAAAAAATTTACTTTTAGTAAAATGTTGAAAAGGAGAAGGGGAGGAATAAGTTCGCATGTCCGGTGAAGTGAATTTAAGAGTGGTAACATGAATACCAGAGCATCTGACTGTTTGAATGTATTCAAATCAATCCAGATGCCAGAATGCAGAAGCCCGTAGCCTTAAGCATATTAAACAAGCTCAAATATGATTCATGAGTTAAAAAGATTATTCCCTGAAACCTTGTGGAAACCGTGAACATATTAATCTGAAAAGTTTTTGAATGAATTTGAATTTTTTTGAGAGTGAACAAATGCGACCATGACAGTAGAATAAAGGTACCACTTTAAATTAACCTAACTTCGTCTTGAAATATACCGGTGACTTGTTCACTAAACTACGACAACGCTAGTTCAAGGGACTCAGAAGCTCCCAGGGATTCGGGTGCCTTACACCATAATCGTGTTCTAACACTTCTGCTTGAGGTTGATAATACAGAATTTGGTTTCTATCTTAATCTCAAGGAAATGAAAGTAGTGAACTAGATGAACAAAAAAACAATCAAGGGACATACACAAATAAACAAATATTACATTACAGCGTAACTAACTCCACGTACTTAAAAGAAAAATATCTTATATTTTTTTCCGACATTGATTGTCTTTCAGCTCTCGGACAGCAGGAGAGAACGCTTAAAACTAAAATATATTAGATACCATTGAAACTATTTAAACTTGTGCAAGCACAGGAATCAGAGGTCGAAAACAAAACAATTGTAAATACAAAATAAAAATAAAACACGTATGTATACGCGAAGTGATGCATAGTTCGATGCACATGGTCTTGCAAGAGAGACAGTGCTGCAAGGGTTGCGATCATCTTTCCTTGAGTAAAGTCAGCTTTATCTTGAGTAACACAAAACATTTATGTTGCGTCGCAACAGGACGCAACCTGTCATAGTCGATTATAAATACACACTAGAATTGATGCTAATAAAAATTTCTTATAAATTAGGATCGTCGCGCTCTTTGTCGCGTGGGGGAAACTTAATACTAGGCAACCGATCTTCGTTTCCTTCGGTTGGCCACATTTCATAAGCAGCCTGTAAGTACAAGATGGAAAAGTTATTTGAAGTGATTGATGAGAATCAAACTTACCGGCTCCTCAATGAACGGTGGCCCCATCGGTGGCAGCTGTTGGGTGGGCAACGACTGCTGCTGCTGCAGAGTGTATCCACGGGTCGGTCGACACGATAATAGCTGAATGGCTTCGGCTAGGCCATCTTGACTAGTTACTGACGATTGCCATACGGAATCTGAAAGAGGGCGTCTTCTCAAACTCAGTTGATAGCTAAACGCAATGTTGTACTCACCTGGAGTTGTGCTGGGACTTCGTTCAGAATTCGCCTTTGACGGGGGTACTGCCAGCTTTGAAATGGGCATAATACGCGTTTGATGCCAGGTGACGGTGTTTTTATCAGTCTTTGTGGCCTCCCATGGCATCGACCAACGGCGCATTTGGCTCTCGACGTCGACAGTGGAATCGCCACCTCGCACCTCACCAGCAGCCGCCTCAGACCAGCGGCGTTGTCCACTTAGAGGGAATAGGGGAAAATTTAGAGGCGATTTGGAACCCCTATAAAAGGGCATTTTCATTCCGAGTAAATGTCCGGGATTTGGAAGCGGACCACGAACGTTATCAAGAAAACCTTGAATCGGACTAGGTCCACGAATTTCTTGATGTGGAGATGGCCCTCGTGTCTGATCCAATCCAACTGCAATCGTGATTCACTTAAGTTAGCCCTGATCTGAGAAGGGTACTTACACTTACCATAAACGTGCTCGGATGACGCGTGCGTTGACCCCGATCCGAACATCGTCCCTCGGATATCAGTGCTGGTCGGGCCGCGAAACATTTCTGGTTTTGGCGGGTTAATGGTTCCGAAGTGTGGAGAAGGAGTTTGTGACCTGGGATCCGCAGGGGGACTATACGTGCGAAAAACACAAACTAAAGCTGTGGTCTCAGCCAAAGAAATCCTACTTACTTTGGCTTCTGTTGAATCATCGCGCAGTCTTGATCATGAGAGAAACCAACTGGTGCTTGGCACACAAAGCAGCACATCAGCGAGGAAAACGCATCATAGCTGGCTGCGCAGAACTGGTGCTGAATGTTGATCATTGTCTGTGCGTTTTCCATGATGATTTGTTGATTGTGGTCACGTGTCCTCTGCTGATCATGTGTCTCTTGCTGCAGCAATGGCGGCATTGTTGTAGTCTGCAGGCCCGACGTTGATGGCTCTCCAGCATTGCTTGCAACTGCGCCTGGTCCCATGGGTGATGTAATGAAGTCCTGCAACACTGAAACAATATGCGATTTCACAGTTGACGTTGCAACTGCAGTTGCCCGCGCCAAATCGTCCCAAGCACTTGTAAAATGATTAGGAGCACTGCCACCGGCTGTTGGGTTTGGTCCTCCCCCGCTTGCTTGTTGCTCTATATTCTGATGGCCCCACTGTTCAAGAGTGGATAGAGTTTGCGCCAAACGATAGCCCGATGCACACAAATTATTCAGGACCTAGCCGAAAAATGTAACACGCACAAGTAGAACGATGGATTTCGGTGAGAGAGATAACTGTAATACCTGCAAGTAATTTAGCCAAGCTCCCAAACACTCACTAACGGCAGTTTTCGCTGAGCTCGATGCGCTGCTAGAACTTGTCGATGGAGAAATTGAAGAACCGCTACTATAGGACAGTGCCCCTGATCCCAGCGAACTTCGTGGTGTGATTGGTGGGTGTGGAGCGTTTTCATCTTGGTCACTCATAATTTGTTCGCGTTTCTCTGAGAATTAGGTAAATTTATTTTTGTGTTTTAGCTTGGTATAGGAGGCGGAATTTAAGGAGGAATAATTAATTGGCCGACATATTTAAGGGATTTTTATATTTGGTGGATTATAGAATGACTTTCGATTTGTTTGATGCAGCGGACGCCCGCAATACGTCTTTGTTTACATTCTAATGTCAAGGAGTGTCAAAAACATTCTCCTGTTTTTTTTACATTTCTTGGACTTAACATACAGGGTGCTATATTTATTTATTGGATATTGTATATTTTAGGCTATTAATGCACCGCAGTGTTTGTAAATTAAAGCCGCACAAAGTTTTGGTCTTGAATATGCTTAACATTTTCAATAAGTGATCACCACTTATATGGCTTAAGAGCAGGAACGGGTAGCAAGCAAAGAATTTCTGAACAACCGTCTTCCTGTATACTGTCACCGTATTTCTGTGCATTGTGTGTAGAGTATTAAAAAGTGTGTCTCAAGACCTCTTTAACAAACATATTGTTTAAAAGAAGAATGTTTTATGAACAAATTCACATAAGTCAGATATTTAATAAATCATAAAAAATGTTTGTTCGTACTGTACCGGTATTATCAAATTAGACCAATTCTCACAGCTGGTAAAGAAAAGTCAAATTTCGTTGGGCAGACAGGCATATCCACCTAGTCGTCTCACTTTAACTGTGGGGCCAATTAAGTCGTTCGCCGTCATTCAACTAGAGCTGAATTGCAATTGTCACTACAATCCGCACTGACAGTGTGAGCCAATAAGACCCTATTTTTAGAAACCTGCAAGAAAAAAACACAAATAAATTGATAAACAAAGTGAAAATTGAACAGAAAGTGGATACGATAATATGCTCCAACTACAACACATCAAATCGCAGTGAAAATATTATAAACTCGGTCAAGGTTTAGCGCGTGAGTACGTTTTATAAAAAGAAGGAGCAGTGGAAAAAGAGTGTCATCAACCCTTGAAAACAAAAACCTCAAAAATCTTTTCGTCTACCTATCGTGAAGTGTAAATAGAATAAGTGACTGTGCAATACCAGGAATTATGTGCTAATTCTTTTTTTTACGACATGAATAAATTTCGGGAAAAACATCAAGTTACGGCAGAAATTCTCACAAGCATTGACAGACAGTTTCACCGATAAGACGACGACGACTATAATTGCGCGAAGCTGGTGGAGGAGGAGGAGGAGGAGGCTATATACTCCCGTCTCTGCTTTGTAAAGCACATTTCGACTATGGTCTCGGTTTTTTCCAAATGCCACCACCACTACCACCAACAACAGCATCAGAACCAGTACAACGACCACGATAGCGGCCGGAGATCGGAGCAGCCATATCATCGTCTCAACAACAGGCACTACCACCATCAGAGTCATTCATTAACGGCATTGTTTGTTTTGCTAATCGTGTCGGCGGTTGTTAGTACGTCCAGTGAGAACTATCTCCATGCAGCGGCAGCTTCTAATCAAAGGCCGCCACAACAGAATCAAAACGAAAATCCGTCACCTCCGCTGCACCACAACAATGCAAACGAGTTGAGTGGAAAACACATATCGCCTGCTACAGGCGCTCAGGGCGCATCTTCATCTCCGCCACATGTAGGAGCGGCAAGTTGCTGCAATGAAACAGCGTCGAGCAACAAACCAGGCCATCGTTTCGAAATCAAATTCAGCACCAAAGTCGTACAAAATGAATACATTGTGGCGTTTAATAACTACTACAAGTCAACCGCCCGAGAGAATTACCTAAAGGCGGCACTAAATTATTCAAACGTAAGTGAATTTCTTTGCTTTTGTTGCTAGAATATTGATATTTTCAGAAGCGTGTACCGCGCCAAAGGGTGCTCGAGAACGAAGAGAGTGTTCTGTGATATTTTGTTTTCGTTCGCTTTTGTTTGCTGCGCCAACAAAACACCGCCTAGGGACGTAAACCACGAACGACGACCGGGGGTGAGCGGATAGATGAGATCAGGTTCACGGTCAGCCGCTCGCAACACAACAAACACAATCGAATTTTACTTTTTGTTTTTTTATTTGTGGGTTTTTGTATTTCTGTTAAGATTTGCGTGAAAGTCACTTAACTCATTGTCTGTCCCTCGATCGTAGATGGTTTGTCCCCAAGAACTAGCGCAATACAGTTTTCGCACGCATTATTAGTAGTTGCTGGGATTTCTATTGACTATGTGACTTTCCATTGGCCCAACAAGTCCGTTCGTGTACCTAAAGTGGTTTAGAAAGCTAAACAAGGAAAGAGTCAGTGAAAATAAGAAAAGACACACACGTCGCCCATGGGTGTTGGCAACTGTGTTACATGGAGGAGATCATGAATGGAAATAAGAGCAACCTTCTTTCTGTCGGGAACAAGTGGCGTTCGCTTTATTAATGAATATGCAAGTCATGGAAAACTAATAGATCATCGGTCTTCAGCAAGCGACACAGTGCAGTGTAAGACAGTTGATTTTTGCTTGTTTTTCTTGCGACTCCTCAGGCGAACAGTTTTCTAAAGTGATGATGATGGATCATAATTTTTGTTTGTGATTTTCAAGTTTCTTTGTTTCTTTCATTCTGATATTCATATGGGGCATTCAAACGGAGTGTGTTTGTTAAAGTCGGACAAAGTTCTGGACAAGTTCGCGAAACAATTGCCGGTTAAAAGTTGACGTTTGCGGATATGTTGCGGATACGTCTGTGACTAAGTGATTAAAAGAAAATGAGCTTTACATTATTTAATTTTTATTTATGGATTATAATTTCTCTGTGGATTTGAACATTAAATCTCAAACTTCGCGCTTGGGACGTGAATCTACGGATGGTCGGAACCACAAATCAGAAATAATCAAATCATAACATAATCAAATAATCTAATAATAGATTTAGTTAAGCCTTAGCCATTTAACTGGGGTTAATCGATAAGTCCCATTAGGAAAGATCTCTGGCGCACTCCAGGCGTTGCTTGTATTCATATTAATTTATTCGGTTGTACGGCCTTTTGATACCCAGAGCAGTTAACCTTTTTCAGAGCTCTAAGTTCAGTTAATTTCAATTCCTATCTCAAATTTCAAATCCTATCTAATCACTGTCTAGTACAGGAAATAATCTGCAAACTTAAGTTATCATGTCAAAGTTATCAGGTCCACATCGCAGTCAAGTATAATTTCATTTCTGAAATTCCCACAAAAGCATAACGTTAGTCGACATTTCTTTGTTTGTCAGGTCGCACGTCTTTGAATGTGTGATTCCTGTAACTGAAGACTGGCTGGCGAGTTTATTTTTTCGAGAGTACACTTGTTACCGACTTGTTGATACTGCACTTGTATGCACGTAAACAGCTGTAAGGTGTGTCATCATTTGAGCGCTGAATAGACCCAATCTCTGGCTGAATTGTAAATGACGCAGACAACTATTTCATGTGAAGTTCTTTCGCAGAGAATGTTCCCACGTCTAGAATTCGATGTGATCTCATCCCGAGCATATGTGATGTGCGAAAATCCACATCAGGCTGTGATATATGCGCAAGCATATTTACACCTTTGGAGGTCCAATGGGCCTGGCAAGTTTAGGGATATCCAAGATGTGTTAATACCACTTAATAGAATATGAATCTGAAAAAGATTTTTATATTTCGCATCTTTCACTTCTTCTAGAATTCGCTTGAGATCATCAATAATCCGTAAACAAAATTTGTAATGGAAAAAAGGTGATGAATGATGTATCAATGAATCTTCCTCGCTATCATGACATGTGCCTTAGGGCAGCCTATAGGAGATTGAAGAAAGTTTGATTAATGTAAAGATGGTTAGAATAGTATTTTTTACCTTTCCTTATGAGTTTGATGAGAAGAAGAATTTGAGTTATGGATGATGACAATTGTGTAGGAAAGAAGATCGTTGAAGCAGAGTGCTTCGCTTCGAAAGTATTCAATTCTTGGTAATGTACGACATTGTTGAAACGACAGATCAAATATATCAATGTGAGCAAGTTTTGATGATACAACGCTTGAGTGGATGCCTCACTATCTGAGACTTCTACAGGTCATCAGAAGCACGGAAAATTCCGTCTTTCTTTATGAATTGTCGACCCTGACCCAAAAAGGTAAAATCAAAATATAAGAACCATTATCAGTTTACATCATCAGTGTGGATTCAACTGCTCGAGGACATTAACCACGCTTATATTTAAGTTCTCATTAACTCAAAAATTTCCTGCTTCTTCTGTTATCCGTTGGTGCATCTAGTAATGGCAACTATAGTTGATTCTAGATGGCCTTTCGTCCGCGGAGATCTTTGCAGGGTATACAAGCGGCCAATATTTTTTTACTCTCTTCGGAGTTGTGAAAATTTTCTGTCTCATACGTGAGAGTGTAGCTTTCGTGACGCAGGTTAATAACATCGCCTTTGTATGTAGATCATGGAGCGTTAACTTTCTAATCATCTTAATTACCTTGAAAATGTTTTTATGTTATACATAGTTCATTGATGGTAAGTCCATTAAATTCTATAACTTTCTTTTGTCAGTATTGTAGTGAATATTTACTGATAATACCCGGAGGCCCGGATCCACTCCGGACTGTAGCGCCACAACAAGAATAGTCGGAGCATTAGTACTGTCGTGTCTTCGCTCTGTGCACCGCAATCCTGTGCGACCTGTGCAGTATACTTTTCTATATTTTAACGCATTGCCCTTGATTGGTAGTCTTATTTTATCTTTTTATATAACACGCTCCAGTGCTTTTTGCTTCATAAGCCTGACATTGTCTTAAGAAGAATAAGGTTCGACTAGAAGACTGCAGCAGATTAATCAAAACCCTCCGAAATCCAAAGACGGAAAACGATAAGAATAAAAACCTAGTTTTTTAGTTGCATGAACTTAAATTTCTATCTTTAACTATTAAATTGATTGTAATGAACAGTGTGTTCTAGCTTTTGAATGCTATACAGAAGGCCACTACATTTTTAATGGCATTCAAAGTCGTGTTTGAATCGCGTTCGTCTCTTTTTCTCTTTATGGGGTGTGTCATGCCAGTTTTCCAATGAAGGGTTAAATAATTCACTTGTGTTTGTGCAATTGACATTAAATTGCCCTTAAATATACTGTTGCCTTCTCAAATCAACTAGGCCATTAATGTGCTTTCGTCGGGGACCTTGATTTGCCCGTCTACTGGAATAACATATTCGATAACAATACAAATTCTAAACAAAAGAAAGTTCGTCTCTTTGAGCATCTAAAGCTTCATCGTTAAGTAATCTGAGCGTCAATGGACTGTGGGATAAATACGATGTTACAAAGGAGCAAACCTTCCCATATTGGGGCCACCGCAAACAATTAGCACATTTGCTATGAGTTTATTAATTTGCAAAGGCAATGAAACTTATCTCAGAAAACGATCACCTCAAGTGGCCCCGAAGAAGGGTACACGAGTATTTGTACCTCAAACATATCTTCTTTCTAACCTCCATGTTGTACGTTCAGGGAAACCTTTGTGAGGTTTCTTCCCATTAAGTCGATTGTGCGGTCGGGAATCGTTTCATGCCCCCATACGTGATCTAATACACATTCCCTTTCAATGCCTCCCCATTCTGTTGTGAACACGAAGCGAACAAAAGATTGAGTGTGTCTATTTGAAATTCAATACTTCATCACAAAGCAGCGTCATCGTCAGTGTGAATCAATCACAACACCGTCGCGGCGTCTATTGCCATGCGATGAAAAAGAAAGTTCGTCACATATGTAAATTGGAATTGGAACTGCCAAAACGGAGTTGCAAATCACCAGAGATGCTTGCAATCCACTTAGCAGCGCGACAACTTGCGTCATAGTTTGGCCTGGAAGGTGGGACACATTTTATAACCGAAAAAATACGAAATCATGTTACAATCCCTTTGAGTTATCCACAGTCGCTCCCTGAATCCCAAGTCAATTAGAGGGCCGGAAGATGACCCAAAGGTATCATAAAAAGCACTAACGGCCGTCGGCCACGTTTTGCTGGTCATGTTTGCTCCAAAAAAAGCATTCGAAAGTACATACATACGTCGCAGTACATTTGGGTCACATGAAACCACAGAATTCTGCGGCTTTTGTTTTATTTTTATTTTCATTCTTTTCGTGTGTATTCCCTTTTGAACAGGTTTTCAAGAGGTTCTTGATTAACCGAAAATTTAACTCGATTACCCGCCGCACAACTGAACAAAGAAAGCGCAGCAAAATGAAACTGGATACTTGCTTTGTTCGGGAATGATAACAACAAACACTCAGTCAATCAGTCACACAATCATAGTTGCCCCCCTCCTCGCCCGTAACAACTGGACAAACATTGAGTTGCGTGCGGTGTGCAGTCGTTGGACCTAATTAGACGCATTTCCTTCCAGCACGCAAATGCGTAAATGTTCTCGAGTTCGGATTCTAGGGCAACTTTGTTGATCATCATTCATTTATTCAGCAGCAGTTCTTCCTCTTCATCCCCGTATGCAAATGATCACAAAATTGAGGCGCTCACACAAATTTACGGTTAGACGAACTTCCCCTGAGTTTTGAATTGTTAGACATGCCCCACGGTCGGCATATCGTCAGTGTGAACGAATTGATTCCATAAACGCTCGAAACGAATCAATATTTAGCACACGAGGGATCGGGTCTATATTCGAGTGAATATCCAAAAATACTTGAAAAACATGTTTGCCGCTGCCCGCCAGATGCACTGCGGAAAAAGAGAGCACCAGCAGCTTCGTTTTTTCTTTTTCTCAAAACAACCGTATTCAATTGGCATGTGTGTTTACGTAAGCCTTGAGCGCTATCTCGGGCGAGCTTCCATTTATGAACTTTATACACTTTCAATTGATTCGCTTGTCGACAGACGACGCGATACGGGGCTTGCCGAGAGGAATTCTATTTCAAGGAACGTAGTTTATACGATCGATTGGGTAAATCTACAAAAAGTGTGCCGTCAAATCTTATCTCCAAACAGAAACGACTGTTTTCAATTGTTTTCCAGTTCAATTGGAAGCGCAGATGCCATTGGGGTGGCGCATCTTTTCGCCCGAACAAAGACTGCTGACTCAATGCCACTTTAATTTGGACGGCCATCACGCAACGGGGACACATGGTTCAAGTCCCATCTCACTCCTTTTTGATGAAAACCCTTAAAGCGGACACCGCAGAAATTCTCCAAACACACTCATACGAGTGTGCGACTCAATTCGAATAAAAAAGGCGCTTTTAGGAATATTAAACATTTTATGTCGCGTGTAATGGAGCACAACTGCGGCCCCACACTCCATACTTGGCCATGAAACCGAAGGAGGAACTCTTCGCATAGTGCAACGAACCATAATGAGCATGCTGCCTGTTGATGAGTCACACTCACGTTTTGTACGCCACTTCTCCTCCTCGGTCTGTTCGGTCTGTGTGTTGTGCAGCTGAATGGTGCGGAATACAAAGTACCTGCAGATTGGCTTTTTGAAAGTTTGTCGCCGGGTTCTTTCAGTCACTGCTCCTCGAGTTTGTTCTCATAACAAAGTCATTTGTAGCTTGACTTTGTGCGCAGAACTTCAGATGTAAAACTTTCGATAAGATAAACTGCCTCGAATTGATTAGCTCAATAGCCTCGAGTAAGCGAGTCGGGGGTTTGGTCGGGTTATGAACAGCTTTGTGGCTGACATCAGCGAATCTGCGAGTAGTCAGTGCAGCATAAATTGTGCAAGTTAAATGTCGAGGTCACGTTGGCAGCGTAGAATATTTTATTTAATTGCAGGCTTCAAGCAACTTGTTGGGTTTACTGATGAGTGGAATAGAAACAGCTTTGGAACGTACTAAGATCAGTGTACCTGGGATGGAAGTTGTGTTATCTGAAAGTATTCATTTTCCAATTGCGGTCAGAAAGATTCTACTTCGCTGTGAGGCAATCCTTGTCAAATTGAAGCAGTCCTGTCGCTTTATATGCTTCTTCACGCTACTGCACTCTAATCAACAACGAAAAGTGAAAAGTAAATGTTTTAGAGTTTTGTTTTCTCTAGTAGGTCAGCTTGGGATCAACTTCAAAAGTTTAAATGGACTTGACGTAGACATACATACTTGCCACTTGCCATGCTTGCCACTTGCCACATATAGCGTAGGAGATAAAGTGCCACCGGAGGTCCCGGTTGCATTCCTGGACTGAACGCCACGCATTTTTCACAGCACCACTTCTTTCAAGTTGCTGTCAGCAGTCAAAAAGTAGTAGCTCTCGATCAGAAACCAATAAAGGGAAAGCGTTTTCTTGACTTCTTTTGACAGCTTTTTATTTAACACATGGTGCGTTCTTTTAAAAAAATAGCCTATTTCCAACAACAATTCCTAAATAACCGCCAAGTTCGTGAATTGGCGGAGGGGGAATTGAGCTGATCTATCAGCTTTGAAGTTGTGTATCTCCTTCTTCTGTCATCCCTGGTGTCTGTGAAAATACTTCTAGGCGGCCGTTTACTCATATGAGAATAATAGCGCGCACAACACGAGACGTTGCCATTTGGAGGAGATGATTCACTGTCGAACTTTATGACTTGCAACGGCGTCATGCGCCGGGTGAAGCCACTTCGGATTGAATGCTTAAGGTGGCTTGGCCAAATAGAGTGTTTGGACACCAGTGCTCCGGCCCAAAAATTCTTCCAATCAGAGCCAATGAGAGAACGCCGCACAGAACAGCATAGGCTGCAATGGCGGATATTAGTGTGCCCATCTAGTCGTTGAATCTTCTTCTGAGGACATCGACCAATTTGGAGTGCGTAATTGGAAGCAGCTAGCAAGAAATCGTACTTACTGGAGAGGAATGCTGATTGAGGCCTAGTTCCACCACGGAATGTAGTGCCATTCAAAGAAGGAGAATTGGGAAATTAATAAGTAAGGTTAAGTTGCTTTAGAGCACTGATTATGAATAAGTTTCTGGCACGCTGTATTTTGTGACTTCTTCAGATCGGTGTGCTATGTTAAAATCAAAACACACAAGAAATTGTAAAATGATATGAATAGTTTACACCACCTTTACGTCAGATAATCCTTTGAAATCGCTCAAAATTTGGTTGAAACCAATCCTGTTGGAGTTCGTCTCATTCAATTTAGGGCAAAAACCATGAAAATTATTTTAACACTCACCACTGCGGGGTTTGGTTGTCCAAGTGTTGAAACATCGATGACCGCGTCCATCGTTTTCTTAGAAATAGAAATCCATACCGACCGCACATTAGGAAGAGTCTTTGTGGGGTGAATAGGAGGATTTTAAACATTTGTAGATTGGAATCGTCTCAAGATCCACATCACTGCTTTCCGATTCATCTGAGACATCTGCTTCATCTCTAATTGAACTAGTTGCGAGTTCATTTGCTGTCTTTGCCTATGAATGTTCGTAAGAGATCACTCAATGCGTCCCGGGACATATAGGGGGCGCCACAAACAATAAGTCCAAAACAACTATCTGTTATTTGAATTGGAAGCGTCGAAAATTAACCAAACCAGCGGACTTAGACTTAGATTTGGCCTAGACCTCATTCGACAACTACATCTCCTTGTACTTGGTCGCAAATATTAAGCTCAGTCAGTTAAAGTGTAACGCCCAAAAACCTGTACAAAAAGCGAATACATTTTTTATTGTCACTGGAGGTCCGGAACGTGTTCTGAAGAGCAACTTGAAACCGTTTCTTTCAAATTTTTCTGCACACCTTCCGGAAGATCGACCTTGGATTCGTAGATCTTTCTTTTTGGCAACGTACGACTGTTGGTTGATTGATTGCTAAATCAGTGGACCGAAACTGATTTACCAAACCGTGAATAGTTCTCTTGGTGGACCACATAAAATAAAAGAACCGAATAGATCACCAACAATGATTTAATAATTTAATCATAAGCACGTTCTGCCTTAGGCTCCGTCGGGGTATGATAATTTGTTTCTTCTTCTTCCTCTTATCAGGGAAACGAACCATGAAGGGTCTGAGCCTGAACAATAGCTGCCTTCTATCGGTGACGGTCCTGGGAACGCTGCTTCCCGTCATCAAGGCCAATTAGTCTTACATCCGCGATGACTTGTTCTCTGTACCGGAGGTTCAGTCTTCCTCTCCTCGAACCAGGAGGCTCGGATTCGATAACCCTCTTTGCTGGGGCGTTGTTGTCCATTCACTCGATGTGGCCGAGCCAGAGTAGTCGGACTACATCCACGTCCTTGTACAAGTCGTAGAGTTCGCGATTGTGTCTTCTGCTCCATTTGCCTTCCTCGCAGACGGGACCCTATATTCGACGTAGAATTTTTCTTTCAGAGGCACCAAGAATCAGCTCTGCGGCCTTACTTATTGTCCAGCTTTTGGTTCCAAAAAGCAGGACTAGCAGAATTAGGGTTTTGTAGAGCATGATTTTGGTTCTTCGAGTCAGGAGTTTCGGGCCCAGTTGTTTTGACAGACAAAGGAAGCATCGGTTGCCAAGGGCGATTCTACGTCGGATCTCCACACGGATGCCATTCGTTGAATTTACGTTTGCCCCGTGGTAAACAAACTCCTTTACTACCTCGAAGTTGTAGCTGTCGATAACGCTTTGGCCTAGGTGGTGTGCGGGACTGTTTTTTGCACGGCAGCATATATTTGGATTTGTCCTCGCTGACCTTTAGACCAGCTCGTTTCGCCTGTTCCTCAATTGCCGTGAAAGCTTCCACTTCAGCGCGTTAGGATCGCGCGATAATGTCGATGGCATCAGCGTATCTCAACAGCTGAACTGACTTATAGAAAATAGTGCCTTCCGGGTTGACTTTGGCCCGCCGCACTATCTTCTTCAGTAACAAATTGAAGAAATCACACGACAGCGCATCTTCTTGCCGAATCCGGTGCAGGTCTCGAAAGGTTTTTGAACCGATCTGCACGGTGGATCGCATATGGTGGTGCGACACAACCGGATCAATTTTCCCGAATTCGGCCATCGCTTGGAATAGCTCCTTGCGATGAATGCTGTCGTATGCGGCTTTAAAATCGATGAAAATATGCTGAGTATCGATTTGAAACTCGCTGGTCTTCTCCAGGATCTGCCTTAGGGTGAAATTTGGTCTATAGTCGATTTGCCGGGCAGAAAGCCGCACCGATACGTGTCGATACCGATAATTTGGTTACCAACGCAAAATGCCTCGAATCAAAGTCTTCAAACAAGTTTCATAATGCTTTCTCAAAAGTAAATCCATGATCGTCATCAAATTGGTCTTCAAATTGGCTAAAAATTTTCTTCTTTCTTTATATCCAAGGCATCAAAACAAACATTTACCAAGAAGGCAAAATACCTTGAAGAACAAAGCACTACAGTTCACCTTTGACTTACTAGTCCACCGACAACTTAAACTTGTCCTTAGCCATCGGCTAAGGTCAAGCGGTCAACTATTCGCACACTGTCACATAGTTTATTCCCCTCATAGTCCATCTTCGCCTCGCTATGCCTTTAAACGAACCAGATCACACGGCAAAGACTCTGCCGCCGTGCACAGTTCGCCACGGAATCAGAGATTATAGCCAGAACCGCAAGCGACTCGAATTTCTTTGCTGTTAACTCGAGTGAAGATCGATGAACACTCTAATCGCCTTAGAGGTCCAATTCATCTCTCTTAAGTGCCTAATTTGCGGAAGCCTCTGCCGCGCAACAATCAAAACGAAGCGTACGTTGATCTTTGGAGTTCTTTTGTCTCAAGACAGAGAAGATGGGGTACCGTGCGCAGTCGCCCGCCTATCTCCAGTTGAGGTTAGTGAGAGTTCAAACCGAGTTGCTGGAGGTGGCTATTTGTGTAGCTGTTGGCGTGCTGCTTGTGAATTATAACAGTCACAAAGTTGGGGAAGATTATTTTAAGAATCATTACTGCCTCGTTGGCTGTGAAAATCGGTGACGTTTCGACATTAGTTCCGCATACGAGTGGAAGACGGTGATATTTAATGTCAATTAAAAATCAATTAGCTGCTGGAATTCTTGCAACAGAAGCGGTAATTACAAAAGAAATGATGCAGTCCCGGAAAACAATGGCGCCGTAGTGTGGGATGTGTGCTAGTGGGACGTTGGAATTTCCACCTGGATTTAAAAATCAAGAATGCAGCCCATTGTCATGTTTCTAGGGGCGATGCAATTAATAACAAGCTGAAGTGCTTGGCCATGGCGATAACTTGGGGTGGGACAGAATAGAATGAGAGTGGTGAAGAGTGGAATTGAATGACAGAGGGCTTTGAGAATGCTCATAGATATCGGAAAGCAAACAAATTTATTGTGTTTACGATGTAAATGGAGGGAATTATGGAACAGGAAATAACAACAATGAAGTGGATTTATCCGTTCTATTTGGCGTTAGTTTGAAAACACTGGGTTTTCCACTTCAAACGCTGACGTGGATAGCCGACTCAATAGGATTAGGTTGGGATTCTTAAACGAACGTTATTTTGACTTTCATGGCTTCAGTTTCCTCAATTTGCTAACAACACTAAGGGATTGAAACGTCCTTATTTGTGTAACGAACATGCGTAATCGTCGCGAGAGGACGTGTTTGTAATTCTTAAACGAACGTTCGTTTGCTTGAGAGGGCTCCATCTCTTTCGATTTGCTGATAGTAAGGAATGGTCAACTCGAAGTATCCCGTCTTACGTTCTTTCACTTCTTTGATTTTCAATTGTAAGTCTCCCCCACTGTAATATCAAATCAGTGTCTTTTTTAAACGAGATAGGTCTCGTCTCGAGTAGATTGTGGCTTCCTCTGCTCTTGTTTCCTTCTCTATTGTCCTCCAGCTTGTAGTAAGTCCTACTGCCCTGGTTTCAAATTAATTACTCCTCAAATTGGTTTCGCAACCTTGAGTTGATGTTCAAAAATGTTTTACAGTTCTGTCCACCTCCAGTCTCACGCATACATCGAATCTTTTGTCGATTAAGTCTATCACTCCGACTTCCAAGTGGGCCCTCTGTGGCTCTCCAGAGTTAACCATATTTCGGGACAGAAGCTAAGAAATCTCTCGACGCATGAAACAATCAATCACAACATCCAACTAAACTGAACTCGTCCCTTGCCGCTTCCCACATCGTGACTGCTCTCCGCCTTCTCTGCTTTAAGCCTTCTCTGCTTTACGCCAATCTAAATTAAATAAAATTAAGTGAACGTAATTCGAGCCATCGGCGTAGAATAGTTTCCTACGGACGCTGCAACACATTATGCATGCTTTAAGCAATACTTGAGTTCAGGTCTCATATAAATCATCAGAGAAAGAAAACCCAACGTTGACTTCATTGTGTTCGAATCCCACGAATTCACATTGAAAAAACCAAACCAATGGAACGTGAGAATTTTTGATTCGGAAATGTTGAACTCGAGTGCGACGCGTTCTTCCTCCACACGAGATCGAAGTAATTGAGCGTGAGATAAGATCCACATTCAGTAGTCCATTCGGCGACAACAAAGAACGAATGCATTATCAAATCTATGCAAGGCCACGTCTTCGTTTGCCGATTGCGGGTGATTGAATGGGCATCACTGTCATGGCGAGTTATGCAAGACCACAGTCAACGCAATTCTGCTTGACTGGACATAATTCGTGTTATCGTGAAGGCGCGAGAATTACTCTGATTTTGGTGCTTCTTTGATTTGCATAATCTAGATTGTGGATGAGTTCAGCTTTTTCAAGGAACTTAACTGTGCTGTGCATCATTTAAGTCTTTTTATTTTATTTCCCCACATTTTGCTGGGAATCACTTTCCCCAGTTATCTTTTATTGTTTCTTGGGTGTGCCTTTGCCGGCGATGTATACGATTTCGGTTTGTAGACCACTTTCGCCTTTTGCTTGGCAATAGGTTTTAACTCCATTCCTTCGTTAGTTTAATGTGTAGGGAGATGGAAACGTTTGAGAGCGACGAAACGTTGGGCGTCAATTGACAGTGCCAATGTCTCTCTATAAGGCCTTTGCGCTGCAGTTGGCAGTACAAGTTGGCCTTTGTAATCTTGTCTTTCTAGCTGCCTGAGTACAGTTGCGCAGGTTGATTTGGTAAGGCATCTTTCCTATTCAATCCAAGACTTTCTTTGTTTCCTTTTGCCAAAAAGTCAGACTTATAGATTCTTCGCGCAGAGGCTTTGACGTCCATACTCTGCATGTAGATATGTCTCTTCACATGCCGCTAAACATGATCCTTTTTCCTTGATCCCACAAGCAGCAGTTTTGTTTCAAAATTATCAAGACTCTTCGTTTTCAGCAGTGTGAAGTTTCCATTCGACATGATACGCTGAAATCTCGTTTGCGTCCAAACAGCATATCTTGAGTTGTTTTTAAAAAAATCGCGGGTGGACCATCTGCCCCAACGGCTTCGCTTTACTTAAGTCTCGATATGGCCATCTCAACCTGGCCGTTCACTGTGGGACAGTGTTCCTCTCGATCAAGTGCGAGTGTGCCTTGTTCTTTGTCTACGTCCTTTTTCTTCAAATTCTCAGTACCTCTGCCTCCTCTACCTTAATGTACCTCATGATCTACGCCTTAATCTTCCCACTCTTTGGGAACACATTCAGGGCCTTTTCGCACGCAATTTCATCTCACAGTCTTTTCCACTAAACCGCACCCGCATGACGCAAAGTCTGAAGTGTCTGTTTCCCAGGAAACCCAGCCGTCTTGCTCAATTCAGTGCAACTCAGTTGTAACTGCTTACCGCCAGCGATTAGTGCTTGCATGCTGTTAGTCTCAACTGCCAACAGCGTTACATAACGTCCCTCTCGGTTAATTGAACATTTTACTGCGTTTGACGACAAGCACAAGCGACACACTCCGGCACATGTGCGGTATTTAATTGCTGCTGCACCTGTAAAAGGCAATTGCCTCCGGCTCAGTGCAATGTCCCCTGATCGCGCGGCGGTTTCCTTCTGCTGCATTGAATTTCCAAAGACAGTCAATCAAACAGTCGTCAGCGTCTTGTAAGCTTGGACTTTGCTATGCTTCGAGACGTGTGTGCATTTTTACGGTGCTGCACAAGAATACGTGCGGCCATCGGGGTTGCCGACCACGTGCAAGAGTCCGTTCTTTGGTTCTCCAGAAATTTAGTTGTGTTTTGTCTGGAATTCCGTTATGAGCTCTCTTGAAGTGTTCTCAAGTGTGTGTTTTGGTTTTTCGTCGGCATTGCGTTGGTTTGGGAGGACTGAACTTTATGCACTCTGTAGCTTTTGGGGTTGTCACACGGGGTGTGGTGTAAGGTTAAGGTGAAGTTGAGGCGCCAGTAGCAGGCAGATTGTTGAAATTTGATTTTATGAAGTGGACGTAACTCCTGTGGTGAATGATGAAATGCACTTATATAGTTGAGACGTGTTATAAATCTGGTTTTGTCTGTCGCGGAAGTGTGGATGGACACGGCTTCTCTATGGGTTGTGCAGCTACATGCGCCTGATCAAGCCTCTTTGGAAACAACGCTAAAGATGGCTATGCCATGTAGAGTGTATGGAAACCACTGCTCCACTGCCATTGGGACAACGCAACAGAGGACGGCCTAGGCTAAGGTGGCGCACACAGGTAGAGAATGACGTCAACCAAGTTGGAGTGCGCAACTAGAGGCAGCTGGCGAAAGATCCTGCTATATGCAGAGGGTCCAGATGATGTGACTGGATTTATGAATAACATGATTCAAAATCACATCCGTATCACTATTTATAGTGTCAACGGAATCACTGATGGAGAAAAGACCATCTGTGGCGAGATGGCGGCTAAGGGAACCTGGCTTTGAGGGAACCTGACTGGTAGTGACAGACTGACCAGAGGCTATATTTTGGTGCCACGGGAGGATAGGGGCCCCTGGAACTTCGCTTCCAGCCTAACCGTGCGGTTGGCCCCCTTGTGGGGGTATCGTGGTGGCTGTGGTTTACCACCTAACATCGTGGGTAGAGTCGAGGATAGTGTACTGTGCTGACTTGTCTAGTTCATTGTTCAAGCACAACTAGGCAAGACGGTTGGGGGACTATCCCTTCTTAGTGTGGAGTTGCATTCTCAACCAGGCGCTGCGACCCAGAGAGCGGAAGAGATTTTAGAAGGGCTTCGCATCAAACCAAGATGGGGTGATTGCTCCTCAAGCATGACCTCAGCTTGATACTTGGGTAACTAAGGCGTTTAGTCTTGCGTTACTTACGACTCTTGGGAAAAAGGTTCCGTGATATAAGCCGTAAAGGCAGGTGATCACGTAAAACCAAATCCCACATCTGCATACAGAGGTGTGTTGGTTGAGGCCCAGGTCCATTCCGGACTGAAGCGCCATAACAAGAAAAAGAAGTAACATGGCTTCAACAGTTGTAACCGTTCCTGCGAAAAACTGGAAAAACCGGTCAGTGGAGACTTGACCTCCAAGAACAGAAAAAGAAAAGTAATACAAATGTAGCTTTGAAAGAATCTTCCACTGATGTGCTAGATTTTGATTTTGATTGAATGTTTGCACGTGCGTGCAGTGAACGACGAAACGAATCTCTTGCGAGCTGTAAATGAAGTCAATCTACAAACAGAAACAAAACGCAACAAAGTCGACGAATTTGCCATTTTTTCAGTAACACGCTTAAAATAATAATAATAATTGTTTGCGCTACAGTCCAAAGGGGAACCAAGGCCTAGCGTGCTCATCAACTACTCGTGTTGTGCGCGCTACCTAAACTGTGTACAGTTTTTTGCCGACTCCGAACGGCGAAATTTAAGAAGCTTTCTTAGACATTTATTACTCTTTGAGTGTTGTCAGCAGCTCGAAAGAGGTGGTGCCGTGAAAAATTCAAAAAATTGGTGTTGAGCTGGGAATCGAACCTAGACCCTTCGGCATGTGAGCGTCGCACTCTACCCACTAAGCCACGGCGACCACACGCTTGAAAAGATTTTCTAAAATTCGGAGACACTGGCAAGTTGCTACCTTCTATTGGCTCCTCAGCATTGAATACATCGAGTTGGTATTGAAATGGTAGACGTTCAACAAGGGAAAGGAGACGGTGATCAGAATGGGGAGCGAGGTCAACTTTCAAGTAGTCGAAGTCTTGCTCAATGGCGCTAATGCGTGAATGCCATTGAAGGCAATGAGGATGCCATTTACCTTCTTAAACAAAAGTTTTTGCATGTGCTCTTCAATCGTATTTGTATTGATGGAACATGAAGGAGAAGATTCAATGGAGAACTGTTAGTATTTCGCATGTTCGTATTTACGGTCTACGGTCACAAAAAAATTAATACATGGACACCACGGCTTCAATTTGAGAAATCTTTGATCTCGAGTCATTGGAACAATGCAGCAAGCGATGGTTTCCATTGCGATGTCGCAAAGAGTTTAAGAATAAATCTAAATAAATTGGTATTTTCAACAGGCAACGTCTGCTGAACAACCAAGTCAGTTAAAGAGGTACGTTGGTAAAGGTACAGGTCCCTCGGAATAGGAAATTGCGCCTAGGCTTGATTTTGGGCGTTCTTGTTTGGCGTTTGTTGGTGAAGAGTTGAAATATAAGAATCATTGCGGCCCACTTGACGATGATATGCTTCATTAAGTGCAACTGCTGGTCGAATCATTGTTAGCCCATCTGAATTGCAAGTTAGTAATGGCTATAACTAGTGTTTAACGAGCTGTTCTTGTCGTGGCTCATGTTTAGTCTTAGACCAATAGACAAGCACTTAGGTCAGACAACGCGTAAAAATGGTAATGGATGGTGATGGCGATGATGGATAAAATTCCTGGATGATGAACATCTTCGATCTGGCGCCAAATCAACATTCATCGGATGAAGAACGTATAATCCGAAACACGTCTCGAACAGAGTGTCACAGTAGACACTTCGTGGCAGTAAGGAACTTCGTCTTCCTATGCTTCGTGGTAAATAGAGACAACGACATCATCAGTGCTGGCCGTCGTGGCGTAGTGGGTGGAGTGCGAAGCTCATACGCTGAAGGTATTGTTTCGATTCTCGGCTAAATACCTTAATTTTTTCACGGCATCACCTCTTTCGAGTTGCTGACAACACTCAGCGAGTAATAACTGTCTAAGAAAATGCTTCTCAAATTTCGCCGTTCTGAGGCAAAAAACTCCCCTTCCCTTCTACTCGCGAGAGAATTGTACCACGCGCAACACAAGGAGTTGATGAGCAAGCCGCACTAGATGTGGCCCTACTCCCCCAGTGGATTGTAGCGTCACACAATTATTATTGACATCATCAGTTCTTAAATCTCTCGAAGAGACGAAGTCTCTCTGCGTGCGATTTTTGGTCCTGTTTGCGTTGATGGCATCTGTAGGAGGAGATTCAACCACGAACTGTATGGGCTGTACGGCGACATGAGCCGTACAGCCCATACAGTTCGGGCAAGCGTCTACGGATACAACGCTTAAGGTGGCTAGGCCATGTAGGGCGTATGGACAGCACTGCTTCGGCCCGAAGAGTTTTCGAATCCGAACCACAGGGACAACGCAACAGAGGACGTCCTAGACTGAGATGACGCACATAAGTGGAAAAGAACCTCAACCAACTTGGAGCGCGCAATTGGAGGCAGCTGGCAAGAGATCGTGCTAGCTGGAGAGGCAAGTTGGTTGGGGTCCAGGTCCACACCGGACTGTAGCGCCATCCGAAGAAGAAGAAGAAGTTCCGAAATCAAACGTAGAATCACTCTTGTCATTCGCTGCTTCTTTTGGCTTAAGAGGTAATTAAGTTATAGACTAAGACTAAGACTCTTTCGAAAGACTAGGCTGACTCTGTACAACAGCTTGATTATCCCAGTCTTGGTTTAAGGCGCTGAATTTTCAAGTTACTGATAATGGAAAAGGACGCCTTTTATTTTTCTGAGAGAAAAGTCCTCCGTGCGATTTTTGGGCACGTTTGTGTTGATGATATTTGAAGGAGAGGATTCAACGATGAACGGTGGCATGGGCCTGGTCAAGCGTCTTCGGATGCAACGCTTAAGATAGCTAGTTCATAAAGAGCGTATGGTCACTGCTGCTCTGGCTAGAAAAGTCTTTGAATCAGAGCCATTAAGACAACTCAAGAGAGGACAACACAGGCTGAGATGGCGCATATAAGTGGAGGAGGACTTAAACCAACTTGAAATGCGCAACTGGAGGGAACTGGCGGGATATCGTGCAGGCTGGAGCGACATCTTGGTTGAAGTTCAGATCCACCTTGTACTATAACGCCACACAAAGAAGAAGGAATCGGAATGCAGCTTAAGACTTAGGACTCAAGAAACGCATGAAGACTTTGGTATTAAAGAGACATTTTCAAATAATCACGAGAGTGGACAAAACGGGGGAAGTGCTTCTGGAAAAATGTTCCACTTTATAAATGGATTCACATTTTGTCGTCGGTTTTCTGTTTTTATTTTTCAGTCATTTGAGGAGGTCCTTAAATAAGTCACATTGATCATTGATGTGCTTCATTTGCTCCTCGGTGATCCAAAGTCATGTTAAAGTCGCAAATGATTCGTTATTAATTTAATAACTTGTAACAAGCTGGAGTCAGTTTTGGAAGTGCCTAAGAAATATAAGTTTATAACAATGACAACAGTTATCGAATTTTCTGTTAACACAGAAACTGTTAGTTCAGAAACTTTTTAAAACTGGGGATCGCCCTAAACCCTGTGACAAGATATAAAGGTCCCGACGGGAGTTCAAAAATTGAAGTCGTTTGTTCAAAGACCAGCATTTTAAAAAGACAAAGAAGACGTGGAGTAAAGTTCTTGCCATGGAAACTATACATCATACCCAATAAGCCGCCAGAAACTGTTAAATTATGGTACTTGTGGTGTGGGAAAATTAAGCTATATGTAGCTGTCTCCCTTTCCCACTAAAACGCACAATATAAGATATTGCCAACAAACCAAGTTTCAACTCTTCAAAACCTGAGGCAGAAAAGAACTCTTCAATTTTCGAGTAATGAGCGCCGTGCCACCAAAGCAGTTCTCGATTGACATTTCAATAGAATGCTTCTCACGTCCGAAACACACTTTCTCCTTCACTCGCAGACGTTAGCAGGCACTCGCTTTGTTCTTTTTTTCGAAAATCTCCATGCACTCCAGACACAAAATGAGAACGTCTTCATTCACATTCAGTGCCGATGTTGAAAACCATTGCTAGACGGGCCTCCTTTCTCTTGACGGTCTGCGCGTTTGGCATGTGCCGGCACTGGAATCGATTGATGTTCTGGAGTGCACTCTGTTCTAGAGCTTCTTCGTGCCATCACAACGGAAGTGATGGTTGAAATATAAAGATCGACTTAATTGATCCTCGTTTTTCGTCAAGATGAAGCATGCACCAGTTGCGATTCAGGTGAACACTTAGCGCACGACAAGGTCGGAGAAGGCAATCACTTTGTTTTAGTCAGTTGGTAATTGTTCCTGGAGGTAGCAGCCATTGCCAAATGATGGCAGTATTTGGAGGACGTCCCATAGATATAACTCCCGCCCCCAGATAGCGTTTGTAAACATCCCAATGCGAACAGAGCCAAATAAAGGCGCGTTCTGTGTGGGAGCCCGCTTATTAGCAGCAAGAAAAAACAAATATTGTATCAACTGATGCCACAGACACCTAAAATACTTCTTCTCCTCCCTCCTTCCACACGCCTCTGCTGAACTCAAGAGCCACTCAAAGAACACAGTACAGCATGTGTCTGAGGCGATAAGTGCCCTCGATTAGAACTTGTGTTCCGCCTCGGTGCCCCGGGCCATTGCGATTTAGTGAAAAGATTCTGATAGCAAAGTAATTGAGTTGTAAAGTTGCCGAGTCGACAAGATACCATCTCTCCCATCCCACCTTCGGTCCTAGTCCCAGATAATTATCAGACGGTAGATTCACAAACCAGTGATGTTTTTGTTTCCCCTTGTCTCTTGTAGCTCTACAACTGGAAAATCATACCCCGCTTGAATCCGGCCAGCGACTATCCCAGTGACTTTGATGTGATTCTGTTGGAGGAGGACTCCAGCTTGTCGGGGCTGGAGGCTTTGAAAGCCCACCCGGCTGTGAAGAGTGTGACGCCACAACGAATGGTACATCGAACGCTTAAGTACACAAAGATTTCAGAGGCCGAAAGCCAGGCTGAACGTGAGAGGGCCGAAAGCAAATTCAACTTAGACACAGGTGGAGGCGGCGATGAGGATGAAGATGATGATGTGAATCTGTTGGAAGAGCTAATCGCGAGTCTCCCAGCGGGAGACATCAAACGCCGGCTGCAGCAGGTTGTGGAAATTCCGGTCGAGACTGTGGCTCAACAGAATCAAACTGTAAATCAAACCAAAGATGCAATCAATCAGCAGCGGCACGCCAACCGGCGACTGCTGCGAGCAATACCTCGACAAATCACTTCGATGCTGCGGGCAGACATCCTCTGGGGTATGGGTATCACTGGGAAGGGTGTGAAGGTTGCTGTCTTCGATACGGGTCTATCGAAGAATCATCCGCACTTCAAGCGGATCAAGGAACGCACCAACTGGACGAATGAGAAATCGCTGGACGATGGCGTTAGTCACGGGACGTTCGTTGCGGGGGTGATTGCCTCGGCGAAGGAGTGCTTAGGCTTTGCTCCAGATGCTGAGTTGCACATTTATCGTGTTTTCACTAACAATCAGGTAAGTCAAAGGAATGGCTTCCATTGAAACTTTTGCTCATCCTCTTCAACTTTCTGCAGGTGTCCTATACGTCGTGGTTCTTGGATGCGTTCAACTATGCCATTTTGAAGAAGATAAACGTCCTCAATTTGAGCATCGGCGGACCAGACTTTCTGGATCACCCGTTCGTGGATAAGGTCCTGGAGCTCACTGCAAACAAGGTGATCATGATTTCTGCCATTGGCAACGATGGGCCTCTCTATGGAACCCTGAACAATCCAGGAGACCAAAGCGACGTCATTGGCGTTGGCGGCATGAACTTCGAGGAGAATATCGCGAAGTTCAGTTCGCGAGGCATGACCACTTGGGAACTGCCACACGGTTACGGGCGACTTAAGCCTGACATCGTCACTTACGGCAGCCAGGTGAAGGGAAGCAATGTCCGCGGAGGCTGTCGGTCTCTTTCGGGAACATCTGTTGCATCCCCGGTTGTAGCAGGAGCTGTGACGCTGATCGCGAGTGGCGTTCTGCACAAAATGGACGTCATCAACCCGTCATCAATGAAGCAGGCTTTGCTCGAAGGTGCTACTCGCTTGACGGACAATAATATGTTCGAGCAAGGCCATGGGAAGTTGAACATCTTGAAGAGCATGAAGATCCTGTCCATGTACACGCCAAAGGTGACGCTCAGCCCTCCGTACTTGGACTTCACTGAGGATTACATGTGGCCCTACAGCACTCAGTCGCTGTTCTACACCAGCTCGCCAGTGATTGCAAATGTTACCATTTTGAATGGGATGGGCGTGACGGGAAGGGTAATCAATCGCCCCACCTGGCACCCCTACACTAAGCAGAACGGAAACCTCCTCAATGTTTCCATTTCGGTGTCGGAGGTTCTGTGGCCTTGGTCCGGGTGGATGGCTGTCCACATAGGTGAGTTCCTACGTCAGATCTTGTGCGTCGGTAGCGAATTATAATTGTTTTTCCTGTTTTCAGTTGTGAACGAGCAGGGATCTGCATTTGAAGGGCTCGCGCAGGGGCACATTACGCTGACAGTACAAAGCTTAGCCGGGCCGGAGGAATCGGAGGCACGCAATAGCACTGTGAGCTTTCCGATTCGCGTGAAAATCATTCCAAAACCACCGCGACACAAACGAATTCTCTGGGATCAGTACCACAGTTTGCGGTATCCGCCAGGCTATCTACCGCGGGACAATTTAAAAATTAAATCCGATCCGCTTGATTGGCGGGCAGATCACATCCACACAAATTTTAAGGACATGTACACTCATCTGCGCAGTGCAGGCTACTACATTGAGGTGCTGGGCGCACCTTATACGTGCTTCAACGCCTCCAACTATGGCACTCTGTTGATTGTCGACCCGGAAGAGGAGTTTTTCGACGAGGAGATCACCAAATTGAAGAACGACATCTACATGCATGAGTTGAGCGTGATTGTGTTCGCGGATTGGTACAACACAACTGTGATGAAGAAGATCAAGTTCTTCGACGAGAATACGCGCCAGTGGTGGATTCCAGATACGGGCGGCGCGAACATACCCGCATTAAACGAACTTCTAAGGGAGTTCGGCATTGCATTGGGAGACTTCGTGGCCGAGGGATACTACACGATTGGTGATCACAGCATGTACTACGCGAGTGGTGCAACTATTGTGAGGTTTCCCAAGACCAATGGAAGCATCCTAATTGAAGCAGACCTGCACGATCAGGGTTTGGAGGTAAGTGAAATATGTGTCTAAGGATAGGGGTGGGTTTTTAATTGTTGTGTTGGTGAATTGTAGCCAGCGAGTGCCTCGTTTAATTGTGCTCTTTATGTATCTAGACAATTGGAACATTTGTCAGAAAATTGTTTCTTTATGCAGGGGCTAACGTTCGAATGACGAAAATGAAGTATATCAACAACTGGTGTTGAAGTAGAAGCATATGTCGCCTTCTAACCGAGTTTCCGAGTTTCCGCTTATTATCTTAACTTAGATAAATTATGTCACTCTTCAAGCGTATGAAATTGAAGCACATGCTAACCATCACGAAAATATCAGCCAACTACGTCTCTACTATTTTTCAATGTCTTTCGAAAAGTGTGTTGTTCGTTATCGGCAGCGGCGGAAGCGTTCTGTGTGTACATTTGGAATTTCATGCATTTGTTATCGTGACAAGTGCTTATCACATTGTCACACTTTGAGGAGAAGATTATTTCGGGCCGCCAAAGAGAATAAGAAAATGTTTGTCAGACTTTCATAGGAGAACCGTGAGTCCTTCAAAATTTGTGAAACTATTGATGCCAAATCTGGATTGTGCAAGTAGATCAAGACATTCAAGATTAGGAAGTACGTGCTGTATTTTATTTAGAGCGGCTTTTCGGAGCATTATCTGATCTTGGATGGGAGAAGTTGCCTTGGCGTAATTTTGTTGATAACTTTCACGCTGTGCACGGCATCGCATGTCGTAAAGACATTGATCTCTATTAGATCAAGGCCAATATTAAACAACTGTGATAACACAAAAGCGAAACAATTTTAAGGTCTTAAACCTATTCTTTTAATTGTGGCGATGTTGTGGGTATGTGCTTTATGTACTTGATGTGAGAGAATCTGCAGCGCTGTATATTGAAATTCCGTCTTGTGTTAGAAACAATTCAAAGACACGCTTCTCTGATTGCGTGTTCTCGCCTCGCATGACGATTTGGGTTACACTGCGACTATCAAAGTGAGTCAACACTTGAAAAACTGTGGACAAATATCACAGAATTATTGCTCTAGAAGAGTGAAGTTAGTGTAGAGATGTTCTTGGAACAATTGTTGTAGTAGCGCGAAAGTGTGTAACATTTTGGAGTGCACACAATCTTGTCTGAAAGGTTAAACGCTAATATTTAAAGTTTAGCAATAGGATGATGCATGCACTATAAAGGCCATAAGCAAGAACTGGAGAGGGATATAAAAACAGTTCCAAAGTTAATTTTTGAAATATATATACGAATCCGGGTTTCGAGGAAAATGTTTCCATCTTGGGACCAGGATGCGAAGTTTATGTTTCTAAGTTGGAATATGAACCTGAGGAGGATAACGAAAAACAGTGTCTGAAACAGGAATCGAAAAAAAAAAACGCTTCGGAACTTAAGTATTTCGATTATGACTTGATTTGGAATAAGGGCTGAGACGAGCTTATCTTAGAGCCTTTTAAAGTTTGAAAAAAGAAGACAATTTTCAAACTTGCTAAAGCAACTTCAGAGAATTAAAGCTATTGCTGTTCTTACAGATGGGCACAACCTGACTATTGTTCGTTTCTTTTTCTTTATTATTGCTTAACCAGACATTCAATAAACACGTAAAACTGTTTCTATTTCTAGATTCTAAAAACTCAAGATCCAAATTTGAAAATACGTAAATCCGTACCCATTCTCGGTCTTCTGCAACTCAATCACGATCTGCATAAGTTGTACTCCCCCAACGATGACCTTGTGCACGCCAATTATGAGGAAAACGCCATCGATCAGCCCGAGCTGGAGTTCGACGACCAGCAAATGGATAAGAATCCGATTTTGAATAAGCGGATTCTCCTGGAAGACACCGACAACAGCAAAGAGAACAAAACCAACGAACAGCGCATGTTGAAGTTCGACAACAATGAGATCATAAAGAAACTTGAAAAATTCGATGATCTTACAAACGATCTGGATAACGCTCACAATTTAGACACAGGCCTTGCAGAGGACGAAAGCAACGAAAACGAACACCAGATGCTGCCAAGAGACGATGCACCCGCTGAAGTGAAGCCATCACAAAATCGGCACATTGAACCAAAAAACAAACATGCCGAAGGAAGAATCGCCATCTTCGGTGACTCAAATTGCTTGGACTCAACACATCTGGAGAAGCCATGTTACTGGTTGTTGGATGCGCTGTTGGAATTCACAATGAATTCCCATATATCGAATTTACTCCGCGATTTAAATAGAATTAATCAGATTTCCATACCGGACACTGGGAAGGCGCTTCCCTCGCGCCTTCCTGGCAGTAATCTTCATCAGTATTCCAAAGTTCTGGACCCCAACAATCCCCTTAAGAAGCGGGAGATCATCAGTTGTGTGCGTATGGATTGGGAGCAGCCAATTTTTCTGAATTTAACCGCACAGCATGATTTAAAACAGCAGAACGAGCTAATAATGGGCGCTAGCGCCAATCACCAAGAAGACGGTGAGATTAGCGCAAACCTCTTGCGAAAGCTCGAAAGCCAAAAAGGTGAGGTACGTAGTGGTTGAGGGTCTTGCGTTCCTTCAAATTGATTTCTTTTCTGTTGATTTATTTTCATTGTTCGCTTTGTTTCTAACCATCTTCCGCTTCACCACCACTACTTGATAATCAAAACTTGGTTCCCGCTCCGTGTCAAATAATAATTTTGAATTTATTCTCTTTTGTCACAGCAATCCTAACACCCGAGGATTTAGATTTGGGGCCAGGCGGAGCCGGACCTGGCTGGCGAGGAAACAAGAAAACTGAAAATGCGATGTACGTAGACGATGCAAACAATAACTACAACGATCCACACATGATGCATTTACGCCAAGGCGGCGGAGTCGCCGGTCTCGCAGCAGCAGCAGTCGGTGGCGGAGGTGGTGGCAGCGCAAACAACGCCGGTGTAGGCATTATTAGCAACAAGAATTCAGCCTCAGACGAGGAGACACTCAGTTACTCATTAATAGCCTTAGTTATTTTAACATTTTTAGTTTTTATTTTATTTATTAACTGGTTCAAGCGCAGAAGACTTAGCAGCGGTGCTAGTTCTAGCGGCCGTCCCACACGTGGACGCCGGTTCTCAATTCTGAGCCACCTCGGTCTGTAGGGACAGTGGGAGGCCCGCTCCGGTGGGACTCCTGCCACAGCGTAGTTCAATAGTTCAATAGTAGGGTAGTGCGTTTGCATTTTGTTTTCTTAAGAGATTCTCATCGCCAGCTAAGCAGGTTTCGTTCGATATATTTTATTTTTTTCCATAAATTATGTTGTTGAGTAGGTATATTTAGTTTTCTTTTGGAAGATATAATTCTCCCACCACGTCGTGGGCTGTTACAGTAGTTTTTCTAAGTGCTTTTTATTTTATTTTATTTTATTTTATTTTATTTTATTTTATTTTATTTTTTTTTTGTATTTAGAGATTTATTGGTTATTTTCATGAGAAAGATATTTTTTTATATGTATACACACAGACACATACACACAAAACAGTGAACTAGATATATTTTATCTTTTGGATGTGAGTGGTTTGACAAAATGAATGTTGGTCGCAACGGATGTGAGTTCGTTGGGGCAACGAACTGGACGTTGCAGAATTTAATAAAAAATTCATTGAAAACAGATGTGTTGAATGTTTTGGTTGAAGTTACATCATCAGAAGTCAAAAACTCTAAGCCCTAACAATGGGGCTCTAAGGTGTTCATCACGGAAGTAAGAGACTTCATCTGTGACAAACAGTAAAGATAAGAATGGTGATGAACTAATGGATAGCCAGACGATGTAAGAAACAAACAGGAGATTTCCAAATGGAGAAATTGGACAGGATAATCCGTTTATGCCTTAAATAGAATGCTGTGCATTGGTATCATGATACTGGTCATCGAAATGAAGTGATCGATTCTATATTTGTTATTCTGTAGTCAGATGAAATACAACAATAGTTTGTTACAAATACCAACAGCACGGTTCTAGACGTTGGCTGTTCACAGAGTCGAACGCCATCTTGGATTTCCAAATGTTTATGTACCGCTTACGAGAGCATGTGTGCAAAATGAGTTCAGAAATAAACGAGTAAGGAAGGGCACAATATAGAAGTCTTGGAACGAATATCCAACTGGACAAACTTTGTTCAGCTTCATAAGCTGAAGCTACTTAAGAATCTCTTGTTGAAACTTTAAACCACGGAGTACCCTAGAATCGGGGTTGTTTTGGTAAATGCTAAATTTACGCATTATGAAGTATCAAGCATCACTTAAACATCAGTCATTCCTTAGAAAAAAATTAAACCTTTCGAGCACATTTGTAGTTCTAAGAAACTCCACACAGTCTAGTGTATTCAGGTTAGGCCCAATTAAATGCAAGACTTAAGTCGGATGAGAACGCTATGACTCAGAAGGTGATTACATGTAGTTCGCGGTTTTTCAATAAAATCACAGCCAAACATTGATACTTTCACAAGAAGTACTACTGTAAGCTCACGTTGGGGTGTTAAATATCAGTTGAATTGAGCACTCAACTCCGGTGCGTAAGGAAACGAAAAAAAGAACATTATTTCGAATACCAAATTGACTTGTGGTAACACACTGCGGAGACTCATGATGAAGGTAACAATGCTTTTGGTCTTTTTCCGATAATTTAGAGGATTTGATGCTAGCTGCAGATGCTGATATGCGGTGACCATAAAAATAAAAATTGTTTTTTGAAATGGCTTTTTACTCCCCACAGCTACAGAGCGTCAGATCCGACAAAGTTCTAACTTTTTTGTCAATTACTTAGAGAAAAAGATAGCCGTTGTCTTCGTTGAGATTTTCATCAGTTGTCTTAAAAAAACAAACAAAAACAAAAAATAAACAAACGGTCAAGTTATACAGTTTTAGGCAACGGGTTGCACTGCTTTTGAAGCTTTTGAGTTCCTTGCTTTAAGTGCACGCTAGTTCTAATCGCCAAAACTTGGGTTCCTTGACTGATTTCTTTTTAATCACAGATTCAAACTTCTAGCACTCGATATTGTCGAATAAATGTAACCCATGACGCCTTGTCTTGCCAGATTTCCTTAACACCTTGTAGCAGTTTGTACAATTCTTAAATTTTAGCAAAGCTTCCAATACGCTGCAATTTCTTCCACAGGTAAAAAGTTTTAATCAATTATCATTCCAAAGTATCGCGCTGTATCATAACATAATCTGTAGACGATGCCGACGACTCGAAAAAACAATAAATTAAAGAAACCAATAAAACAACAAATGAGTAAATGAATAAAAATCACTAAGTGAATGTATTTGGTTAGATGCACTGCATATTCTAGCTAGTATGGCATTTGTCTTGGCATAGGACCCAATCGAAGTTTCGATTGAGTTGAGATTCCCTTCAGTGTTTAGGTGCGATTCGATACGACTAATAGACAAAAAAATAAATCTCAAAAATATAAATGGAGCTCTGTCGCTCCATGTAAGGCACATTGGTCATGGCGTAGTTTACAGTTTAACTTAAGACTAAAAGGAGTATTGCGCGTTACTTCGGACAACCGTCAGTAAGAGGCTGTGTCGCCGAGTTACAATTCTGCAGCGTCATGCTTTACCATAGTGTTGGCCAAGTTGCTAGCGAGTTGTTTCTTCATTTCGGCTTCCAGGACAGCATCGGAATTGTCAGTAAAGGTTGCCTCACGATCACTTTTGTATTGAGCGTCCTTGCCACCACCCAGTAGTTTCTGTGTGGTGATCTCAGAGTCCTCTGTGTCTGAGATGTATCCTGAGTCACCCGTGTAGTGGGTGGGATACATGATTAGGGGAGCGGCACTATAAGCTATGAGATTTCGTGGAGAGAATGCAGCTGCCCAGGTTTCGTTGGGGTGGCGATTAAACATGATGGGGAGGAACTCGTCGACGGGAATGAGTTTCTTCAATGGCTCACTGGCTACTAGCTTCTTGGCGCCTTCAAGGGTTATCACGTAACCCAGAGTCCAGTATGAGTAGCCGACGTGGACAAGATTGTCTGTTCTGTCGACTCGTGGTTCTACTTCGTCCTTCAGCCGCTTGCGACCGAAGTAGCTGGAAATAAAACATTGAACAGATGTGAAGGAAACGTGGTGGCAATTAAAAAGCATACATAAGATCGTATTTGCCGGTGCTTCGGGCCTGTTCCAGGATTGATTCTGCACGACCGCGGAAGTACGACTCAAAGCGAATGTCATCTTCAATGATAAGTACTTCATTTTGGTTCTTTTCAATTATGCGCTGCCATATGTAGTAGTGGCTGAGGAAACATCCAATCTCTCCCATGGTCATCTTGCGGTGGTGGTAGGGATCTTCGTATGACTCTAGGAACTCGATTCCCATGCTCTTTATGATATCAAAATCCAGTGTCCTAAAATTAATTGTTGTTGTGGATTTACAAAATGAACTGCTACGGCCTTCATTAAAATGGGTCAAAACGTGGTCATGCACAGAAACTTACTTTCCATCAACAGCTGGGAAATATTCAACGTCCATTCCGAGTTCACGGAAGCAGTTCTGCATACGATACCTTCGCTCTGGTCTCCGTTCCAGATTGATCATATAAATATGATCCAAAGTTAGTTTGTGCCTACAAACAAACCGATTATTTCAAGTGACAACAAAAAACGACTTGTTTCTTACTGTTCAGGATACTTGACGAATTCTTTGAATGCGTTGTCCACCAGCACATCCCCTTTAGGATGATCTGCGATTATCGTCGTCTTGGTGCCTATCATTTGCATCATATCCCGTTCCAGTGGCTCGTTACTATCCAGTGGCTCCAGTACGTATCCGAACATCTTCTCATTGCTGATGAACATCTGCATGCCTGAACAGTTGGCTGCCACGGCGAATATTATGATGTCATCCAGGGGTCCATTATATAGTCGACACGATGGATCTAAGAGCTCCTGTTGCTGCTTCAAAATTAGGCTCGTCCTGTCGAACGTCAGCAAATCGGATTGCGGGTATTTCAGATTAACCAGTACTGCGCTGTGAACCATGGGAACTCTGAAATTGCCAACTTTCTGGCTGTTGTAGATCTCCTTGTACTCATCCGTCCGCTGATAGTAGTATTCAGTGGTCATGCCACACCAGAAGTTCGAGTAGAGACCGTCAGACGCCAGCATCGGCGCAACAATTGGCAATCGCAGGGACGCAAGGTGCAGTAAGGTATCCGGATGTGTCAGCAGAACATCCGCGTCGAGGAACTGTTGGAAAATTATACATTTTCCATGTCACAAAATACACAGTTTACTTACAAAAATATAATTCGCCCACATTTTCTTCGCTTTCTTTAGGGCCTGTTCCTTGAGCGCTATCAAATGTTGGAATCTAACAAGAGGCCAATCTGTCGGCGAACTCTCGTTCTGATGCTGAATCGGTGTGTCCTCGTGCACGAAGTCCACATCGTGGTATTGATGTTGAAATTTCTTCTGCCACACATGCAGAATATCGACACTCCTGTCCTGATTGTGATCAGACCGAAACCTACACAGACCCAAAGACGATTAGCCTTATCGTTCCACATACGGCGTGAGCCACGAGTGTCACACAAGTAATGCGCGGCACTCTGACATGCTTACCATATCGCTATCCGGTCTTTTGGATAGTTTAGCTGCTCCAAGTAGGTTAAAAAGTAGGGAAGCGTGTGTTCTTTGTTGCGAATTAGTGTCGCAATTAGTATCGTAGGCAATTTTTCATAGATCTCATTCCGTACATCGTTCTGGGCGTTGGAACTAACTACCAAACTTAACACTATTACGACGGTAGCAACGAGAATACTTGCTCTTTGCATTGCGATACTATCCGGTCGGGTCGGTGACTTTGATTTGATTTGGCTTGTACTGTACTACTGGAGATTGATTGAAGATGATTCCAGCTTGACTAGTGGAGGGAGCAGATTTGCTCTTTTATTTTGGTGATGACGTTTCTTATCATAAACAAAGCGTAACAGAGATGGCAGATAGAAGTTGTACAACATGGGGAATTCTTACTGGTTCCTGCTGGAATAGAAAGTAAACACAGGCTGTCAAACTATTGAGGGGAAGTGAATGTAGGTGTATGACATGCGCTGAAATTTGAATTATTTCCGTTGGGTTGCTTCCAAAAGGCACCAAGTAATAAGAATATACAAATGCAAAAGAGCGATTACATTTTTTTTTATTCAATTAAGTTTACATTTATAAATTTCTCAAAAACTCCCCCGCTGGATCGTACTTCGAAAAATCAGTCGAGTTACCCCCCTCATTGCGTCTAGTCTCAGTCGATGGTCTCTCAAGCTCGTTCCAGAGATTTCTGCTGGATGCATCCTTCATCCTTTCTAATGACTCGTCAATCGTCTGGTCTAGAAAGCGGTCTACAGAACTCTGTGGCTGCATTGCCAAGAATTGATCGTCACTGACGGGAAGACCTTCATTTCCCCTCAGTACACTCGACAACTCGGTGTTGCGTTCCCCAATGCGACAAAGACTGCAGCGGTTCTGTTCCAACTTTGACTTGAGATTTTGTAATTCAATGCGGTCTTGGGACAGTCGAAGTCGTTCCTGGGACAATTGAGACTCTTTTTCGCTAAGGTCGCGCATCTTCTGATGTAGAAAAGCGATTTTGTCGTTGAAGCTAAATTCGACTGCCCGTGCTCGTTGAGCGGCTTCGCTGGCCTTGCGTTCGTTGGACCGCGCAAGTGCCACGTCTTGTTCCAACTCCTCTTCTCTGCTCCGAAGTGTGTTCTCTTTGTCGAGTAGTTCACGCTTTTGGGATTCTAACTGCCGCTGGAGCTTTAGAAAACGCTCTCTTTCGTTTTCAGCTTGCCGGGTTGCGTCGTGTGCCACCTGCAGAGCAGCTTCTATTTCCATGCGCGACTTGTCAACATCGCTGTTCGATTCAAGTTTCTTGGCCATCTCCAGCTTCGCTTTTTCTCGGTTGAGTTGGGCCCGCTCCTCTTTAATCTGCTCCATTTGCCGCTGTGTTTCATTCAACTGCTGTTCTTTGAGTTCTTCGATTCGCTTCTCATCTCTGGAAATTTGTTCACGTGCGAGGATTTTCTCTTTTTCGAAGGATTTCTTTTCTGCTTCGAGGGAAGCCATCTTTTGCCGAAGCATCCAGCTTTCTTCGGACGATTCTTTGGAGAGCTTCGTTAGCTGACACTCCAGAGACGCCACTAAGTTCATGAGACGTACCCTCTCTTCTTCAGCTGATTCCTCAACCATTTTCAGACGTCTTTCTGCGTCCTCAATTTTTTTCTCACGGGCCTCCAGCTTCTGTTCCCGATCACGATGAAGTACATCGAGCTTCTGTTCGATTTGGCTGCGAATCGACTGGAGGTCTCCTGAAACCGATTCGAGGTTGCTGGATGCCATGCGGAGGGTTTCCAAGTATGAGCCGTTTTCCTGAACGACTGCGAACTCAAGGAGCTTAGATTGTCTTATGGTTTGCAGCATTCGTTGGTGGTCCTCTCGCAGATTGTCCAAATTCTCTTCTTGGCACTTCTTCAGTCTTCGAATCTCTTCGTCGTGTGCGTCCTTCAGTGAGGTTATTTCGGCCTCCAGACGAGACTTGATCTCTGTTTTTTGTTCTTCGACAGCGCTGAGTTTGGTAGCGTAAAATTTGTGGAGTTCCTCGATTTCCTTTTGCAGACGACGCTCCACCGAAGTTAAGTGCTCCTCCAGAACCTCAATTTGTTTCCTAAAAAGGAACAAAAGTCGTATGATTTTGGTACAATATGATAAGCTCATTACCTGAAGGACTTCTCCATCAGTGCGATTTCCTTTTCATAGTTTGCGTTGATGTTGGCCACCAAGTCTTCGAGGCGGAGTTTTTCCAGCTCCAGTCGTTTAACATCAGCCTCAAGCTCGATAAGTTCGTTGGTCCTATCGGTAGCCGCTTGGGGCTTTTCGGATTCAGGACTGTCTGCTTTGTCTAAGGAAAACGGACTGGTTTGTGTCATGAGCATCTGGATGTGGGCGTTAATTCGGTCTTGCTGAGATTTAATGCTTTGTTCCAATTGATTCTGTCGGTGGATCTGCTTTTGAAGCAATTCATTGAATTTCAATTCCTGTCGCGAGAGGAGGTCCTGTTGCCGCTTCTGCATTTCCAGAAGAGCGATTTCTTGATTCCTCAACTGAGTGGCAAGGGCCAATTGGGATTCCTGTTGGTGGATCATTTGCACAGCGTTCTGCTCACCGATATTCGTGGATGTCATCAGGAAAGGAATTGTGTTAATAGATGGTATAACAGTCGACGGTACCGGTGCAGGACGTTCTACTGGAATGTCAAATGTGTTTGTTTGCTCTTTGATCTCCTGCATCGGTGGAGCTTGTAATACTGAGTCCTGTATGGGAATCTTTGTTTTGCTGACATCAGACTTAACTGGTTCTTCGGGCTCTGAATCCGCTCCAAGGCCAAGCCAGTCAGCGGTTCCTCCTTTTTTAGTTTTTGGAGTGGTGGGTGGTCGGATCGCGTCTTTCTCTTTAGGGGTTGAAAACAAGTCGAGAGGATTGTCTTTTGCCGGAGGGGTATTTGACGACCTCCTGCCAGTGGAGGTACGCGGTCTTGTTTGACTTAAGATGCCTGAATTCTCTGTGGTGTCAGTCGATTGACGAGAAATTGTTCCCCTTACCGATGGGGCGTCTTCCCTTCGCACACTCAGTTCATCTGTTTTCGATGACGGGGCTGTACTGGGCTTCTTCGTTTCCATGGCTCCCAGGATGTCATCGAAAAGGTTGGCCTTACTAGCGTTCGCTGATTTTGGTTTCTTCGGATCGAAGCCCAGGTCGGAGAGGATGTCATTATTGTCCAATGGCTTTGATTTGGCTTTGGGAGTGCTCATCGCCTGTGGCTGCAATTTCTCCGACTTGATGCCAGTCACTGCAGATGTCCGAATTTGAGGAACCTTAAACTGTTGCGGCTCTGTTTCTTCTTTGATTCCAAACAAATCCTCTAGCTTTCCCTTACCTCCTGCTGCTTTTTTTGCAGGTGACTTGTTACCAGTTCGCTTCCGACCAGACTGACTCTCAAAAAAACTGTCGTTATCGTTGCTGTTGTCACTTAAAAGGTCCCCTAGTGGATCATCTAAGTTAAAATTCATTTCCACGAATTAATCTCCACTTAGCACAACCAATTAAAGCAAAATGAAAAGCTTCCCCGATTGTTTACCAACAATGGTCGCTTGGCAACCAATGAGAACAGCCTGAGAGCTGCACTGGAAAGGTAGATGTCGTTGCGGGATAAACAATTTTAACTTAACGCAGTTCTAATTAAGGTAATTAATCATATATATGCTTTCCTAGTTTACTTTTGATTCAAATATCCGTCTGCTTGTATAAACATATGCATACCATAAAATATATCCGCAATTTTCAATTTCTTAATAAGCGAGGCTGAACGCACCCCATAACATTTGCCACGAACTTTCCAATGGCAGCTGCTGTCAAATGAATTCAATCAGCTGTTTTGTTTTAACCAAAACGGCGAAATATTTTATTTTTTTCGCGTTAGCGACTTATTAACAAAATTTTTCCGGTTTTCGTGAATCGACCACTGACTAGATTCAATCTTAAAAGTATAAAGTGTAAAATATGCTTAGATTCGGTTTACGTTTGAGGGAGAAAATCTGCGAATCTGTTAGGCATTCACCCGTTTGGAAGGACAACCTGCTCACTGTTCGATGGAAATCATCGTCGACGAGCGGAAGTGGAGGTGCATCGGGGCAGAAAACAAATATTAAGTCTACCCTATATTATATCACAGCCGGTGGAGTACTTGTTGTCGGATTAAGTTATGCAGCGGTTCCACTGTATCGAATGTTTTGTCAGGTATGTTTACTGCGGAGTTAATGTGTTTAGTTAAATTTGTATCTAATTTAATTTGAATTTCATCAGGAACAGGCATTATTGCAGATTGTTTTCAAAGACCGGCGAATTTCCTAAATTTCTCCAGTTGGTTGTTTGTCTATTTGTCTGTTGTAATTTAATGGAGCTTGTCCCGTGTAGTGAAAGATTAGATAATGCGATAGTTATCGTCGTGCGATTTCGCCGCGAAAGAATTTTTCCATTGCGAACCGTGGAACACGGAAAGAGGAAAAGAACGCTCTATTGTGTGGAAGAGAAGGAGTATTTTCATCGCTTACGATAGGTCATTAACTAGTTACTTGCAACGGAACGTGGGGTAGGGGTTGCTGTCTGTGCGATCAAGTGAAAGTGTTCCATTTCAGTGTCATTGACCTCTTATCAAGAGATGTTTTTTTGTTATCTAGTTTTTTGGACAACGTTTATCATTTTTAAAGGCAAAGGGTATGCAATAAGCCGCAATAGACATACGACGAAAATGTAGTTCATCGGTTATTCCAGCGGTGCTTACCAAAAAGAGGTTGATCAAATCTTTTGTTTTTCTGTTTGAATCTACAGCTGCACAGTCTCATTACAAATAAGTTGAATTTAAAAATTTCTGTGCCGCAGAAAGCTATTCGCTGGTATTCCTTATGAATATTAAAATGTGAAAACCTGTTGCGGACCGAAGGCGATTTTCGGAATGGTATATCATTATCCGATCAGAGTACAGAATTGTGTCCGAAAAACCATCACCTTACCTAATCTCCAATTCAATCTTCTTTGCAGGCCTACGCTTATGGCGGTGCAACAGCGGAAGGACATGATGCAGAAAAAGTCGAGAAAATGGAAAAGATTCCAAATCGTGTGCTGAAAATTCGCTTCAATGCGGACATTGCCGCATCGATGCGATGGAATTTCAAGCCGCAACAGTATGAGATTAAAGTGGCGCCAGGCGAGACAGCACTAGCTTTTTACACAGCCAAGAACCCAACAGACCTGCCAGTGATAGGTATTAGTACGTACAATGTCATTCCCTTCGAAGCGGGAGCGTACTTCAATAAAATTCAGTGTTTTTGCTTTGAGGAGCAACAACTCAATCCACACGAAGAGGTGAGTATCAAAGGCGCTCAGTGTTGATTGCCATTCAAGTGATTCTGCTTTTCAGGTGGACATGCCAGTTTTCTTCTACATCGATCCTGAGTTCGTTAGCGATCCGAAGATGGAGAATATCGACACCATAACGTTGTCCTACACATTTTTCGAGGCGAAACCCGGCCTTAAACTCAACATGCCCGCGTACGCCAAGCCACATTCAAGCTAGAGCGCGTCCCCTAGTTTAGCTAGTCCTCAGATGCTTACACATTGTTTTGTTTGTTCGTAATTTTTATTTTTTTAAAGAACTATGTAGACTGTAAATAATAGAACTATTTTCAAAAATGGTACTTTTGTTTCGAGCCAACCACTCGTCGGTAGTTGGGAAGCCTGTGTTTACTCGGCGGCTTTCTGATTCGTGAGTTGGGATTAAAAGAAGACCCCAACTTCATTATCTTAGCCGCGTTTGTTGTCATCGGGTTAAGGGTAAATACAACTGTTCTTGACTTCGTTATCGGCGCTAATTCTGTGTAATAGGATCCCGCCAACAGGATGATAGAGATTCCATTGGACTTGTGTGCGTAAGATATGACTGATCTAAGGTCATAAAAGGAATGGGCGGCGGTGTTCCTTTTTCAAACCGGGGCAAGTGACCTAAATGCAGTCATCTGCATGTGTATTTACTTTGATAAGGTTTTTTTGTTTGATAATTTGCCTTCTTTGGGAGCTGCGATTAACAACTGCGGTAAATTCAAAGGAAGCTTGGCTTTGAAACTCTTGTGGATGAAGATCCGTGTCACCGAACTCTGTATGTTGAAACTGTACAACAGAAGCTGTGATCAGCTAATGCGGCAAATTCAAAGGAAGCTTGGTTTTGAAAGTCTTTCAGTGTCATTGAACTTTGTGTGTTGAAACTGTACACTGCAAAGGTTTTTGTGATTAATAGCACAGGAGCTGTAATCAGCTAAAGCGGTTAATTCAAAGAAAACTTGGCGTTGAAACTCTTGCGGTAGATGAAAATTCGTGTCACTGAACTCTTTGTGTACACCGCGAAGATGTCGGTTGCTGTGTTCAACTATACCGGTGAATTAAAAAAGAGGTGCTTTCGTTTCAATGCGTTGACGTGCTTTGAACAGCCGCAATTTGTGTGTTGATACTTAACGTTGCAAAAATGTGTGCGTATAAAAAATCGGCGGCTTTCCAAGACCGCCAATAAGACTTTGAAGTAGGCGGGTCTGGTTTTCTGTGTTTCTGGTAAGCTCTTTGCATAGGATCGGAGACAGGAAGTTGTCATCACTGCATTTTCGCCAAATGAAGTCATATCCTTTTCACAAATTCAGATTGAAAGAACCTAAAAGGAACATGCCAATCCAATTTATTCACGGTCGTCGTTGTACCTGAAACTAGAAACATATGATGGGAAAATATGCTAAACGAACAGTCCTCCTCTTCAAACTGGGATTTTTAAAATGTGGGCCATCGAAATTTCGACACATTTAGTACGTCCCTAACCACTGAAGACAAAGGCTTGGCATTATGAACTCTCTCAAACAAGTATTCGGTTAAAAGCAAATTTAACTTAAGGACAACCTCGGATATATACTCAGAGACGCTCATTAGAAAGTGAAGGAAAATAGCCAATTTCTGTCAGATTCCAGTATTCACTGCATGTAAACATAATTCACATCCCGGACTTTCAACAGAACTGAATACGTCCCATTCGCACTTAACACTGATTCACCAACACATAGCATTCGTTTCAAAGAGCCTCCTCGGATAACAAGTACCATAAAGAACCACTGGCTTACCAATGTCATAACTTTCCCCCCAAGATCCTAGTCCCGCCCGGCATTCACCCTCTTTCCATGCCATCTTTGCAGACATGATTTATATTTGATCTCCCATTGCGCCACTTTTCTCGAAAAAGTGTCCTCAAGAAGGGGCCGCCAGCCGCCGTGCCACACAAGCTTTATTCGAACTTGCCTCGGCAATAAATCAGAGCGGCTCTCCTGTGCGTAGGAGCTACGAGCGAAAAAACGACCGACATTCAAAGGAGATTGTCCATCATTGGTAAAAGCAAAGAAGTAGCAGCTCCAACGTTGTGCACTTTATCATCTACCCCGTCCAAGGACGGCCATAAATTTGCAACCCACCCCGGCTGGGGCTTTAATCAAAACCTTTAAATTTGATTTACTGAGCGCTGCAGCCACTCATTAGCTGCGTTCGATTGGAATCGGGAACATTCGATGGCGCGATGTTTGGTAACGGGTATTTGCTAGTTCACATGCCCGGACAGTGGAATTATGGTCGCGATTCTAACGTTATAATACCCCGGGATTGTGGGATGCTATACGCAGTTACAATACAATAATGATCCCTTGGAATCGATGCCATCACCAGGATTTGCGCATCCCGGGTGTAATTTGTGTGGCGGGCACAGGAGTGCGTTTCGCAAATACACCGTGATGACGATGGCTGGTCAATATTTGTGCCAGGCAAACACTCGAACAACGGGTGCAACGCGCGAAATGTTACATGTCCACTGGGTGCATGAAGTATTCAAGTTGCAGTGTGAGTATTGACATTTTAAAAAAGGCCGTTGAGAGGTGCGGGTGGGGAGTGGTTATGGGAATGCGACACGTTGGGCTCAGAGGACGCACAGAGTTCGTGGCTGATGACAATGTTTCGGCTTAATATATTCAACAAAGAGTTGATTAGCCGTGGCATATTGAGGAGGGGCAATGGGCCGTATGGGGATTTTGTGTAGTTTAAGGACTATCTCGGCTCCATATTGGAATCTAACTCAAAAGCTGGCTTATGAATAACAGCGATACATTGGGGAGCACCTCTATCTGGCTGAGATAAAATAATGTTGCTTGTGTTCTTTAGGAACTTGTGTAGCACACACGAGTGACGTACAGTTGACGTACAGCCGTCAAATCTACAGGCAAGTATTGGGTCAGTTATCGACTTGTTACTTGATCTGTTTTTACATTTTTTAAGCGGGAACTATTCCCCACATTGCGTGTCTTTCAAAAACATCATTCTTTGTTTAACCTGACTGCTTTCTCTCACTCTTCAAGCCGAATGCTTTCTTCATTCACAGTAGCACCCCCTTCACCCATGACATGGATTAAGTTAATTTCTGTTGGTTACTGTCACCACTAAGCCCCTTTAAGTTCTGAATTGATTAGCTGCCGTTTCGACGTCGTCATCGCTCCGCTTGGAGCGTGGGATGCTGGACGCAGCACCACTCGCTGTCACTTTGATATTTAAGCGGGCTCCATGGCAGTGATTGATTGTAAATTCTGCCATCTATTACGACGGTGGCATGACGTTGGGAACTCCCTAGCACCACCAGCAGCACGACACAGCGGCAGGCAGTTCGAATACAATCAGTCGCACTGGCTGCTTGCACAGCTTGTCGTTAACGCCTTGTGAGTAATTGCCAACAAGTGATGATTTATTTGGAGAAGCGCGTTAAATAAGAAAATTGACTTACTCCATCATCGGAGTGCGAAAGATTTGCTCGGGAAGTGGTTGCTGATGCTGGTGGTGGTCGCTTCCGTCTTTTGATTGGCCTCAACCAGGACGGGGGAAAGAAAGTTACGAATTATGAGAAGAAGTTGGATAAAATTTGTTCGGATTTTGTAAAACTATTTATCAATGGTGGAGAGGATTGTGAGAGTAAGAGGGTTGGGAATTTACAAGCGGCCATACTGTACTACGCGTCAGCTCATAGATGGTCTCGTCCCTTTTCGTTTAAGGATTTACTTCATGGAACAAGCGTCCTTGTAGGACTAGATTTCGAAGTGAAGTTGCTAGGAGTTCTCTATCATCGGAATTAAAAGGGCTTTCGATCCTACGTTAAGAGTCATTCATTCTTTCTAAATGACGCCTAAGGTTCTACCTTGGCAAGAGCATGAAACATTTCGAAATTGACTTCTTCGCTGAGTTTAGGAAACGTCTCAGTTCGACCAAAACTACAAGAGGCGGAACATAATCACGTGAATTATGTATTCTCAGTTTATTATTGACTTCTTCGCTGAGTTTAGGAAACGTCTCAGTTCGACCAAAACTACAAGAGGTGGAACATAATCACGTGAATTATGTATTCTCAGTTTTAAGGCCGTCTCAAAAAGAAAGCTGTTATGTATGATGGGAATTTGGTCCTTGATCGGTTTGTTTCAGATTCAAAACATGAAAAGAGGCTGCAAACAATTACCTAAGGAACCTACAAATAAATAGAAGGATGTAAGAAACCAAGGATTAGATGTTGATAACTGACAACTGCATTCAAACGTGGCTTGTCTTTTCGGAAAACCCCGTTCAATGTCCTTTGATGCAGTCATCTCTTGAATTTGTTTTGATTCCTTGATTCCATAAACCGAATCAACTCATCTAAGAATGATTTTAGTTTTTCCGGCTTCCTGGCAACTCATCCTTCATCTGTCAACTGATTTCATACTACTCCAAGGATCAATGTGAAACTCATTTCACCGCGCCTTTGTCTGGCGTCCCTACCACAATCTCTTCAAGTGATTAGAGTCCTTTTTGCAACAATGACTCCACCGATTAATGTCACTCCTTGCCCGGACACAGATTGCACCCCTTCGATTTTCATCATCCGTCAATGAGAATCGAAATCATTTCCCAGTCCCGCCACAGAAGCTCGGTTATAATGAAAACGGAAAACATACATCTAATCCGGAAAATTGAATATTTTTCCAACCCAACGTCCATTGATTGAATGTCCTCTGTCGCCGCACAAAGCACACCGGTTCCATCACCATCCCGTCATCAAGTGCCAACAGACATTGTGTGGTGTGCTGTGGTGGTCCTTAAAGGGGATCGGCAGCCTTACCTATGTCCAGGCACTGAGAATGAATCAAAATTCAATTCAAACCACACACGCACACGCGCCCCCTCCAACACGCAGACACCCACGTCCTCTTGTAGAGCGAAATCAATCCTTGTCATTATTTGATTAAGAAACGTCGACATCCTTTCCAGAATGACACAGGATTTGTGCACGGTAGATGAGCGTGTGTGCTTCCGAAGGACAGCATTATGTGTTCAGTTAGAAGACGAATTGAGAAAAGGATTCTACAAAGGGTGGCAGATTATAATTAGATTTCTATATCTTGTATCCTTGCGAGCATCGGCTGACAGTGCCTGGCAATCAGTCATTGTGAGTTTTATTTTGTCGGGATTACAAGGTTAGTGCGTGTGCTAGGGGACAGTGGGCTATCAATCATGGAGTGAATGCATTCATTATGGCACAGATGTGTGCTTTAGAAAGGAGGGAGGAGCGTGGCACCATCCGTTGCCAGGACAATGACCGAATGATTGCATATGTGCTTTCAGTTCAAATGCAGAGAAAGAATTGTTTTCAGAATCTACTACTGATAGAGTTTTGTTTAAGACACTGAAGAAGATAGAAGGTAGTTAGCTTCCACATCAAATTGGTTAAGATCGACCAAGAAATTGTGGATTGTGGACCTCTTTGAGCTTATTTGAGCATGTCGCCCACAAATTTGTGTTTTTTTCTTAAATTCCTGTCTCTTTCCGACTAAACTTTCCGGCAATGGATTGTGATGTCCTGAAATATTGATAAACTGTTTGTCTTTGGTTAAAATAGTTTACCTGCTGATATTCATACATACAGCGCCAAGGTAACAAACAATTTCTAAACAAGAGATCAAGGATTAAGAACCTTTAGAAAGATTCTAATGTAATTCCGAAAAATTCTACGGAAGAAGAGATAATTCTGAAATTCGAGATCCTGAATTGAATAAAACTGCAAACTTTCTAAGTCTCTGAAAAGCTGAAATTTCAAAAGAATCAACGTCCAGGAACTAAAAGAGGCTTACCAACAAGAACTTGACAAATTTTCTTTTAAATTCATTTTTATAAAAAAACAGGCATTACTCTTTCATATACCAAGATTAAAATCTCTAACTCTATTAAATGAATTTATGGAGTCGGTTTGATGATTAGTGGAACAGTATAATCAAAAATTAAATTCAAATTTGGCAGGTTTCCATTGGAAAACCTTTTATATTTCCATTTAGGGATTTTGGGTATTTCCCAATTTTGAAGTTTCGGACTTCGGATTCATATCTGCTCTTTGGCCTTAAGGAGACTAGAGTCTTAGCTTGAATCAATCCACTACCCCACGACTGCTCCCCTTTCTGACCTAAACCCGCTGTTGCCCATTGCTTTTCGCTCGATTTGCCATCTTACATTGACTGATCACAGTCCCTGCGAAGTTCCATTAAATCTCCCCTCAAAAAACACTTTCAATCGTTTGTCTACATGTTTATTTACCAAATTCCAGAGTTCCCTCGCCAAAAGGACTTTCTTAGGAGTTATGTGATGTGCTGAGTGGTTGTGGTGAATTTCTCTCTAGCAGCTTCATCGATATTCACTCTCGGCGCTCTTGTTCTCGGCTGGGCGTTGCTTGCATCTGCATATACCATCGTTGCGGGTACCTCGCAGAAATCGTCTCATTCCGATTGTGTTCAGACCCTCAGAGATCTTGGGAAGTCCACTCATTGTCTCTTTGACGGTGGTCATTAGGACCGGCAGGTACATCAGTAGTTCCTTCATGTGGCCCACCACCTGGTTGTAGTCAACGTTGGCAAAGAATTCGTTTCGATCCAATGCCGGCGAGGCTCCGGTCAGCTGAAAGCCTGACGGGATTTAGATTCAATTTTTCGAAAGTCTAGGGTTGGTGGAGGAGGGCTTACCGACTAACAGGCCGATGAACAGCACTGAAGAGCACTTCATCGTTGGTCTGTGCACTGGACTTAAACACTGTCGGGGTGTGAGAAGGTGACGTGATATTTATAACACAGCGGTGGCTTGCTGCGACAGGTGTCCAATTCAAGACCACTGGCGTCAGCACAACCCGCGAACGGGGAAGTGTCATGACCGGCGAGTGGCGCGCTTTTCTGTTTTCCTTTTTTTGCTTGACTCCAATGTGGGTCAGTGTCAACTGCGAAACTTGAACTGAGCGGTTTAGCGAGCGAAGCTGTCTCGCTTTGATTTTTTCGTCAGTTGGGACTGCTTTTCCGGCAATTTGAGTCTGGGGAGTAAACAAGATTTGCGAAGATTCTCGTAAAAAAGACGAAATGCCGCTTTTCTAGCAGAACCTCGATTGTTTTCTGCATTCTCAGCGATTTTAGTAGTTCCGCTTAGCCAGCGTCTTCAGCATCTCCACCGTTTTCATCTCTAGCGTCTTTGGCAAGCTCAGCTTCCCCAGAATTGTATTTGCAACATCATCAGCGTGTTTGTTTTCAAGCGTTTTCAGCAACAGTTTCTTTAAGATCTTCAATACTAGAACTTAGTCCCCGGGATCCTTTCTGGTTTCAGCATATTTCGTTTCACTTACACTTTCCGTCTCTTCAACATCTGTCAAGTCTTCAGACCACTTCGCATTTTCATCATCCTCAGCGCACCTATTCCTTCCACTCACTTTCAGCGCCCTCCAAGGTTCCGGAATTCTCTGCCTTTTCAGAATTTTTAATGTCTTTAGCTACTGCCTCCAGCTACTTTCACGTCTCGAGTTCCTTTCGCGTCTCCACCTCCTTTCGCGTCTCCAGCTCCTTCCGCATCTCCAGCTCATTTCGCGTCTCTAGCTACTTTCCCGTTTCCAGCTCCTTTCGAGTCTTTAGCTCCTTTCGCGTCTCCAGCTCCTTCCGCATCTCCAGCTCATTTCGCGTCTCTAGCTACTTTCGCGTTTCCAGCTCCTTTCGCGTCTCCAGCTCCTTCCGAATCTCCAGCTCACTTCGCGTCTCTAGCTACTTTCCCGTTTCCAGCTCCTTTCGAGTCTTTAGCTTCTTTCGAGTCTTTAGCTCCTTTCGCGTCTCCAGCTCCTTCCGCATCTCCAGCTCATTTCGCGTCTCTAGCTACTTTCGCGTTTCCAGCTCCTTTCGCGTCTCCAGCTCCTTCCGCATCTCCAGCTCATTTCGCGTCTCTAGCTACTTTCCCGTTTCCAGCTCCTTTCGCTTCTTCAGCTTCTTTCGCGTCTCCAGCTCCTTTCGCGTCTCCAGCTACTTTCACGTCTCGAGTTCCTTTCGCGTCTCCGCCTCCTTTCGCGTCTCCACCTCCTTTCGCGTCTCCAGCTCCTTCCGAATCTCCAGCTCACTTCGCGTCTCTAGCTACTTTCCCGTTTCCAGCTCCTTTCGCTTCTTCAGCTTCTTTCGCGTCTCCAGCTCATTTCGCGTCTCTGGCTACTTTCGCGTCTCCAGCTCCTTTCGCGTCTCCAGCTCCTTTCGAGTCTCCAGCTCCTTCCGCATCTCCAGTTCATTTCGGGTCTCCAGCCTCTTTCGCGTCTCCAGCTACTTTCGCGGTTTCTTCAAGATCATCCTCGCCTGCAGCAACTTTACCACATCCAGCATCTTCTGTGCCCCTACAGTCTACAGCGTCTTCAAACCCCCTACTGCCTGCAGGATCTTTACCCTCTCCACGTTCCCACCACGCCACTCAGAATTTGTTTCGTGTCTGTTATCTAACAGTTGCAACTGTCATCTCTCGCTCTGTCATACCACACATTCGTGACGGCTGCCCCCGACTTGGTCTCCTTCTCCTTCTTCATTGATTTAATTGATTTTCGTCACACCAGAGGCATATGCAAAACGGTGCCCGAAGTGGTGCTCGTCGGAAGCTTGAGATGAATCGCCCCGATAGCGCCGCATCGTGTATCGTTTTGGCATTCGCTGAAGTGGCAGCGGCGACGCGGAAAGGGGGTTCCTGCCGCTATCTATTTGGACCAAAACTTTCGGCTTGAAGTGAAACCACGTGAATTAGTTTGGTTTTGTGGGTGCTGGCTGCCGCACGCTGCCATGAGGAGACCACGTTACACGCTCTAATCGATTTGCGGCATCGTCAGGTTCCGCCAGGAGGTTGCTTTTGGCCGGCGTTGACGATGACGAGGGGCACGGGGTGGATTTTTCCGTTGAACTTCGTGTTTTTTTTTTGCTTTCCTGGGAATTTTAATGAGTTCCAGGGATATCTCATGCATGCTGGCATCTGTGGGAAGGAGCAGCAGCATTGGCAGCAGCAGCAGCGGCGGCGGCATTCACCCACACCTCAGGGAGGGCACAGGTTTGTTTTTGGTTTTAATTTTGGGCAAAAGTTCGTTGTCATGCAACATTTGTTGAGGTTTTTTGGATCGGGTGCGATATTGGACGATGTACAAGGCCGAGCTTATTTGCATATGAAAGGCGGCGAGCGTGTATGCGAGTGGCCGGGTGGGTCAGGTTGGGGTGGCATCATCTGGCGGTGGGTGTTGGGTGTTGCTGTACTTTGACGAGGGTGTGTTAATAAAGTTTTCAAAACGTTGCCCGACGAGGGGGAGAGGATTGGCTTAAGGCAGAAAGATTTCGAGTGACAGCTGGAGGACTTGGACGGTTTTCCTTAGAAAGGGGATTTCATGTAGGGATTTTTTAACATTTGCAATATCGGCAGTGGTGTTTTTCTTTTTGGAAACGATTTGCATTTATTCATTTTAAGAGCCTCTGAGAAGTGCAGTTTTTAAATGAAAATTTGTTCCTTTGCAAGGAAGTGATGTCCAGTTGATGAATAACACATCACTCAATGAGTCCCTTGACTAAAGAATAAAAAACATTCGACTTAATTCATCAACATAGATTGCCACACGCTTCATGCTCAAAGTTTCCGGAAAAAATGCATGAGCAGAGAATGATGCCGACATCTTCAGCGAGTTCTCTAAGAGTGATTCAACGATTCTCATTACGATTCTCTTCACTTTCTCACCATTTTCATCAACTATTGATGTGCTTGGGTGTCCATTCGTCGTCATTCGCATCTTCTTTGAAAGCTTGTACCACTTGTGAACATTTTCTGAACACTCACCGCATGCCACTGTCAACATTTTTGGTTTTTTTTTCTTGAATTTTTCACTCTTAATTGAAGACAAATTCATCGATCCTTTTTTTTTGAAGGCAGGAATTTGCCGAAAACGGAAAACAAGTCCTCTCACAAACACGATAAATGTGCTATAAAGCGGGAACTGTAAATATATTTGAGGCAAGTGTGCCAACATAACAAAAAAAAAAAATCGATAATCGAATGTACGTAATGTAAATTATTTTTGAGAACATGCCTCGTATTCCTTTATTTTGAATGTCTTTCTTTAATCCATTTAATGGCCGTCGTGGCGTAGTGGTTAGAGTGCGACGGGTTCGATTCCCGGCTGAACACCTCACATTTTTCACGGCACCACATCTTTCGAGCTGTTGACAACACTCAAAGAGTAATAACTGTCTAAGAAAGCTTCTCAAATTTCGCCGTTCATAGTCGGCAAAAAACTATAGGTCCCTTCTACTCGTGAGAGAACAGTAGCGCGCACAACACGAGTAGTTGATGAGCAAGCTAGGCCCTTGTCCCTGTGTGGACTGTCGCGCCAACAATTATTATTATTAAATTGAATTCACATTTTCCTTCACATCGACACGATAGGGGGACAAGGGCCTAGCTTGCTCACCAACTACTCGTGTTGTGCGCGCTACTGTTCAATATCGATACCGAGAATATATTGAACGCCCCTCGTATAGTCGGAAAAGTAATACCACTTGGGCAAGAAAACTATTTCATTTTGCGTATATTTTTCCATTCATATATCACTGGGCGCTGTTTTCGTAACATGTGTGTCAGTCTTTCGTTCATTGAACAGTGAGATCTTGTCCATCACCTCCAGCGTTAAGTAAATTGCTTGGATACTTTCACGCATGCTCTTGGTGAATACGCAAAATGAAAATTGGCAGAAAATTCAAACAAATCTCATAATCTGTGCAGTAATCTAAAGGTCTTCTTTCTTTCGAAAAAAATTTGGAAAAATCCCCTTATTTGAGGGGATATCCATTACGTGCGCTGAAACCCCTTCAAAATTTCACAAAAATAAGACGAGTGGTGCCAAAGATTATCTTCTGACTAAAAGCAAACATCGTTAAAGACTAATTACGACACAAGAAATAAGATATTCGCTTATCAGTTAAGGGGAACTTTCTTCAGAGCTGACATCAACCTGGATTTTGCTATAAAACTCTGCTAACAAGTTGAATTAAATCATCAGTTGCACATCGCATAGATACCACAGTGTACTGGAATTTATCCGAAATGGCACTCAAAGTCCTATTTGTCTTCCTTGGAATCCTCGCCATCGCAATGGGTTTCACCCTTCCAGATGATCAGCGTGAGCATGTAAGTCCAATTACTGTCTTTTTGACGATATTTTAAGAGGTTCTCTATTTCATAGGAAAAATTGGCGGAAGCTTCTCTTGTGAGAATTGCCCGTTCACCGCAAAGAAAATTCGAAGCCAATGTATTGCATCATCCGCGATTTGGTACTAGCGCCAACCTCGGATATACTCATCCTCTGGGTAGGAATTTTGAAGCTTTTGGAGGAGTCTCAAGGAACTTTAAATTTAACGACAAAAGTGGACACGTTGGATTTAGATACAGGTTTTAAATCCAAATGGGTGTTCGTTAAAAGAAGCAATGTTTCCAGAAAAGGATTTTTTTGCTAAATAAAATCATTTCATATTTTTGCTTATTCCTTGTGTTGACATAACCTTTTCTTTATTTTTTTAACGGTATCATTGCTTTGGAACAACGGCTCAAAGATTTTCTTCAAAAAAATCTCAAATTGTGTTGTTTATGTAGGCAAAACACCCCAGGTTCCCTTTTCTTGTAACACAAAATGGCAAACACAAAGGAAGACGTTGCTATGGAACTTAAGCTTTGGTCTCTTTTAGACTGTAGGGCCCCTCGAATTAATTATCTTTCAACGATTTCGGTGAAAACTTGTTTCACTTGTTGAACAAGTGCGAATTAAACTTACTCACAAATGGTTTCGTTAGTTGTTTATCGACAACAAATGAATTAATAAAACAAATTTATACCTTAAAAGTGCTTTCAAAAAAGAATTAACTGTAAATGACATGTTCATTTAAATTTAATGTATTTCAGAAACAAATCTTGTCATAGGCACTTCGAATATCGACTTTAAAAACATTACATTTTGGCCCACTGTGTGAAATGCAAAAAAGAGTGAGGAAGAGAGACGCATGAATGAGTTCTTAAGAAAGGGTTGTGCCGATGTTCGGACGGGGACACGGAAAAGTCAATCTCAGATCTACCCCAGAGCCACAAGAACAAGATCTTAAAAAAAAATCGATTGATTGTTGTAAAGGCAAAGAAGAAGCCGTTGAGTAAAGAAAAATGGGAGTATTTGTTGTTTCCTTAAGTTTATCGATAAAAACTGATCTTTTAACTCATCAGCATTTTGATTGTGTTAGGTGTTTGACTCAGAGGACTTGCAGCTTTTCTGTTGTTGAGGGTCCAAGTCACGATTCGTAGTCGATTCGTAGACCATACCAGCTGAAGTATTTTTGTCCATTGACGAGCCAGAGAAGTCTTCATTTTAGACAGTCAGACATTTGCTGTTCGTCGTATATTTTGATTTGTTCTCGTTCAGTCGTCACTCCTTATCATTCGTTTTAATGTTATGTGCGCAATCCAGATTTTGTACAGATGCACAGATTTACAAAAGAAAGTTTTGTCACATCAGTGTGGCACCATGCCACATATTCTTATCAAACTTTAACTAAGCCTGTATCGCACTTCTTCTTCTTCTTGTGGCGCTACAGTCCGGGGTGGACCTGGGCCTGTATCGCACTTACCAAACAGAATTTACTCTCGGCAGCCCCTTCGTCCGAATAGCCCTTAAACCATCTAAGAGCTCCTTTGGTCAGTCCCCGAACTTTCCCCTGGACATATGTCTTGAACCTATCATATCCCCAAAGATGAAAGATGTTAGATCAAGTCAATCAGTTCTCAAACATCTAAATTAACTCTCTTCAGAGATTCAAAGATTCCCTACCCAAACTCGAATCTCATGGTCACTTGGACGTCATCGCCGCCTAATGAGCAACACTCCCACTCCTGCCGCCTAACACACGACACATTAGAACCCCACTTGTCTGTGATTCTTCTCCAGAGATTCCTAATCAGTTATTCCACTCACACCTGAATCCGAGTTCGCTCGTCTTTGAGATAGGAGCACAACAGAAAAAAAAAATTCCAAACTTCGACTTCCCCCGTCCCGGCGTATCCTTTTCAAGTGCCGGCAACAAATGGCACTCGCACGACGTTAAGTTGAATAAATCAAATCCTCATCTCATCTCTTTGAATTGTTGGGCGCTCATAAAAGGAGTCTGAGGCTCTGTGTCTGTTTTTTTGTTCCCCCTTGTGCGTTTTTTCGTCGTATTTTGACGCCAACTTTACCCACATGTCCGTCTGTTCCGGTTTTTGTCTGCATGATTGATGGACTTTCAGTCGCATCCGGCGCGCTGGGTGATGGCTGGGAATGAATTTATTTTCCAACGAGCAGCACAAAATAAAGGATTTGATCCTTCCGAAGATAAATTTATTTCATTTTCGCTGTGGGAGGTGGGAGAACGTGGTCGTGGGGAGATTTTTCTCGGATTGGGACATTCTCATTGAATTTGTTGAGATGAGATGGATTTTTGTTGAGCTTCTGAGATAATGGAGGACGTTTGCGAATCAAGCTGAGACGCAGAAATGACACGATGATGACTGATTTTGGATCCAACACTGGACTATGGGCAGGAGGCAAAAAACCATTGGTGCCAAGTTTGTAATCAAAGTTCACTTATGGACGAGTATGAGACATGTAAGATCTAGATAAGACTCAATGGATTTTTTTCAATCTAGATAGGGTCACTGCTTAATCCCTTAAAATATTTTGAAGGACGGGTTCATTGAAATTGTCAATATCCAAATGAAGTAACGGCGTGAAGGATACGGAAGGGACTTGTTTTTGAAAGACAGTGTGCATACTATGCAAATGAACAGTGATCGTCAGTAGCAGCGTTAAATCTCAAATATTACACTGCGTTGGTCCGGGCAGACTAAAGGAAAACCCCAATGACCAGCGAAGAGTATTTGATTTGTTTTGGAAGAGTGTGAAAATGATTCGGGTTTTGAATTTGGCTTACACAAACAAACTGCAATAAGTTTTGGCAAACTACAGCAAGTAAGAGGACAAATTAGGTCTTTAAAAGGAACAAGAATTTAATATTTTACAGTCAGCTGTTGCGAGGCTTTGGAAAAAAGCTAGAATTGTCACAAAAGGATCACCATAAAAGTTTCACAGCCACAAAAGGTTCACCATAGGGAAGGTCCAAGAAACTCACTGAATGACCCTGACTGGATGATCAAAGTTTGTGGAGGATTATGCTCTAAGGAAGGTCAACTACAAGCTCAGCAACAGCAAAAGTACTACAGGCAGATATGGTTAAGGAAATAAGTTGGTTTACGGTCAGGAGGATATTACGCCAGTACAATGTGATACCTATCGAAAAAAGATACAAGCCCTTACATAGAAGAACATAAAAGCTAAACTGAGCTTCGCTAACATTCTGAGAATTGGTACAAAGATGAGGTAACATGTTTTAATGAAACAAAAATAAGACATTACTGTACGGACGGTAAATCGTGGGCTTGGCAAAGACAAGGCGAATCCTTGAAGACTCACCACGTTATTCAAAGACTGAAGAACGGAGGTTGGTTGATAATGCTGTGGGGCTGCATGAGTTCTTTTGGTGTACTCGTGCACTCGTGTTGTATGCGCTATTGTTATCTCACGAGTAGAAGGGACCTACAGTTTTTTTTGCCGATTCCGAACGGCGAAATTTAAAAAGCTTTCTTAGAGTGTTATTACTCTTTGAGTGTTGTCAGCAGCTCTAAAGAGGTGGTGCCGTGAAAAATTCTGAAAATTGATGTTTAGCTGGGAGTCGAACCTGGATCCTTCGACGTGTGAGCGTCGCACTCTACCCACTACGCCACGGCGACCACTGTTGGGTCGGGTCTGCTGCATAATGAGGGGAAAACAAAGTACATGCTGTTTACAACAAAGGACTTACAACATCGATGTCTCGGACAGAGCGTCACACTAGCTAGCAGAAACTTCGAGGTAGTCAAGGACTTCGTCTTCCTCGGCTCCGCGGTGAATAGGAAGAACAACTAACTCTTGCCAATCGCTGTTTCTTTGAGCTCAAGACGCAATTGAATAATAAAGACATGTCTCGAAGGACTAAACCGGCTTCTTATAAGAGCTTGATCATCCCAGTCCTACTTTATGACGCGGAAACCTGGATGTTACTAAAAGTGCATGAGGAAGCTCTTAGTCTAGTCCAGGAATGACATAAAATGCAGTTGTTTGATGTGATTGATTGGCCAACTTAAATCCCAGATCTTAACGAATCGAAAATCTTTGGGTTTGTCTCAAAAGTTGTTTTGCCAGGAACTACAACATGTCACATGTGGCCGCCGTGGAGAAGTCTGAAGAGTGTGACACTTACACGCCGACGATCCAGGTTCGATTCCCGGCTGAACACCTCGAATTTTTTACGGCACCACCTCTTTCGAGCTGCTGACAACACTCAAAGAGTAATAACTGACTAAGAAAACTTCTCAAACTTCGCCGTCGGCATAGAACTGTAGGTTTTTTTCAAAATACTCCCCTTTTTTGGCTGCAGTTCGAGAACGGCTAAAAGTTTGACGGCATATCGGTTGGGTAACGCCATTCAATTTTTTCGAAGATTTAGGTGTGGCAGAAAAGTTCGTTTCTAAATTGCTGACTTCTGGCCATAAAAACATGTCGCTTAGGAATTGCTGAATGACGTCAACGGCGATCCAGATTTTCTTAAAAGGGTCATAACTTGTGAACTTAAAGTTCAACTGTCCCAATGGAATATCTCAGGACTACACCGGAATCATGTCAGCCAGATTTGGCCTTCTGCAACTTTTTCTTGTCCCCAAGATTGAAAAGACCCTTGAGAGGACGGCGTTTCGCGACGATTGAGGAGAGACAAACCAAATCGCTGATAGGGCTTAAGGGTATATCTATATATATATAGCCGATGTCGGCTACCAGACCAATGGGTTAAAGAAACCTGACTGGTAGTGATGGCTTGACCAGGGGCTGAATTCTGGTTCAACCGGAGGCCAGTGGTCTTCGGTTCCAGCCTAAGCGGTTGGTGGACCTCTTAGTGCGGGTGGGTTGGTAGCTTTGGTTTAAAGCCAAAAACCGCGGCAGAGCCGGGGTTAGCGTCCTGAAACAGAATTAGATCAGGTGGTTAGAAGACTTTCCCGGCTCAGTATGGAGTTCCTCTTTCAACCGTGTGCTGCGAACCAAAGAGCCGTAGCGGCTTAAAAATGACCACGATTCCTACCAAGGCAATGGCTGTTCCTTAACATTGATCTTAGATCGGTCTTTGGGTGACTAAGTTGCCCTGCCTTAGGCTCAGCCGAGGTTATTTTACTGTGCTAACTGATCTGGAGTTGACTCTTCCACTCACTGACTTAGATTAGGTGGTCGGGATACATTTTCGACTCAGCGTACAGATTCATTCTCAATTGGTTGTCGCGAGTTAAAGAGATGCAAAAGTTTTGAACGTCCTCGTTCTCGACCGAAATGCAATGACTATAGCTCAAGCATGATTTTGTTTCGGTACTTGGACCCACTAAGACGTCAAGTCTTGCGTTATCTACGACTTTTGGGGAATTTCACCCTGTGGCACTACTCGATCAACACATCTACATGGCCTGCCAAAAGAACCATTGAGAAAACGCTTGTTCTTTCGCTTGAAGAATGCTTAATGCATCGACTCTTTAACGTTCTACGCCTAGTGATGGATCGACTTCTTAAACGTTCTACGCCTGGCTCTTAAACACTGCATCCATCTACTACAATTTCTCAAATAAAACAAACATCGCAGATTGAAATCACATTTTTTTTACATTTTCATGGTTATTTTTATTGAATAGAATTTTCTTTGTAATAAAATTCGTTTACCTTTAAACAATTACATTATGTTTATGTTTTTGTTGTTTTGTTTGTTTTTAAGAAATAAATATATATTTTCATATATGTATATAGATTACTAAATATCTATGTTTTCTTGCATTTGTATATTCTTTGAATGAATGAATTTGAGTTTGAATTCTTCTCTGATTCATTTTTTTTTTGTTTGTGTTTCCCTACTCTTATCAACTTTCTCGCTTGTCTTCCATTTGTTTTTTCTTCCGATTTCTCTTAAGTTTTTTCTTCACCTCTTACACAATGCCTACATATAAGTAAATCTTTAAAATTTATTCTTTCATCTGTGTTGTTTAAAATTTTTTCGTTTTTGTTTCTCCTAAAAATCTACGACAAAAAACGAAAAGGATAAGAAAATAAAATTGCAAAAATTTCATAATCATCTCGTTATGCTTACCATTCGTATACAATGTGAAATCTGTGAAACCAGATAAACTAAAATTATCCTTCATATTTAATTTAATTCAATTTGATTTTGTTTTTCTTTTAAATAACCTTTCATTTGTCCCTAAATAAATACTTTATTTTGTTTTTAATCCATCTATTATTTATTTTGTTTTACTTTCTCGTTTAGCTCACAATTTACAATCCATCTATTATTTGTGTACTCTTTCTTTCATGTGGTTTTGATTTATTTCTATTTTGTTGTTGCTGTTGATGTAGATAGATATATGTATATATTGTATATATATAAAATTATAAAATTATTGTTTGGATTTTTTGTTTATTCTTCTAACTTATATCATCTTTTCTTGTTTTGCTTCTCTTTGCGTGTATACTTAATATTTAAATGTATCACCTAGTAATTTTTGAAAAATATCATTCATGTTTTTTTTTTTGGGTTTTTATTTTGTTTTTTTTTTGTTAGCGTCTTGTTTTACGTATATTCGTTACATTCTTAAAGTGTATGCTTAGATAGAGATACAATGAAGAAAGGAAATAAAGGAAACGTTTAAAACTAAATTAGAATAAGCGCAATGAGAGAAGAAAAATATTTGACTTTGTTTTTTTTTTCTAATATTTATCATTTAACACAACATCATTTGTCTTCGGCTAGATAATTTCTAGAGAATAAGAGTTACATATTTATTTTTACATGTTTCTTGTTTATTATTTGTTTTCATTACATTTACATTTAATTTAGTTTTCTTTTTAAATATAGTACACTACAAGCAATAACATTAAACTTCTAGCAAATGCACATTTCTTTCGTTTATCATCTTTACGGGGGAACTGGTTCTTTGAAAGGAATTTCTTAAGCAATGCTAAATGACGTTTGTATTTTTTGCATCGTGACTTGTCTACAAGCTACAGGAAGAGGATGTTCACAGGATAAACTTCAGAATGATCCAAGGCTTGATGGTTAAGCTAAAAAAGGAATTCCTTTTCCTTTTTTTCTTTGCCCATTAAATCCCCATAGCATTTAGCAATATGGATGTATTTATTTATCGCGGTAACCAAGGTATTTCAGATTTGTTCAACATAGCACAGGCCGAAATATGGTAAACTTTAAAAGTTTCAAAAGACAGCAGTTTTAGTTTCAGATTTGGAACGACTTGATCTGGTAACTAATGGCCAGTAAACAATATGTCTCACGCCCAGAAGCTATTCAGTGCAGGAAGGATGGGGAAATAACAAAAACAAAGCACACTCTTCTTATTGCAGGTGAGATGAATGGCTTCTTTCACACGTTGCATTGTTTTCTTGTTCCTTATAAAATGGTGGGTGATACGGAGAGGCTTTGGAAGCAGTAATTTTATGTGTTGTTCCTTTTGAAAACTTGACGTTTGTTTGTTCCTTACTCGCCCTTTTTCGAGAAAAATCAGCAACAACAAAAAAAGGAATTGTTTTGAATGAACTTCCACGCACAATAAAATGAACACGTATGCTACGTATGCGCGGATATGCAGGAACCACTCATCAACTAGAATACGACCAGAAGCGGAAGGCGGACATTACGGAAAAACAGAAACTATGCTGGATAAGGTAGGGAATAATATAAAAAGGAACGATGCGTCATCTTTTTCAAAAGATGACACTCTTGCCTATGCCAGATCCCTACCGACATTACTCAGGATAGAAGCGATCATAAAGGCCTTTACTGGATGCCGTAATGGCGCTCTACTGGAGTTCTGTATCAGAATTGAAAGCAAAGTTAGAAAAACCCGCCATGACGTAATGGGTAGAGTGCAACGCCTATGTACATAGCGAAAAACCGGGTTCGATTTCCAGCTGGACACATTACTTTTTTTTACGGAACTATATCTTTCGGGCTGCTGACAACACTCAAAGGGTAATCATTGTTTAAGAAAAAGCTTCTCAAACTTCGCCGTTCGAAATCGGGAAAAAACTGTAGGCCTCTTCTACTCGTGAGAGAACAGTAGCACGTACAACACCCGTAGTTGATGAGCAAGTTATGCTCTGACCCCTCTGTGGACTGCCATATAATTATTAAGCCATATAATTACTAAGCAAGACCAGCCATATAATTATTAAGCAAGAAGAACGGCATGGTTGGAAATTAACGTCTCGGCGGCGTCCAATAAACTAACATCGTGCTAGTAAGACAAATGTGTCCAGAAGTAAAAGTTTTTCCTGCAAAGCAAAAGGTTCCCCATAGTAGCCCTGTAGCTTCCGCCTAGTCGGATGGGTAACAAAGGCGATTTTGTGCTAATTTCTGTCAAAATCCTAAATGCACCAATTTTGGGTGGGCTAACCTCGAATCAGAACATTTCCTTGTCCCAGATAAGTTCATAAGCTCGAAATATGTCTAAAATTTTATATTTTTGTTGCACTGAAAAGGAAAGAAAGAACTTAACATAAGTCAGGAAAACTTAAAAAACAGGATTGGTACAATTTGAAACTACCCCTCAACTACCACGTCTACGGCGTTAAATTCCTTCAAATCTCACTCAGATCAAAATGCCTTGACTTTAGACCTTCTTGCACGTGTCTGTTTCTTGTTGCTCAAGACACCTGTTTCCCTTCTTTGTTATCGGTATATGCAACACTTATTGTCTCTAAAACTTATGAAAGTTAAAATTTCTTCCCAAGGACCTATTTTTCGATCAGAAAATTCCCTATGTAGCCTCAAGACATTTCAAAAACTTTCCAACAAAGAAACTTATCCTACACCCATGCTCTTTCGCGCTCTTTTTGAACACAGTTCCCTCTTTTTGTTGCTGATTTTTTGCTTTATAAAATTAAACTTAACACTTGTCCTTGATACCCAAATATACACAGAAAAATACATATCCTAAGAGAATATAGCACGCGATATGTTAAAGAGGGATTCAAATAAAAATATAATGTTTTGCATTACGAAGCGCAGTCCTGGCTGGATACAAAAACTGGAAACGTAGGTGATTCCTTAAATGAAAAAAAAAAAAATAAGAAATAAAGAAACGAAATGAAAAGAAAACAAATTTCAAAAAAAACAGAATAATGAAAACTGACAATCGCTGCCTTTTCCTCTGCACATTTATTCTTTCCTATGCTTCAAGCTTCAAGGACGACGATTTAGAACTCCCGTCAAAGGGGAAAACAAGCTCATAGAAACTCTTTTAACATGAAATGATTGTTATGATTGTTTTTAATCAGCGGTTTACAGCAAAGCTACACTTTTTCAAAGGCAAAACGGGGGCAAAAGCGATGTATTAGAAACTGACGAACTGCCAAACATTGTGAATCCTATAGATAGCTGCCATTGCTCTGTCAAAAAACGTGGGCAAAGCTGATATTATAGACAATTTGAGGAAGACAAAGATCCATATTGTCCCCTTCACCTCTCCAATGAATACTTTTCTTCTTCCAGATGGCCATGAAATGAATCGGAAACTTGTTCATTTTCGCACTGTCAAGACTACAACCTGGCGAGAGATACAAGAAAACAAAAATTTTTGTCCATTCATGTGACGGTATGCGGGCCGGATGTAGGAGGAGAAGGCACGGATTTAGGGATACATTCCATTATATGTTTGGAACATGCAGATCCTGCAGGAAACATTGCACTTATGTCTCAATCTAAAAATTACTCAAGAGATGGCGCGCCGAAGCGGTGTTAAGAGACTACACCCCAAACTCCCTTTTAAATGCAGAGTTGCAAAGAGAGCTGGTATTTTTGTATTTTGAGAAAATTTATAAAAGCAACAATGAAACGAAACTGCTTTCAGCTGTCAAAGCATTTTTTTCGTTTCAAAACCCTAGCATTTGTGAGGCGGTTGGAAGTTCAGCTTCACAATGATTTTATTGGTCCATTGCAAGTAAACGTAAGCACGAGCAAAGGACCTAGTTAATTCAGCTTAGGAGTAGACGCTGAGTAATTTTATTTCACGCCGCACTAAAGTTCCTTCAGATCAGTGGAACTTACATAAAACCTAAAACTAGAGCAAACACGTCAACCAAACGCTTCGTCGACTTCAGGGTAACGAGACAAATAGTTTAAATATGTGGAAATTCAAAACTTTCATTTTTAAAGAATCTGCTCTAACACCCCCGTCTGTCGCAGTTGGAATGACAGACTTAACAAAACTTGAGAGAAGAAACGCTGAGATGTAGCTTTTCATTGAGGCTCATGGCTCATGGCTCATGGCTCATGGCTCATGGCTTGTCTCAATAAGCCACTTTGATGGCAAATAATATATAAGACTCCTTTCAGCCTGAGGCTTGACAGTTAAAAGAAGTACCGAAGCGACATCACACAAATGAAAAATTTCATCTCCCACACCAGCTGAACCGAATATCCGCAATTTTCAAAGTGCATAGAAGTCCGTGTTACAGATCTTTTAAACTCTTCGGTTTAGTAAATCTGAAATGCAACTGTCGTTCGACAATTCCGTCATTATTAAGGCGTCTCTCAGAAACTCTGTCCTGCCAGTAAGTTTCGGTTTCAGCTAGCTTTGCATTGGGAATACAATTTTCCCTAGCGACACGAGCAAGCTAAAGTGAATTCTTTTCATCTTTATTCAGTGGTCCTCTAACAGTGAGGAGGAAACTAAGAACTACGAAAACAATTAGGACGTGAAAGGGGGAATTTAAGAATTATTTTCTTGGCTCTATAGAAGTTGGCTACTGCACAACATAGTTCCATTACCATTTGTGGAAAGACCCTGAAGTCATCATTTCATTTACTTAAGTTCTTTCCCCTGTTTTGGAATTGTTCGATAAATTTGTTCAACTTATTCAACGGAATTTATGATGGGAGTTCGGAATTTATGACGCATAATATGCGTCAAATTGATGAACCAAGTGCGGATGAATAAATTTAAGAATACCTTAGCCGCTAAACAATCAAATATCGATTGACAGCAGCGCATTCGACTTTGAGTTGGAGAAACAATGGTGAAAGCAATTCCAATGTCGAGGACCACTTTCAAGTTTTGGGCAAAAGCTTCTCTCAGATAGCAAGAATTGAGCTGTGGACTGTAACTCCTTTTAAACGATTTCTGGGGAGCTATCCTCTAAGATGATTTCTCAGCATCCTTCGAGTTTAAGGAAATTTTAAGAACTTGCTGCCTATTTCCGCTTAATTGAGATGATGAGATGAGACAGAGACAGAGGTGAATCTCACAAACGACGTTAATTACTGCTTTCTAGTGCTTTATGTGCCGTTAGTCGCGGTGTTGGATGAAAAAGGGACACATCATTTGTACAGACTTATTCGAAATGATGGATTCCTTAGAACAGACGATGTCTATAACAGCGCCCATTTCAATTAAAAAGTTCAGTCGATATAAAACCACAGCCGGAGTTAATAAAAACTTTTATAAATTTTTTTGCCTTACATTCAAATTAACATGTATGAAGAGTGGCTTCCGAAGGGGGTAAATGAAAGAAAAAAATTCTGACTGGTGATGCTAGCAAGAAAACGAGGTTAAAGCACAAGGACCCTTCAACATGAGATAGCTCCATCTGAGTAGGATGGAGCAAGGTAACCTGTCGTCTGTTTTCCTTCAAAGTCAAAGGTATTCCCTATAGCATTCACTGGTGCTACAGAAAGAGGAGCAAGAGCCCGGTTTAGGTCAAATATGTAAGCTCATTGGAGCAATAGAAGCCAAGTGAAGTCTGTTTGTTAAAATCCATCCTTTCTATGACAAGTAGAAAGCTTGTGTACCGCGTATATGCTTTCTGTTGAAAACTGTGAATGAGGAACTCAGTCGAAGAGGTTTATCCATTTTTTCAATTCAAAGAGACCAAGACACAATTTTTGTGGCATGCATTTGTAATTTTGAGATAATAATTACAAATGCATGTCACAAAAATAGTGTCTTGGTCTCTTTCTAAAAAAAATTTAGAACTTCGACGTGCATCAGCTCAACTAATTTGCTTTTCGAAGTTTGGGACAACTGGCGAAGTGCTTCCTAAGAAGACCCACTGAATTCCATCGAGGAAAATACCGAATTGAAGATGTACATAAATTGAAGAAAACTTCAACAATAATAGTTTCAGAGTCTGAACTGGATAGATCATAAAAAACAACATTTGGATAGAAACCGCAGTGGTGTCATACACAAATCAAAACAAAAACGAACAAAATAAAAACACCAGAAAAATTGAAAAAAGAACACAACCAAAATAAAACAGAAATAAAAATAAAATAATGTTTTTTTTTCACTTTTTATGATTTATTAATGTTTTTAACTATTTAACTTAAAAATCACAATATTTCACCGTTATTCATTTGTTTAAATACAAATTTCGTATCGTTTGCTGGTTTTTTAAGTTAAAAATATTTTTTACTTTTTTCACAAATATTTGCCTTTGTTTAGATAATAATTTAGTTTCAACTTAACGGAAAATTAAAAAAAAAAACAAATAAAAATATAAAAAATAAAAATAAAATATCTATATATAGTCATACTCGTATAAAATGGTTTTAACAGTAAATGTATGTGGTTTCTGTGTGTAAATTCTTTTGAAGTGATAATTTTAAAATGCATGAAGGAGAGATAACCTAAAAATTAATATGGCCAAATAAGCAAAATGTGTTCTTTTGAAAAAAAAAGAAACATAAAAGAATGATAAGAAATCCCCACGTTTCTCTCTAAATAAATATCATTTAGTCTACGTTGCTAGGTTTGTTGATTTTTTTCTTGTTTTGTTTTCGAAAAATAGTGATGTACAGATTTTTCTGTTTCTCCACAATGTTTTTTTTTTTTCAAAAAGGAGAGGGAAAAGTATTCACTCACAACAAACTGTTGCTCATTGATAGGTTATGCTTTTGTTTTTCTTAAATCTCTTACATGTTTAAACTTAAGTCTAGAATGAATTGTTTTTGTTTTTTCTTTTCTCTTTCTGACCTTAATCTAACTTTTTACACAGAAACAGAAAAGGAAACAGATTACAGTTGAAGAAGAGACAATGGCTTTTCTTTGTATTTCTTTGTTGTTTCGCTCAAACAGAAAAGTTTTCTTCGTTTTGTTTTATTTCTTATGAGCTACGGCTTTGTTTGTTTTTCTTTTTTATTATTCATTTTTGTAGTGTTGTTTTAAGTTTAAAAAATAATTTATATAACGAATATTTACAATTTTGACATTTATTTCTTCTTTTTTTACTTGACAGGATTCTTTTTGTGTTTTTTTCATTCGATTAGACATTTTGAAAGGATTTCTGTTTGGCAGTGTGTCTGTTCTTATTTCTGCATGAAGTTAAAAGACGAAAAAACAAAAAATGGCGTGTCCTTCCTTATACTCAGTCATTGTTTATTTTTAAGGATTCTATTCGTAAATGTATAATCTACGTGTGTGTGTATGTATTGCACCGTCTCTCATCCATTTGATGGAGGGGAGAGGAGGGAGCTTTATTCTTGATTTAATTCACTGAACATCTCTTGCTCGCTGTATACGTAAGTAGAAAATAAAAAATAAATTGTGCATGTATCCGCAGGAGGGGGATGAAGAAAGGACATTTATCCTTTCTTCTCCCTCTCCTCATCATTATCATTTCTCTCTCTCTCTCTCTCGCGCTCTCGTTACTTCTTCTTCAATGGACTAGATAAATGGGGGTGTATGTTACTTTTTTGGTGGTTAGTGTAAACAGTGGCGACACAGCAGCTTGCAGCAGCCGCAACTCAGTTCTTACAGCTGACTGAAGCTGCTGGTCGATACCCAATGGGCGGTGTATGGACGTGCCATTAACTATATAGGACCATAATCGCTTAACGCCTGCCCATGCTGAGGGCCGGGCAGGGTGACAACAACGGAAACGGCGCGCGAGTCAACCACGGAACCGGGCGCTGTGCTTTGACCGCCGTAACAACTACCGCCAACACCACCACCGCCAGGTAACATAACACCGCCACCTCCACCGCCGCCATTATTGCCAGGTGTTCCACCACCAACACCACCGCCACCAATTCCAACACCACCACCACCACCGCTTGTCATCATGCCAGGAGGAGCTCCAACAAGACCACCAACGCCAACGTTACCAACCATACCACCAACCGTACTACTGCTGATGCCGGCGCTCATTGGCATGCCACCGCCATGACCGCTGCCCAGAACACTACTACCGCCGATCGTACTGCCGCCACCGCCGCCGCCTCCACCGCCCATTGGCATGCCGCCAGCGGTTGAAGCACCTCCTGACTCGCCAGGTCATACATGACTGGCCGGTGGTTGTTTTAAGACATGGTGGTGCAAGTGGTGATGGCTGGTCGATGCAACACTGGCCCCAGCCTGAGTATAAGGAGTCGCCAAGAGGGAGCCAGCCGCCGAGCCGGGCACACCCATGCCGGAGCCCGCATAGGGATGCGGAACTGGAGGGCGCTGCTTTATGAGGGCCTGATTAGCGCCGGTGTGATCGGGTGAGCCGAAGAGTCGTCGCCAAAAGCGGCGCCACGACTCGAGCGTCTTGCCAGACCAGATCCAGACGCCTGACGTGATACCGACCGCCAGAGCCATGAAGTACTTCAGCATGAGGACCGAGTAGAGGGGCTTCTTGGAGGGGCCCTTAAGGTTTGCGCACGGGCAAGCAAGCGCCTTAATCCAGTCCTCGAAGTAGGCCGCTTCATAGAGATAGCATCCAATGACAATTGTCGCCGGGACGGTGTAGAGGACGGAGAAGATGCCAATGCGGATCATGAGCTTTTCCAGTTTGTCGGCCTTGACGCCGGCGCCGACGCCGCCCTGCTGCTTGATCACCGACCGAATGCGGAAGAGGGACACGAAGCCAGCCATCAGGAAGGTGGTCCCGATGACCAGGTAAACAAAAAGCGGCGCCAGCACAAACGTCTTCAGATGTTCAGTGTTCAGGTTGCCCACGTAGCAGATGCCCAGGATCGGGTCGCCATCTACCGCGGAGAGCAACAGCACCGCCACGCTCTGTATTGTCGGGATCAGCCAGGCGGCTAGGTGGAAGTACTGTGAGTGCTTTGTGATCGCCTCATTGCCCCACTTCAGGCCCGCTGCCAGGAACCACGTGAACGAGAGGATCACCCACCAGATGGAGGAGGCCATCCCGAAGAAATAGACCAGCAGGAAGACCAGTGTGCAGGACTGTGGCCCCGTCGAGGACTGCCGCAGGATCCGACCGTCGCAGGCGATCTCGTCGTTGTTCATGAACGTCTTCGACAGGTAGCCCACAGCTACCATGAAGTAGCAGGCCGATAGGAAGACAATCGGTCTCTCAGGGTACTTGAACCTTTCGGTGTCGATGATGAACGTGGTGAGTGTCATTAGCGTGCTGATGAAGCACAGTCCCGACCACAGCGCGATCCATATTCCGGCGAACTCCTTTTCGTCGTTTGTGAAGAACGGCCCCTTGCATGGTATTCCGCAGTTTAACACGCCGGCCACCCTTCCGACAGTTGTGTTGTACCAGTGGTTTTCCTTCCCCAGGAGTATCAGTGGTGGACGGCAACTGCATGTGCACTCCTTTGTTCTTTCTCCTAGGGAATTTTGGCAGTTTTTTGAATTCTTTCCTTTGCACTTGGCCGATTGGGACTGCTTGCGGTTGGACTTGCCGCCGGATCCGCCAGAGCCGCCGGCACCGGAGTCTCGTGACGAGCCTCCTGAGCCCCCGGAGCCACCCGACGAGTGGCCTGTTCCCTCGTTCTCAGTATATGTCGGCTGCTCCATGCACAGGTTGTCATGGTCGCCGTGATAGGGCAGATGCTCGCAAGCCATCCGTTCGGGCCACTCGAAGCTGTACTGCTGCATGATGGGGGCGCACCCGGATCGAGCACGCTCGCACACTGATCGGCACACTGGCAGCGGCTTGTGATAGTCCTCCAAGCAGATGGGCGTGTACATCGAGCACAGGAAGAACTTGAGGTCGGGCGAGCACTTGATCTCGACCAGTGGCCAGAACTGGTGCACCTCCAGGCCGGCCTCGTCCTGTGTTTCATGGTTCATTTCGTTGGGGAATGACGTCATGTTGTAGCCGATGCCTCGGCACATAGGAATGGTGATCTCCTCGCAGCGCGAGTTGGGGTCCTTGGGCATGGCGGGCAAGCCAAAGGCGGGCGCAGGACTCACCTCCATGGACATACTGCCGCCGCCCATGCCACCAATTCCGCCACCACCACCGCCGCCATTGTCTGTCATATGCTGCATGCCGTCGGCGCGGATCTGCGTCACCAGGACGCCCAGGACGAGTGTGTGTAGCAGGATCCGCAGGCTGGTGTGCGCCGGCGATCTTCTCCGGCCATGCTTGGTTGACATGTTGATGAGATTTGCCGTTGGTTTGATCATTTCTGTCTGTTGAAAGTCTGGGGTGCTGCACCAAAATCAGACGTGCGCTGATTCTGTGCACCTTAGTCGTTCGAGTTGTAGCCTAGGTAGGAGGTTGCCTCCTCTGCGAGGACTTCGTTGTCGTTGTCGTCTCCCTGATGGGTGTTGAATGTGTTGTGCGCCCTGAAATGGCTAGCTCACGCGTTGCACGTCAAACTGCTGGTGCGACGAGTCGCGTCAAATCGCTCGAAACGTTGACATCTGAAACGAAAGAGGGGAACAAACATTAGACTCAGCAACCGACAGGAAAAAAAATGAAATTTTGTTGCGTCAGACAGCCAATCAATCCATCAGACTCGAGAGGGAGACGACAAGGAATCCGTACAACGACAGACTCTAATTGAATTCGCCGTCAATTCAGTCAATTCAGAGGAGCGACGCGCAGGCGAGAACGAGGTTCGTGTGACAGGTTAGGAATTGGCTTCTGTCTTGTGTGCGGTTTGTTCAGTTTTTTGCGTCTTTTTACGTTTCGGCGGAACCGGGATGCGTGTGTCCTCTAGTCTAACCGCGAATGGGATGATGGATCGCCGTGGTTGGCTACCGAAAAGACAAGACGTTTTTTTGGCGGCACAAAAAGGAGTAGCAATTCTGTGGTTTTGGATATGAAAGCTGAATTTGGGTTGACAGGAGATTGGAATGAACCTGACACGGAGGAAGATGGAGGTCTTGGCTCATTTTCTACAGGTGCACGTGTTTGGTGTTAAATGACGGCGGGAAAAGTGCAGTGGTCGAGGTTGAAGATTGACATCTTAAGTGACAGTTGATAGCGACATCTATTGAGTGATGGGAAGGCACTTACTTGTCAGACGCGATGTGTGTGGCAACTGGGGAGTTTTTGCTTTTCACGATCTTTTGGACAAGATCGTTTGCTTCCCCTTCTCCCCTGATTATGTCACGACCTAACTCCACAGGGTACATGTTCGATTAAGACAGACCATCGCCGATCATCATCATCAATCTCTCGCCAAGAAAACAAAAAACCAACAAGACGTCCAACAAAACGAACAAAAAAAGGCGAATACCTCTCCAGGCAGCCACCATATTGTACCCACTTCACAATCGTTTATCCCATCCAATCCATCTTCTCAATCAAAACCACCCAGACGGCAGCGGTGGATCGTGAATCGCCAGCAGAGCGAACCGAGCTCCGGCGATCGTTTCGCGACAACAATGATAAATTGAAAATCTTAAGGAGTCTCACGACACTCCATGGCACCATTCAAGGCACTGCTTGTAATTAAGCAAACACGAGAATCAAGGAACGACGAACACGGCCGGTAGCCACAGAGCCAGAGCCGACCGGGCGGCATGTGCTTCTATTTGAAGATGCTGAGGATCATCACTAGATCACGATCACGAATGGAATGGATTGGACTGGCGGCGGGGTTGTGTTTGGAGAGTGGCTGATGGACGGAGTCCTATTTCGAGTAACAATGTTGACACACTCAACTGGACTGGACCGTATTGACCTGGACTGTTTGCGGAGCATTGATACGTTTCGGTCTGGTGATCGCACTCAAGTGCAGTTTTGTGAGAGGAAGCTGGTGGTGGTGTAATGCAAAATGTGTCTCAAGTGGGTGGCGTGGAGTGGGAGCACAGAAGTGCTTGGGGAATGGTCAGCCGTTTGGGCATTGAAGACGAATGGATGGATGATGTAAAAGCTGCGTCTGGAATATGTCTCTAATGGATTTTGCAGTGCTTGATGATCAGAGTGGATCTTCTGCTGTTTTTCCTTCTTCCTTTTTCAAATTGAGTTGCTTTGGTGAATTTACATTGCCTTCCCCTCCCAAAATTTCATTCCACTTTATCCACATTTACGAAAAAAAGAAAACAGAAAGCGCACCGCTCGAGCCATCATCGCTCGTTCCGTTGACTCCAAGTAGCTTGGCAATATCGTTACCAATCGGTATTGTGACAGGCAAGTTGCCACTTCAGTAGGCTGGCTTCCAGTGAACTCTCCTCCGTGTCCAGGCGGCGCACATAGCTCACAGCAAGCCTAATAGTGTACCTGGAGCGTATGCCTCTTCAGATTTCACCTCGTTGCTCCGTTTTGTTTGTTTATCTGCTCGCTGACTGTGCCCCGCACTCGTGTACGCCATGATTTTTGCCTCCAACAGCCGCCGACCATCCACCTTCGACTCTTTTCTCGTTAGCAATGCATACAACTCTCAGCCTGCTTCTTCATCTTCATCGTCGCTGTTATGTTTTTGTTATGGCACCTCAAGCACCTGAAATGGGCGCTGGGTTACTTCTCGGGATACACAAACGTGCGCACAGCCATCGACTGGTCGGGAGCGGAGAGCGGTCTTGTTTCGAAACGTGACTTACCACTTGCTGGTACTGCACTCTGGGCGTGTATCCCAGGAATATTTTCTCATCTTCTTCCCAGTGAGAGAGATCAGCCACACTAGCCGCCGCTGCTGCCATCGAGAGCAGTGCAAACACATGGATGGGGACGAGGTAACCATTTTAGGAATCTTCTCCTCGAAGTGCTGTACTTAGGCATCCCCCCCCCGCCTCCCATCTCCACGAGATGCATAAACACACTTGAGAGCTTTGTTTCCCCGGCTTTCGCAATCGCGCACAGGAAATCTCAAGGAACCGAGAGACAGGGCACCTACCTGACTAACTCCGAGACTGCCGGGACTATCAAGTGACGGTGCGGCATTGTGTTGTGTTAGGGTTTTCTCTCGATTGGAAGTCGCTTATGACTTATTCATGTGGAGGATATGTGGGGCGGATGGGAATCGAGGAGGATGCGTGGGTAGACGGCTTTTGTTTTCATTCCGTGGAATTAATCAGAGTCAAGCAGCAGCAGCAGCAGAAGTGTGTGCGCTATCAGAAACGAGCTCTCGTATCGATTTTACTGGCAGCTTGACAACTGTCTTAACCAACCCCGTCGTTCTTCAGCCACTCCCCGCCACATCGCTGCTTATCTGATAAGCGTGAGTTATGGTTGCCATTAGCCAGACACGAGAAACACTTGGCGGCTGAAGTGCAGAGTTCGCTGAATCGGAACACTACTCGAGTGGACGACACTTCAAAGGCAGTGACTTTCACTAAATTGTTTGATCGCTTTGAGGTGTTGTGTGAGAAAAGGGTGAAAGAAAAGGCGGTCGGAATATTTGCGGCAGATTTTTAATAGAGAGTGAGGAGAATCAGAGTTGGAGAGCATCGATAGGAAGAACTAGAAATTTTTTATTCCAACGAAATGAAGTAACAGCCTTATAGCGAAGGTGTTTAGTATCCTATAGCATCTGAGACTTACTGTCGAATTATTAAGTTCTACAGGACCTTGAAAAGTTCATGATCTATTAGAGAAACCTTAAAAATTATGAGTTCTGAATTCAGTTTCGAGGATTTCGAGTGAAACAGTTTCCAAGAAAGTGTTCGTTTTGCGAGTAAAAATAAATTGAAAAGAATGGGACTTAGAGGGACATCCTGAGGCACTCCACCGATTCTTATTGAAACTGACAGGAAATCCAGATCGTAGTCCGATTAATTTAAAGCTTCATTCAGATCGTGAAGTAAGTAACACATGATGATGATAACAATTTATTTCATAAACGATAACAATTTGGACAATTTTGGTAAAACAAAATCTGATTGCGAAGTAGTTGATGTTGCGTAGCATTTTGAGTTTTTCAGGTTCTAGTTTGGCCGATCGCTTGGCTACATATTGATCAGAAATTTTGGAAAATAAGGCTTTTTGGCCCGAATCTGTCTCTTCTGTTTGTCCAAAGTTAAAATATAACAGTTGCTCGAAAACTGTCAAGAAGTTTTGATTAAGGATTATTTGTTAGGATAACTTTTAAAGGTCATGCACGGAAATTTGGAACAAATAAGTTAAAACTACCTACATGGTCCACTTTTCAGAATTTGGAACAAGAAACACCTATTTTATAATGCGACTTGTTGTCAAACATGTGAGGGCAACTTACGCTACTCTTGGTCTCAATTTTTTTTCGATTGAAGAACCATAAAGCTAAAAAATTAAAAAAATTGGACCAAAGAAGCATATAATGACTAATGATCCAAATTCGAATTCTTGGAACACGATTATCGCTGGCCATAACATTTCAAACAGCAAAACCGAAATTGTTCGAGTCGACTGGTGACCAGAAATGTTCTTTAGATCAATTTGGATCAAATTAGATATTTTTGACTTCTTGAAGTTTATGTCCAAAATATCTACAGTTAGTTCCAGAATAGTTAAGGATATTGCATCTTAAGCTTTAGTTCTGATTTTGCGGAACCAAACGACATCCTTATGAATGAAGTAGCCAAGTTTTGGATCAATTTGAACAGAGGTTGATTCTATGTTTTAACATATTTTCAGCAAACAAAAGTACAAATTTATATTAAGAGGATCAATCAACGAAAGAGCTTCTGTACTTCAAGTAAAAATTTGGACACAATGCCGACCTTCACCTCAAAACCTTCTGTTTACTTGATTTGGAAAGTCAACTTCTCATGAGATTCTTCTAAGTTTTTCGACCAACGGCAACTTTTTGGTGCAAGATTTTCAAAAGATTTCCATTCCAATCTGAGTCGATTTCCAAAAATGTTGGACTTTTAAAATCCATATCTCCCTTCAGAGGGTAATCTCCTTCCAGAGCCGAACAACTGCTCGGAATTCTTGATTCTTCAACGTATAATGCAATTTCATAGCAAAATGAAACCAAGCTCATACAAACACCAACGATAAACGAACGATGCATTCGTTAGTCAAAAATTGAAAACATCAGTAGCATATCCGAGAAATGTAAATAACCGCCAAATGAGTTCGTTGAAAGTCCCACACAAAGCCCTTTGACAGGAATCGTCTCTTCACCAGCGGTTTCAGTATTGATTCCATTCAATTACAGCGAGCAAACGAAGAGTCCTTGCATTCGACAGACAATGCAATGAAAAGTCAAACGTCACATCGGAAGTGCTTCAAAGTTTCAACTTTGAAGAGAAACCGAAAGAATACATCAAAGCTTTCGAGTTCCTTCAAGAACAAAAATGTTGTCATTTCCCCTGTCGTCCGTCCCGTCAAACCCTGAACTCTTTCCTTTTAATTAAAACCGATGTCGCTCGTTCTATCCCTTGTGATGGTAATGACGACAACGTTGGCGACGTCGGCTCCGTCTTGCCCGCGCTGCAGCAAAGTTTGGATTCGGGAAATCCTTAACGAACACACAACGGGCTCCTCTTCTTTCGCTAATTACTTATAAAAATGTCATTGCTAAAGTCCTGCTTGTGGGGGTGTGTTCAAAGTGAAATTTAATTAAAACGTGCATTCGAAGGACCACCGCACCTCCCGAACGAGCACTGAAAGGAGGAAAGGTCAAAGAACTTGTCCAAGGCAGTAACCCGTCATCGCATCCACACTTCAACCCACAAATCGTTTTACTTTGATCCTGTGTGCTTGCGCGTCCTATCAAAAGTAAGATGCCGCGCTTCAACTGCGAATTGCAGGGCGCTACACTATTTGCTCTAAGTAAATTCGCGCCGACAAAGGGACCGCAACGGGGTGCACCGCCGCGATGGATACCTCCTCGCCTGAGACGAAAGGTGGAATTTTCCCCTAATTCCTTTGAGTCCTTACGTTTCTTCACTTTGGATTCGTCGCGTCTTTTTTCCTTCGTTTTACTCGCATATCCTTTTGTGTGTTTGATGTCAAAATGAAATTTATGATCGCGTGGTTGGGGTGTGTGGTGGTCGTGCTTGAGGTGAAAAAATTGAATAAATTGCATTACAGGCGCTTAGAAGGAGTGCCACACAAAAAGTTGCATATTCATTCAAAAGAGTGCGCGCTCACGGGGGAAGGGTTCGCGTCTTCTTTGTAGCGGTTCTACCTGTTCTCGTGAGGGAATTACTCTGAAACGGCACTTGTGTTCGAACTTGTGTGTAGAGAAGTCAAAGTGTGTGTGTATGAGGTTCTTTGAGGGATGTGCGAAGGGACCGGTGTCCTGTGGGAGAAGAATACAACTTTTGAATGTTTAATACTCTGCGGGTCAATATTCGCGTTACAAACAAAAAAGCATGATATGGGAAGACGGCGTGAATTGGTTTGATTGGAAGCGGGAGGATGGGGAAGGATCGGTATCGCCCCAAGGATATGATGTAAGGTTTAAAGCCTTAAAGAAAATATGGTTTTTAGAAACTACTGACTGATACCGGCTTTAACACATTTTTCAAAGACAGCCGTTAACAAACAAACAATAGCCTTAACGTCTGCTTGAAGTCGTAGGTTGAAAATAATTTGCATGAACTCGACGGCAGGGTATTAGGATAATGGTCATTTTAGGAGGCTTCAAAAGACATGATTTATAAAAGGTTAAGTTTCAAGATCTAAACTTAAGTTGAACCTGTTTTTTTTAAATCAAAATGAATTGAAAATATGATGTTATTCCTGAAAGTTGAATGTTGAAAACGGGTAGATTGAAAATCGAAAACATTAGGTTTTGGCTTGGACCTGTCAAATGTAGAGTATATAGCAATCTGCCTACGTCAGATAGATTATTTATTGATGAAAACTGTTAAATTTCGAAACTCAAAAGTGATTACAATGTTCTTTTAGAGTGAAAAACGAGTATTTTGAAAAATTTAAGCCTAAAAACGTAGTTTTGAAAACGAAGTAAATACCCAAGGAACTTCAAAACGATGCCTGGAAAATAATTGGCGAATTTAAAAAACTTGTTGTACTCAGTTTTGAAAGTACTGAGTTTTAGACGTCGAAAACGAATAGCTTTCGAACACAGGAAAGGTTATCGTGTCACTGTTTTGTCTTCCAAATGTTCGATCTCATATAGCTTTGGATTCATTAGATTTTTACCAGAAATTAAACCTCCATGGGGATTTCGAGATCTGCCCATTTTTCCATGCTCAGGGCTCTCGAAATAAATAAAACTTAAGATTTGAACCACAATGTCCGGGGTAAATGAAGACGAAATGCAGTTTCGAAAACAAAACAAAATAAAGATATGAAGTTGATTCTGAAGAAATGCTGAATTTGGGAGAATTGATCTCGAAAACATTGCACTATGTGGAGTACATAGTAATTTGGCGCTGTAAGACAAATTATTTAAACTTGGAAAGTGGTTAATTTCGAAACTCAAATATGTTAAGAACGTTCTTTTGGAGTGGAAAATGGGTGTTTACAAGAATTTCAACCTGAAAAAACCGAGCATCTAGCCAAGGAACTCAAAAACGAAGCCAGAAAGACTGTCGTGTTACTGTTTTGGCCCCTCCTTCGATCCCTTCTAACTTTGGACTAGCAGATATTTTTTTTTTAAATTGGACTTTCATGGAAATTTCGAGATCTGTCTATTTTGCCACGCTCAGGAATGTGGAAACAAATAACACTTCAGATCTGAACCACAACCACCGAACAACAGAAAGTTTCGAAGCTCCAAAGTGAACTTACTTAGCTTTCTTAGTCATGAGCTCCCTAGTCGAGTTTCGTTCGCTTTTCGACTACAAAAAATACGAAAACTAAGTCTTTGCCATCTGCCACTTCTTGTTCCCATTCTCATGACCTACTGTACCCTCGAGCGGTTCGTTCCAAAGCACTTTTCCCTATTTCCAAAACCGTTATGAATATGCTTTTCATTTTGTTCGTTTTTAACGACGCACAATTTTACGATCGCACGCTGTCGACGCACACAAGACAATGGGAAAGAAAATGCACACGACCTTCCTTAACTCATAATTCTAGGCAGTCACGAAATCAATCCGCTGACTGTTTGCTTTATGGTGGTATAGTTGGTGAAACTATGAGGAGCGGAAGGTGGCAGGAAGACTAAAAGGGACGATACAATTGGTTTACGATGTGGCATTTAGTTAAGTCGTAAATCTGAATGAGGAAAACGGACTTTGCCCTGTACTTGATCTTTCAACTAAAAATCGATCGAAATATACATAAAATGTGGCGAGCATGGGGTACCTCAGGGAGGATTTCAAGGTCCCAGTAAGAATATTTCAATTCAAATCTGTTGAAAATGAACGTTTCTTGGAGCAAATCAAGTTAGGTAGGGAAGACAGGCTGGAAAAAGGGCTTTCATTGTTAATAGAAGAACAATTTGGGGACATTCTAGTTTGCAATTTGCAAGAGGGATGCCACAAGTTGATAAGTGTCGTCCCTGATTTTTCGCAAAACAAAGCTCAAGGATTGCTCGCCGAAAATGTAGGTTCAACTGCTCCAAGGTTTCATATTCATCACTTACTAGTCACTCTCCAACAAACAAGAGCCCAGTGTCCCACAAGAATCTCTTCATGGTCCCCTTTTTTTCGTTTCAAGTCCAAGCAGTTAAAGAAAATAGCGTCCTTGACGCTTGAATTCAATCCACCTTAGAAGTGCCAATGCCCCCTTGCTGTCGTTCCCATCAAAGATCGTGACCAACTCGAAATAGATATCCATTCAACCATCGCCGACACCATTCCTTTCGTCTGTTCAATGTCAGTGGATACACGAAACCCCGGGTTAAGGTAGCCCAGAGCGCGGTTGTCATTCCATCATGGATGGATGAATTTATGAGGCGCCAAATCGATTGACGAATTGAAATGGGCAACCAGTTGTCTGCGAACAGCAAACGCACGAGAACTCTGTTGCGGCGGTGGCTCATGGTACGCACCTTCGTCGTACGTGAGAATGTTTCACATTTTACAAATCTGCCCACCAGAGCGCGTGTCATTTGATTCTCGATGAAGCGCTTGATGGCGATCATTAGTCAAGTCAGTGTGTGAATTGTTGTCGCGCTTGGATGTTGAATTGCGATCGGAAATTGAGAAAGGAAATCCTCGCAGCACAAACGACCTGTGGATTGTCAAGTGTGCGTCCATAAAACGAACAGGTCGTATATCAAAATCCACACCCACCGGCTGTAGTTTGTCACATAAAAGCAGGGGACGTGTGACGGCCTTAATAACTTTACGACTACAAAAATTAACCAAACGGGGTAATATTTATAATTTATGACATAATTAAATCGAGGATATGCCAGCCACCACAAAGGATACACGTCGCAAGCAATAAACCTGCCATTAAGTGCCGCACACATCCCCACACAGCTCAGCGTAATTACACAACGACGACGCTTGCTTCTCGGCTCGGTGATGATGCTGACGACGGAAGTCGTGCTGGTGCTGCTGATGATGGTGTCGGTGGTTGAGCGACAGAAACTACCCTTGAACAAACGAAGGGGCCAAACCACCCTTCAGATGACCTCTCTTAGGAAGGGCCCAGCAGCACATGTGACAGGCACTTTTGCCGCTGAAGTGCTGGGTGTTCCCATGAATTCCATTCGATTTCATGTGACAGGATGCAGAGCAGTTGACACACAGGACGGACGGGGGACTGAATGGCTGCATCATTTGGTGGCTTAGCCGAGGGATGAGATTGCATTTCGAGGATGCACAGGGTTGTGCTTCGTCACTTTGAATCCGGCGTGAATGCGGCCATCTGTGATCGATGAAAAAACAACAGAGAACCCCTTCCCCGCGACGCGGTAAGTAACAAATTGTGTCGCATGTCCTTGTGTGTGCCCAGCCTATTCCACTCGACTTGACAGCTGCTGCCGTTCTGGACGCACCGATGAATGAATACCCTACCCTCCTCCTATATCTGGTTGCCCCTGTTCAACTCGGAATAAGAATGAGAATGATGACGTTTTAATTAATACCAGACGTGTTCGTAATGATCAATCGGGTAAATATGGCGATGAAGTGTAATTCAATAGCCCGCATGAGGGGTGCAAAGTGGTGCTGGCGCGGCCTCTGACAGGAGACAACTGGGATAAATATTTGTGTGCTTTGACTTCGTCTGCTGCGTGCCGCCGATATGTAGATGGCACTTAAGATATCGAATTAGTCTCGCGTCTTAATTAACTTTTGAAATGAAAGGACAACAAATGGATTGTGTTTCTGGAGATTTTCTTGATGGTGGGGAATGACTTGAGATTGTACAAATGTTTGAGATGACTGGGAAGGCGATCTGAGAGATTTTTCATGAAAATACTTTCAGTAATTCTGTACGATCCACAATAGGTTCCACAGGGGGTGTTTAGACAAAGGAAGACTCTGTAATGGGTTATGAATGTACTATGTGGGAGTCTGAGGCAGTTTACATCTTTTTCTAAGTTACAGCAAAATTTGAAAAATTAAAGACAGAGCGACTTAAGATCCACACTATCCTGAATGCAAATCTTTTAGGTTGGAGCAGTTAAATGTCAGCCAGGATTGATAAGAGAACCTCGTGGCAAAAAGAAAAAAATCATTGTTACGATCCACATACGTTCCACATGACATATTCTAACAAAAACACACCGAGAGAAAGACACAAGTAACTTAAGCAGATAAAGAAGTAAGTTAAGTAAGGATAACAGTGGAAATTATTTAACAATTAGGCAAATAAAAACTCAACTTAGGATCCACAATAGGTTCCACAAACGAACAACTAATTTTGAACATATTTTAAATCCTTCCTAAGATTGTTGGAGAAAAAAACAAAAGGTTTGACACAATCGTTAAGAATACAAATAATAAAATGTCACTCTGTGCAAATGCAACAGCTTAATGGAATTACACTTTCAGATGGTCATCAACCTCAACGCATTCTATCGCTTATCTCAGGCACAAAGAAAAACACACAATGCTCCTCCCAACTATGAGATAATCCCACTAAAAAGCCTGAATTGATTTACGACAACAACTTGGCCACTGAGCCACTGAGCTGAGTGCGTCGTCGCATTCAAAGAAACGCCGATAGCTCACCCCAAAACCGAGTTGACAGTCGCTGACAGAAAGTTTTATTCGCTTTCAATATGCCTCCCGATAGTTTTCTGATATCCACGAATATTTACGATATTGACGGAGTCCCACACCCGCCGCCGATAAGGGCCCTGCCCCTACAACTGAATGCGGCCTGGTTCGTCGTGACTTACAGCGAGGAATACCCGCGTTCGGAGACACGATAAGTTGCCATCTGATGGTGGAAGGGGGGACACATTGACCTTTGCTGGTGAGTAACGTAGGCCGCCATCCGCCGACTCCAATCGAAGGTACATCTTGAACGATTGTGCGGTTGGGCCTCCCTACCTAGCGGCAGTGCGTTATTCCGAAAGTAATTAACCTCATTTGTTGACATGATATGATTCCGAATTCCAGACACATGGCTGCATCTAGCGTGTATTTATATACTCCCCAGCGCAGCGTGAAGTCTCACTTTTGTTTTTGTGTGATTCCTCGACTCGGGATACGCGCAGCAGCACGTTTTCGGCTGAGGAACCCATAAAACGAGAGAAAAATAACAAAAAACAGAATTATGCCGGCGGCGGCAGGGCGCAGGGGAAAGCAAACAAACTGCAACGTTGGCGGCAGTGATGTGGACTCTCCAGGAGCTCACTAATGGTGAACGGATGCGTGTTCCTTCAGTGTTTGGGACTGGGACTATGCGTGTGCGAGTCCGAGTGCGAGTGCGTCTGTTTTGTTTCTTGTCTAGTGTGGAACAACCATCTGCATCAACATTCGCTCTGGAGTCGTAGAAGCACCAAATCAGCGGTGCGGTGGCGTGCAATTATTTCTCTCTTTCTTTCTCCGCCCATCGCCATCTGTGAAAAGGTATATCTGACAGTGGGCAGAGGTGAGGAGGCCGCTGTTCCGAGGATGACAAGTTAACAGCTTTTATGGTCTCCACTGAAGGCAGCATATGCTGTGCCAACAGATTTACGGCGTCAATTAAATGTTTCTGTTGTGTTTGCGCGCCTGGATGGAGGTGTGCGTCTATTTCTAGGCTGCACTCGGAAATGAGAAATATTTCAACAATTCCACAGCACTTCGACTGAATTCAATAATTCTCTCCGGGGACCGTTAAGGATTATGAAGGGATAAGCGAGTTCATCACTGCAACTGGAGACGGAATGTCTGAGGGAATAGATGAGGCGACTAATTGGGTGTCGCCTTGGTGCGCTGGTGACGACGATTACGTCGGCGACGGTTTTAATTGGTCGCGTGGGTGTGTGATTTGATGGATGGCATTGAACTTCTTTGATTGGAAGTGTGCCCTCGAATTCATACGTTAGTCCCCCTGCTGAATGCGGGTGATTTTCGTGGGATTGATGATGACGCAGATCAATTTTGAAAATTGCCCAGATTTTATGACCACTTTCGACGGTTTTGTGGTTTTAATTTGATAGAGGGGAGCCGTTTGATGGATTAGATCGTAGCAAAGTGAACCCGAGTCCAACGTCTTGAAAAACTTCCACGAAAGCAAAAAAAAATCAAAACAATAGAACATAAAACCTAAATTAGAACCACCCATCAGCCATAAATCCCGCTCAAGATCATTACCAATTGGAGGCAAAGTCCACTCGTCCCAACCACCGCCAATCATGACGTATCAGCATTCACTGCCTGCTTCGTTCAGCCTCAATTGTCAGCAATTGGTGAAAACAACACACTCGCTATCAGCGCTTCTTCGGCCCTCACGTAATTCCTCACCCGTCACCGGTACCGAGCCGCGCCACCCATTCAAACGGCGTACAAAGTATCTCTTCATTGATAATCAAGTGACGTTTGTCAACTCGTAAAAAGCACCTCAAATCAAATTGCTGTCGATAATAAAACGAAGCTTCACATAAATCCATCGGACGAGTGCTCGCTCGTAGGTTCACACAGCGCACCTCAATTGCTGGCAAGTGTGTATCTGTGTTTCGAGAGGCAGCAGCGACCTATCTGTCACATTTTATGGGCCTTAAAGCCACTCGCATTAATGCCGTAACACCCATGTGTTAATAAAACGTTCCTCAGTTGCTCGTCTGTCTGCCTCGGCAGGCCCTTGTCATTCAGAGACTGGCTTCTGAGGAGATTCGATTTTAAGTTTGGGCGAATTATCATAAAACTTGTTGCTGTCCGGAGTGACCAGCGCTCGTTTGTCATCATTCACCGCAGATCCCTTAAACCACTTTCAAGACCCGGCTGTACGTCGGTTGTGAACGAATGAGGCTAGCTGCCGATTGTGTGATGTCAGCCTCGGCTGGCTGTCCTCGGACTAGAGGAGACTTATTAATGATTTATGGGCGGGCATGTCTCTGTGTGCCTGATTCAAAGCAGTGCAGCACAGCGAAACGTGCAGATTTCCGTCCACATCCTCCGGGGCTAATCACAATCAAGAATTCATCTCACACCGTACGGCCATCAATCAGGAGTCAATTTCATTTTCGACTATCGACAGAGCACAGCACTGGACGACATTAACTGTCTCTGAGCAGTTTGTTGTCGTATTCCGTGTACCTTGACGTTTGTTGTCTGTCTGTCGACGGCCATAAATAAAGACGCAATCGCTGTGCGGAGGGACAAAGAAGTGACAAATAAATTGGATTTCTTTGCATTTCTTCATCCCCCTCCCGCCCACCACTCAGTGCCATTTTGTACCCAAAAGGATCGTAAAAAAACCGACGAAGGAACAAACAGGCAGACAGAGAAACGCTCAAGAACGAGCCCATGAACGGTGCGGGGTGTCGCTGGGAGCAAGTAACTTGGGCGTGCATTTTATTGTTTTGGATTTGAAATTCAAAACTGCGGATGTCAGAGACATAAACCATCCCCCCGAAGGATCCCCGTGAGCCATCGAGGAACCCATCATCACAAAAGGTTGCGTAGGAAAACAACGACAAACACTGTATCAGCCGCAGGACGCCTGACGGCAATTTGTGGTCGACTTGACAGAGTGACAACTGTGGGCTGGATTGACAGTTGATTTGAATAAAACAGCGATGAGGGATATGATCGAAGGATGAAATGATGAAAGTTCAGGCTTTTCACTTTGACAGTGCGAACACAGTGTGGGGGAGGTGTTTCCTTTTAGAGACGGTTTCTACTCGATTTGAAGCGATTGTCTTTGGCAAGAGGGTTTCCACGCGATTTGACGCGGTGGTTGCGATCTCTGTGGCTTTGCAGCTGGATGATACTGATTATTGACATGCTCTCAACTCAGCTCAGCTTTAACTTATTTACAAATACTTTAAAAATGTTTGGGATTTTCGAACTTAACATTTAAGGCCCTTGTGAACGTTTTACTTGCTGCTTTCTGTGTTCTCTAAAAATTGAGAGGTAAGTGTACAGTGGTGGTTGAAAGTTTCCTTTTTATTATTTTGGGACTGACAGTGCTCGAAATTTAGGCCCTTATTCATATGGGGTTCGGATTATTCTAAGAACTTTTTGGAATTTTTCTTTTCTTTAGACACGCCAAAGGGAGATATTTGTGACAAGCTCTTTACTTTATAAAATCTTTGGGATTTTGAACTTCTAATTTTAGATTATTTTGAACTTTTTTTGTTGCTTTCTGAGTGTTTACTTTCATTGTTCCAAAAATGTAAAGCTTAAATGTGCAGTGGTGGTTAAAAGTTTCCTTTTCGTTTTTTGGAACTGGCAGACTTTAAAATTTAGGCCCTTATTCATATCGCGAAGAGTTTTAGAAGAAGTTTTAATTTTTTGAACATTTTCCTTTCTTTTGAGAAACTGAGTTCAAGTGTTTGCAACAGAGGTTTTTAATTTTTGATCTAAATTTTTGGGGTCAGAAGCTTTCGATTTTTAGTCAAGCGTTTGGTTTATTTTTTTTTGTGCTTTAATGACTGCCCCGTTAAACATTTTTGATTTTAAGTTTGCAACTAACATGCAGTGAGAATGTTCCAAATTGTTTGAAAATTGGGTTTTGTTGATTTTTTCTTACATTTCACGCTTTGATGGTATTTTAGGAATAGGTTTAGGAAATTGTCTTTAACCTAATTAGATGTACCAAAATTTTCTTTTTCAAAATCCCATTCAGTATTCGGTTTTTGGTACTTTTTTCAATCACAAAATAATGCAAATATTTAAAGCTGTACCCGATTTCTTTATTCTTTGGCTTAGAAATAATTTTGATATCGTTTTAGCTTTGAAATCTTAAAAGCTTTTCGACTAATTTGCTTGAAAGTTCAAAATTTGGACTTTCACATATCTCAGCATTTTTATTTTTTAGGGTCATTTAAAAAGGCAGAAGAATTAAGATCATATTTCAACTGTTCGAAATTGCCTGGAAGACTCATTTGTCCTAAGTGTCCGTTTCCAAGTTTTGAGAAAAGTGCTTCATTTCGAGTATTTTTTGGACATTTTGGAACTTTTGTATATTAGGTAAAAACTCTTCTTCTTTAAAATTAGTTCAAATTTGTTTATTTTAAAAAATGGCCGTACCTGTTTTTTTAGGTTTTTTCCTTTCGAATACATTTTTTTTGGATTGCACACTTCATGGCCTTGAAGGTGTTTCTGAAGTCCTAAACCCCAAACGACACCAAATTCTGTTCAAAATTTGACACTTTTCCAAATGAAAAATTTTCAGATTGTCCATTTATTGACCCAATCCATCCGTTGCCTATGCACAACGACTTAAATTTCATTTACACGCCTTCCGCTGGCATCATCAACAAATGAAAATTTCAGCCCATCCACCAAAACCTCATGACATTCCGTCACCATCAAGCCAAAAGCGTACCAATTCCCCAGAGACGCAGACATGCCCATGAAAATTATTAGAGGCCAATAGTCGCCGTTAAAATTTAATGTATCTATTCCCCATTTGGCCGTTAAAATAGTTGGCATTTAATTTGTCGACATCTCGAACCGACGACAACTTTGATTGCCTTTGACACTTTATGTGACATCTGTTGCACGAGACTGAGGCAACACTCATGAGACGCCTTTTCCGCGCTCGGCTAACCATTAAAAACCGAAATGCGCAACGAGTCGATACTTAACACTTCACTCAGAGTAAGTGAAATGAATAAACTCGCATTTTACGACCAGAAATAAAGATTGTCACGCATTGTAGGCAGCAATTCGGTCACCCTTACCCGTCGACATTTCTTCAAAGGACGCGCGCGCACTCACACGCGACCCACTTGAAGTGTAAACACTCTCCAGTCGTATCTTGGCGCTCATCTCGCGCTGTAATTGAAATGAATTCGCGCCGCGCTTTGAGCTCCGAGGGCCTAACAAATTATCAACAACCGTCCGCAGGATCCATAAAATACGATTATGACTCCATTCTTGTTTTTCGATTATGAATTCACGTCGTGTGTCCGCCGCGAACCGGTTGCATCAAAGTGTCTGCGTATCGATCATAAATTTCTTCGGAGGTGATGTACAAGGATGCCACGCCGTCCAGGGCAGGGCGAGAGCGCACCGCTCCACAACCTGCCGAAGCTCTAAGACCGGCGGTCGCTGCGATGGAAAATCAGAAAATTGTTATGTGCATGCTGGGGTTATTTGTTTTAGGGCATAAACACTGTTATGCTCTGCAGCCCTGGATCGAGACCGCGCCTCGGGCTCGGGGCTTGTTAAGGGGCCCGCCACCGAGAGGACGTGAACGAAAACAAATAATTTAATTCGCAGCCCGACCTTCGGCGGCTCAAACACAGCACACACACTCAGTGGCGCGGACAGAGGGCAAGCGCGACGAGTATGCAAATAAATTTCCATGCAAGACTCACGAGTATCTAAAAGATACAAGAGAAATCCAAAGCGGAATGCATAAGAGATGCCTTCGCCGGCTCGCCGAATGGAGAGTGCGCGGAGAGCTGGCGGGAACTTGCAAGCCGCAGAGAGTTATGTTAATTTCCTTGGTTTGTATTTTTTCACTCTTTCGGCCTGTGGTTGGGTTTTTGGTTTTTTAGGGCAATCCGCTCGATTCCAAGACGAGCGCAAGCAAGGGATATGTAAATTCAGCCACAGTCTTCGCTTTGTGTCTGCAATTGGAGCAAGTTTATTGATTAAATCACGCATCGAGAGAGGAGAGCATGCATCGAGAGAGGCGAGGTGCATATGCGACGGTTATAGGCGACACTGCTTGTTGGCGGAATGTGCTCTGGCGAAGGACATAGATGCGGTGAATTAATTCAAAAGGTGTCTCCGGACGCGTTCAGAAAAGATGGCTTCTGATTGAGTAGATTTGGACAAAGATTAAATGGATTTGGGCGGAGGGAGAGCGGGAAGGAGAAGGCGGAGGTCGAGGGAGACAAGAAGAAAAAGCCATGGGCAGCAACTTATTCGATTTCTTGTCGTGGATGCTTTATCAGGACATCTGATTGAGAAAGAAAGAGGCATGAACCTATCAAGTGTCTTTTTGAGAGGAAAACTGACGTTTTTTTTCTACGCCTGGCTTAGTGACTCCGCGGACTACTGTCTAAGCACGTCACCGCAGAATGGCGGACCAAAACTGAAGTCGGAGGCAAGTGTGGTTAAGTTGGACTCAGGGAAACTCTGGACTTTGGAATGTGTGACTGTCTCTGGAAACACAACAGTCATAAAGATTGATGGAGAGAGGCCAGTTTCATTTTTTGAAATTTTTCACAATTTGTCCAAAAACTGGCTGAATTCTTGAACGCCGACATCTGTCAAGACCTAACAACTGACAGTTTCAAAATTGTCAGAGGTTTATATAATGTCAAAGAGAAGCATTTAAATTTCAAGTTTCACTTAAAAATTTGTTAGACTAAGAAACAGTGCGCGGGAAACGGAAAATGTTGAGCAGATACTTCTTCAGACGGAAAGGGCTTTATTCCGTTGGTTTGCCATGTGGTACAGATGTCCCCTTGATCTTTTGAGGCGTGCTTAAGGTGCAATTCCATCAGACAAATGACTTCTCGGCAGACCCAGGACGTGGTGGTTGAATCAAATCCATAAACTTTCCTGGTTTGGGCTTGGGAAAAGCTCCAGATGAGTATGAGTCGATGGTAGAGGATAAGCGGCCTGGAAGTCTCTCGTTCTTGCGTTTTCCCCACGGCATCTTTAGTACAACATGAGGGTTAAAGAAGGCGATGATGATGATGATGATACGAAACTTTCTTCCAAGCCCTTAAGGGATTCAGATGTCGGTGTGCCAAAAGTCCGAATAGTCCTCAGTATTTGTGGACATTTGTTTATAGAGAGAGTTGTGAAGTCTGCTGGGAAACAAGTGCTTAAAAGAAAACTCTAAAAACAAGCTCTAAACTGAGCTCATCATCTGCAGAAATGTTTTAACTTAATTTCCTTTCAAGTATTGGACCTTTGACCGACTGTTCCTCGGGTCTTAGGCATATCGTTGAAAACCCAGCTTCGATACCGGATGGAATAAGGACAACAAAGTCTCTGCTATGCGCGTACAACTCATTTTGCTTAACGGTGGATGGATTTTCATACATTTTTGCTCTCCAAACGTAGGATGGACTTAAGGGACGTGAACTTTTTGAATATGACTTTTAACTGACTGTTCATGACACAAACACTGTCGCTTTCAGGGAAAGCTTCTTCATCGGAGAATTGAATTCTACACCGGAACTGAAACTTTATTCCGGGATCCATTCTAGGAGAGTTGCTAACAATTTTCTTAGAACATGTATGTCAAGAAAAACTCATTTTACACTCGCCGTTCGGATTCGGCATTAAACTGGAGGTCTTCTCCATTTCAAAGGCAACTCAAATATTGCTGTGAGTTGTGTACCCTTCTGCGTCGTCGAAATTCCTAAAGCTCCTCCTAAAGCTCCTCCTAAAGCTTTAATCTTCCGATGTGTGTGGATAAATGACAAGTTTCGTCACGGCTTTTAACGAGAAAATATCATTTATCACTCGTCGTTCGGATTCGGTATTAAACTGAAGGTCTTCTGCATTTGAAGGACAACTCAAATGTTGATGCTGGTTGTGTGTCCTGCTCCGTCATCGAATTTTCCTTGCTAAAACTTTAGTCTTCCGTTAAGTGACAAGTCTGTTAACGCCCGCCGTTTAAAATTTACTATAGAACTGTTGTTTTAAGCGCCTAAGCTCGAGATCAGTGAGCCTTTTCCGCTTAAAATTGTGTACAACTTTTTTCAACCAAATGATGCTATTCTACAGAACTTCATATTCATTGCATTGCTACATCTAGTTACTTGGATCCTCATTCTCCTCACAAAATAAGATATTTTCAAACCTCAAAAAAGAAGGGGACTCATTTGAAATTCCTCCTCATTCGATTAAGCAAACTTAAGCATGGTGCACCTTAAAAAACAAAACCCCCACCCAACTAACTAACTAACTCTCCCCCAGACATCACAATCCATTAGTCACCCAGATGAGAAAATAAAACAAACTTATAAATAGACAACAAAACGAGACGAGACGAGACTCTACTCACCATATTTTCCATTTCTTTTGTAGTTAATTCGAATTTGACATGAATGACATGACACTGAAGGGTATCTGACACACTTCAACACTAATGGGGCAACCTGAAATGACAAAACAAAACACAGCCGTTAAGTAAACATTCAGCATGATTTTTAACACTCAAAAAATAAAGAATTCTAAAATTATGTCAAGACCTAAGAATACTTCGATCGCCATGACAAATCGTGCTGATTCAACAAATCTAATCGAGAAATCAATGAGTTCACAGTGCCTGCAGTCACTGCTGCTAGGGCAGTTTTTCAGTTTTTGCGGGAGGATAAGATAAGGCCCCGGGGGAAGATCACAATCTGTGCTGGTTGGCAGAGGCAATTTCGATGGAACAAGGTGAAGTTGTGTCATGTTCTTGGCTAATCTAATCGGTGGCAGTGGCTAGACCGTTGGCAATTGTATTTCGATCGTTCAAACGGTGATCAGCTCCCGAGGAATTTCGAGCACCGGTGTTTATTTCACGACAACCACGCCCATTCGCCTTTGACGCAAGACATTTGACGATAAGATGTCGATGTCCAAGGTTAAGTGGGGGTTGTTGCGACATTTTGGGTTGTGGACAAGGAAATTAATCGAAATCGTACGATTAGATTGAGTGAGGATTACTGAAATTAAGTGAAGATCACTAAATTCTGTCAATGATCGCTATGAATTGTTATTTTGGCCACTAATTGTCGAGTGTTCTGAAATTCATTTAATTTATTGAATTGTCCTGAGTGTCTTGGGTGCTTGGAAGTTGATTTCATTTATTAACTGCGAAGATTGTTGGGCGTCAACTGTGATCCACGATCTTGGCTATAGCAGGGGTGCCTTTGATTGACTTGTAGGACTTGTGCAGCGTAGAAGTGTTATTTTGGCCACTGATTGCCCAGAGTGCTGTGAAATTCTTATCATTTATTGACTGCGAAGATCGTTGGGCGCCAACTGTGATCCACGATCTTGGCTATAGCAGGGGTGCCTTTGATTGACTTGTAGGACTTGTGCAGCGTAGAAGTGTTATTTTGGCCACTGATTGCCCAGAGTGCTGTGAAATTCTTATCATTTATTGACTGCGAAGATCGTTGGACGCCAACTGTGATCCACGATATTGGCTATAGCAGGGGTGCCTCCGATTGACTTGTAGGACTTCTGAAACCTAGAAGCGTCCTTCTGGCCACTGATTGTCCAGTTCTGTAAAATTTATTTCATTTATTGACTGCGAAGATCTGTGATCAGCGATCTTGGCTATAGCAGGGGTGCCTCCGATTGACTTGTAGAACATCTGAAGCCTAAAAGTATTATTTTGGCCGTTGATTGTCCAGAGAGCTGTGAAATTCATTTCAAGATCGTTGGGCCAACTATGATTAATGATCTTAGCAATAGCAGGCAAGGCATCGATCGGCTTCTAGTTTTTCTGAAGCCTGAAAGAAATATGTTTGAATTCACAACCGAGAAGCTTCAAAATTGTTGGACATCATCATCGCAGAGGCTTGACTTGCATGGTAAGTGAAGGACATTGTTGATCATTGATCCTCGATGAAGATCGGTGCAGATTGACCAGTTTTATCGTAAAAAGCCAATCACACTTCTGTGAAATCCGAACATTATATAAGTTGATCACTTCTTGATCACTTCTTTCACCCCACACTGTTTAACCATACAGAAGAAAGATCTAGCCATGGCTAGGGGTACAAAACAGAGCAAGTCTTGGGTGAAAAAAGGAAAAATGCTTCTGTGTCATCGGTAGAGTTTCAGCAAAGAAAACAACCCCCGAACCTTAGTTCCCAAGCTTCAAGGAGTGGATCATCGGCAGTAGAATTCAAGGACTAGATCGTCCACAGTGGAATGCAAGCACTGGGTCATCAAAAGTGGATATCGAGTCCTTTATCACAGAGGAGAAGAGAGAACGGTATTGAATATCACTGAGGATCAGTGCAAAATTTGAAGAACACAGCTTCCTCAGCCGTTTCAACAAGATCTTTAAAAGGGTCTTAGAAGAGTAGATTATAGTTTAGAGGGCATACGGAAACTTTAGACCCTTACATGAGCTGAATTTTGAGAAAACACGGAGTGTCGGAAGATTAGAAACATTCCTCACCCATTCCAAGATTTTAGTCCTGGCCGTGGAACAAGATCTTCCAAAAGTCTTTAAGGGGAGATTACAGCTCAAGAAAGCAAGTTTAAGACACTCAAATGGATTGAATTTTGCGAAGATCCGCAGTGTCGAAGGTTTAGAAACATGCGTCAAACCTTTAAAGATTTTTCTTCTCGTCGTGGTGGAGAAATGCTTGGATTCACATTTAACAAGACCCTAAACGCAACTTGATTCGTTTTTTTATGGTGCCACATTCGCAGCGTTTCCAAGTTAAAGGCTTCCCAGCATCATATTGTTCGGAGTTGGCAGCAAAATTTTAGATCCTCTCTTTTTGTGACAGATCAGCAGCACACCGAATGCCGAACAGATGAACAGCACACCAAATACAAGTCATTGACGACAAGGCTGTGCTTGCAACCCTTGATTGAAGCGCAAAACAACGGCGCCCGAAGTCTTTTTCTGGCTCGGTTAGGTTTTCTTGACACCTGATACCCACTCATGTCAGTCCCTCATTAGATCATTGACATTCCACAGCGGTGACGAATTCCAACCAACCCCATCCCCCACGCTAATCTTCCCAAAATAGTCGAAAGCTAAATCCTCCAATCGTGAGGTGACCCTCAAAATTGAGTTTGCATCTCTATCTGGAATTACCCCCCGGAGCTGTGTTTGTCTCCAATGATGGCTCGCCCATTAATGCCTGACTCATTTACGGCACAGCGAGATGAATGAACTTCCTCTCCGGTCCCACCTACGAGTGACAGTTGTTAGTCAAAATGAAACCATTAATGCCTCGAATTCCTCACGACAACGAAGACGCGACGAACGACGATCGAGTGACGGCGGTGATGTCAGGCAGTTGTCTGTCTGCTGCGTATCGCAGCAGCAGTTTGAAGGAGGGTTTCTCCGACCAAACGTCGCAGACATAACCACAAGGAAACCAAAAACGAAAAAAAATTGTTCAAAAAAATGTATCTCATCAGCGTCCCGGAATCACCATCGATCTGGCGAGCGAGCATTTTATGGCGACACATCGTTAGCCGGCATAAATTCCACACACAACCGAAACAGCACAAACAGTCATGACTAATCATAAAAGCAAGGCCTCCCCGAGATCGGGTCCCAACTGCTCATAAAATATCATCTCCTGTCGATTCCTCGGACAGACACAGAATGTATCTCCACCACGAAGCAACCAGTTCTGCTTCACCTCCTCCATCTTTATCGTCGTCTTCGTTTCATTTCTTATTATTTTGGCAACAAAAGTTTATGGCAGCCATTTGATATCTCCAAACAACAGAAATTATGGCAGATACACTCAATAAATTTATACGAGTAAAAATACACAAATTCCATGTGTTGTATCGATGCGCGGTGGCTTGGTTTGGTTTGTTGTTGCTGCGCGCCTCGCCGGTCCGGGTGTAGTTTTGTTAAACGCTTTATATCTCGTTCGATTCATTTGAAATTTTAATTAATCATCTTCGGCGAGGAGTGGAGCAGCAGCGGAGTGTCACCTTTCACGGCCGACCAAAGGGAACACTGCATTCTGTGCCCATAAAAACCGTATCTTTACAAGTGGAGATGAAAACATTTTATGGTCTGCCTGTTGTCCTGACTTGATTCATTTCCATTCGTTCAACGAATTTAAATTAATTATGCTTCGATCCGTTCACGACGTGGTTTTCGGGGAGAGACAGAATAAAACCTAAACGACCGACGACGCGAGACGAGACAAAGACTGTGTATCCACAGACAATGATTTCGTCAAGTTCACCAACTAGTGTGCCGTGTACGTCTCTTTCGTGCTCGCTGTGTTCTCCGCATTTGTCTTTTGGAGTCGTTTTTGGGTGTTTTTTGTTCGTTTTATGTTTCCCCCGAACGACAGATGAACGAAGAAACGATGGGTGATTAATTAAAATTAATGCCTGCAGATGCACCCCAAAGATGGACAGATTGAGTCGCTCCTCGAGCGTTCCCCTCGAGCGCTGGAGGGGACTGAATGCAGACAAAAAAGGCCAAAAAGACCGAGGAACATGGCGCGAGACTCGAGATTCCATCGGGAACGGCGGGTATCTTCGAGAGTTAATGAAGAATGTTTGTGGATTTAAGGGATACAATGTATCTTTTAGATCTTGTTTTATTCATTATGTCTCGCATCCTTTCTCGTTGGCCTTTTTTCTTTCGTTTCGCAGTGGTTTCTGTGGGCGAGATGTTTGTTTAAGCAACAACGACGGCGGCGGCGGCGGCGGCAAACCTTCTGTTCACCGTTCAAATATTGAAACGACTTGACGGCAGATTAAGTTAAAATTACCACCAGCAGCCGCAGCAGCACATCGTCGAGCATTCCGAGCATCGAAAGATCTGTTGTGCGCGCCGAAAGTGATGTTTGTTCGGTTGTCTCCTATTTATTTCGGAAAATTAATTGTTCAGCAAACATCGGGGGAGACAATTGGTTTCTGTGCGTGAGTGCGTGAGTGCGCGAGACGCTTTTCTTGTTGGCTACACCGAAGAGCGAGGGCTTTACTTTGAATGGGTTGCTCAAATATTTGGTTTGTGTTCACAATCTGTCAGTATTTTAAGCTAGGTTTGGGTAGCAGCAACAGAATGAGAGAACTAGAGAAGGAGAGGAAGCGAGAGGGAAGCTGGCGGCAGATAGGGAAGTCTTTTGTTATGGATTTCATCGTGTATACACGGCACGTGTTGTGTTTGCACAGCGGTTTTAGAGAAGTCATATCGCGCAGTTATATTTTGATTGGTGTTGTAAATGAGTTGCTGGGGTGGTGGAGCGGGAGACAGAGGTGGGGCATGTGTGTCTTCTGTGGAAGCTTGACTTGAAAGACGCCGACAAAGTGGGTGAAGATTGTCGTGTGATTAAGATTTCTGTATGGGGTTTGAGTCCAGAATGCGCTGGTGAATTGGTGGGTATTCTGTGCGGTGGGGATCTTTGGTGTGTCTTGGATACAATTTGTTTGGTTTCGGTAATTTTTGTGGCGGGATTTTAAATTTTATTTGAAAAAACCTTAAAACGGTTCTTGGTTTTGGCAACATCACAAAAACACCAGAATCGAGAGTTTTGAAGGGGTAGGAGTAGATATGAAAATCCTCGAATGCAGCAAATGTTCAACAGATTTTTGATCAGAAATCGTCACAAGATTTTCGATCGGGTCTGAGGATTCTTTTGGAACATTGCAGATAGGAGGGGAGAACGCGTGACCACTTGGAACAAGTTTTAAAGTTCCAATATGCACAATTGTGAAGAGAAATCATGTATGAAAATTCAAATTAGCGATTTTAATACGGGTTTTGAACAAGCGTCAGTTTTCGAGAAAATTATGAACATCAGAAAAATGCCAAAAAACGGCTGGAGTCAGAATTTTGAAATTGATTCTGACTTAAACTCTTTCAAGCGGTCAGGATGAAGAGTATTGGGACACTTTTTAAAGACATTGGATCCATAAAACTGTTCGAAAATATTCAAAATAAGAAAATTTGGGAGGGTAGTTGGGAAACCTGTTCAAAAGTTGTCGTTTTAAGGGATCAGCAATAAACAATTTTGACCTAAAGTGCTTCATGAGGATAAGGAAATCCGTATTGAGTTATTTTAAGAACCTTAATCCATTCAAAAAGTTGTTTATGAAAAGTTCTGAATGGACATAATTTTTTCGGTATTTGGGTGTAGTAAACAAAAAGTTTGTAAACCAGCTTAAGGCTTTTGGGCTTGAACTGAGGACACCTTCATTATCTTAAGTGAGATTATCGTATGGCCTTGAGGCCTAAACTTCCATCAACCATAGAAAACTTTGAGGTCATCCAGTTTTTGTAGAAAAGTGCTTCGAAACTTAAAACTCTACACGGTGAACCTTACCGCAAATGAATGACAGGTTTTGTAGAAAAGTGTAGCTTATCAGAGTCAACTCGAGCGATTAAGTTCTTGAAGTTCCAAATTGTTGTTCCTGACGTTAAAGAACTCCAGCTCAGACCTCTGCTGTCTTAAAAACTGTCAGTTAGGGACATCTTTTGGGACACATTGCCGATTTTCTGAGACGTTCAAAACCAGATCGTTGAAAACTAAAACTCTCTTTTGTTTAACCGCTGAAATACCGCTTGTGTCACAAGCGACTGATTTTAAAAATACATCGTTGCCAAATAATTGCGGTTTTCTGGAAAAAGCAAAGTTTGTACATATATCCACCGAGAACGCCTTCCGCTGCAATATTGTAATGCATTGCTTGAGTTTTTATTTTCCCGTCGCATATTCTTAGTTAACTTCTAGACTGTCTTTCAACGTCACTTTGTTTTCTCTAGAATACAGGGTTTCGTACCCAAAAATAACCGTATATCTCTCTAATCTTCAAATTTTCCCTAAGACAAGACCTTAACCCTTCCCACATAATTGAGAAGAGGCGAACTGTATTCATTGAACCTATTCACACTTCACATTTCAAATCCCTGTTTTGAAGGATTTGAATATTCTAAGCACCTACCAATTTTCGTTGAACCTCGGACACATTTTCGCCATCCCTCAGACACAGCTCGCGCCAAAGCCCTTCGAAACTCAAATATTCCCGTCCAACCCCGCCCCCTCCTCTATTCCAAATCAAAATCCAAGCACCCCTGTCCCTACCAACAAGCATTAAATTCCCATTTCCATCTTGCGCCCCAACTTAAAACGCCAAACTCCAAAGTTTGCTTAGACAACTTTCCCCATGCAGCTCCCTGGAGCTCCATCTTCAGTTCAAAATGTACTTAAAAACTACTTAAGCCATCGAATAATTTAAATTTAATACTTTTCCTATCGCTCAGCCGCCTACCGCCTGCCACCCCCACCAGGCAGTCACTTTTCAAAAACTTTTCTGGCTGACTACCAATAAATTTCCCCCTTTCGAAAACGAAACGAAAGAAAAAAAAAAGCCTCGAGCAGTCGGTCGGCCGATGTGGGTGTTCCGATCCGATCCCAACATCTCACCGAAGTCCATTAAAATGTTTTTCTTCACTTAACTCACACACGCGCGGAGGCACACTCTGGCAGAGCAACGGCGCACCGTTGTCCATATAAGGAGCTATAACTCAAACAGGATATCTCCTATGACACCAGCGCAAGGACCCCCGCACCATCCGCAGCAGTTCCCTCCGGTCGTCGTCGTCGTCGGCACTCTGTCGACGACGGCAGGCTGGAGTGTATAACTTGTCGTTTCCACGAAAATGTGTCTCATCGGTGCGGTGGGGGGCTTGTGCGCCTCGGGTTGGGTGAGGTCTGTTTTCATCGTTTACGCGACCATCTACGGGCCGTCACTAATGACACGTAAAATAAAGTACCCACCGGGGCGGGTGGGAGATTGTTATTAAATTACGGGTAGTGTTGCAATGACAACTATAAAACGTAACCGACACGTGTGGGTGGCTGGGTACGACTTAAACGATCTTCGACACCCCCTGCCGCGACGGTCGTCATGGCATGGACTCCCCTCGAACCGGAGAAGTGATCAATTATCCGTCAAACCGATGTTTAAACAGAGCCACCACCCGCCGCCACCGCCAGGTTGTGGATCATTTTTCATTTTGCCCGCCTGAGTGTGTGCCTGGCTCCAACGACGTCATAAAACGTAACAAGAAACCACCGAAAGCCACACGGACACGAGGTGAAATTCCACAGCCCAACCGGAGTGAGTGGCCGCGCATAGCCGCGTGTGTGCGTGTGATCTACCGAACTCTGAGCAACAACCTGTCTTGGGTTCTCACGAATCGGTCACATCGGATCGACAAGATTTACGATCGATCTATGACCGAAAATATTGTCATCTCTCCGGCTGACATGGTAAACTGGCTTTAATTCGTCAGCCAACGCGCAGACTATTTGCATCACGCCCGGACCCGAATCTGGCTCGGTTTGCTACACCGAGAAAGCCAGACCTCGGCGAAGGAGTTGAAGGCAATCTGGAGGTGCTTTGCGCCGTACTACAGATGCGGGAAATGGGCTGAATAGAAGTGAATACTAATGAATGAGTGCCGCATCCGGTATGTAGTGTGCGCCGGCGAATGGGAGGGGACGAACTATAATTAACCGCCTTGCGCGCACTGTCACGAGTACGCGAGGGCTTGTAAACATCACACAAGTATCTCTGCGTCTCTGAATTAATTAGTCTTCTAATTGTCGATAGTTTTGTGTTTTTTTTTTTTGTTTTCAAAGAGTTTAGCGTTAACTGGATGTGGAGGCGTATGTTGTATGGGGGTTTTAGTTTATTTGCGGCGCCATCTATGGAGTGATGCCTAATGTGTGGTTGGAGAATTTGATAATATCAATTATCAGCCCTAGCCTAACATTCAATCGAAAATAAAAAGAAGGCACAAGAAGAACTAGAACTCGTTCAACATTTTCAGAAAAGTTTATGAAAGAATTTGGCCTTAAAGTCATAGGGTCTTTGATGGGCAACATTTTTTGTAAAAAAAAAAAGAGATTTTCGAAAAACTTAAGGTGGCGTTGTCGGCGGGAACACAGTTGGTTGGTTAAACGAAGCACGAATTTGGAGTGTAATCCTTTAGCTACCTTGAATCGTGACAAGCAGCCAAGATGGAAAAACAAGTCCACGGCTGTTGCCCGTGTGGTCCTACAAAGCCTGATATAGTCCGGCAGGGCCGTTCAGGACAAAGTTTTACATTTGGATCGAGCACTTGGTTGTTTAGTTCAAGGCACTCAAATCTGTTGACCAGATAACGGTTGACCCCATCTGTGAGAAGGATCGATTTCGCTATAATCTTGAGCTGTGTGCTTTCAAGGCCGCTTCATGACCGAAGAGGAACCGGCCTGGAAAGACCTCTGTAGTTCGTTGCACGATAGACGACAACGTGCAAGCCTTGGAGAGATGGCGAAAGCCGTTTGGTCTTCCATCTAGACGTTGGTAGACGACAACGTGGAGGACCATCCCTGATGCTGCCGTAAACCGGGACGTCCGAAGGTGAAAAGATGGCTTAGACGACAACACGAATGACGATCCCCGATGCTGGTAGACGACGACGTAAAAAACCATCGCATATGCTACCGTAGACCAGAACGTCCGAAACTGAAAAGATGGCGTAGACAACAACATGGACGACCATCTCCGATGGTGGTAGACAACAACGTTGAACGCCATCGCTTATGCTGCCGTAGACCAAGACGCTCAAAATTGAAGAGATGGAGTAAAAGAACAACATGGACGACCATCAACGACGTGGAAGACCTCCGCCGATGCCGCTGTAGAACAGGACGTCCGAAGCTGAAAAGGTGGTGTAGACGAGAACATGGACGACCATCCCCAACGTGGAAGACTTCCGCCGATGCTGCCGTAGAACAGGACGTCCAAAGCTGTAAAGGTGGTGTAGACGAGAACGGACGACCATCCCCAACGTGGAAGACTTCCGCCGATGGTGTCGTAGACCAGGACGTCCGAAGCTGAAAAGATGATGTAGACGACAATGTGGAAAACCATCCCCGATGCCGCCGCAAACCATGACGTCCGAAATTGAAGAGACGGCGTAGACGACAAGATGGGCGACCATCCCCGACGTGAAAGACCTCCGCCGATACTGCCGTAGACCAGGACGTCCGAAGTTGAAGTCTTGGCAGAGAAGACAACCTGTAAGACCATACACAATGCTAAAGAGGTGGCATAGACAGGGACATTCGAAGCCTTGAGGGCATTGAATGCTGGCGGGAACGGATGGAGAGACTTGTTGATGGTGGCAAAGATCGGATCCCGGTTGTCCCACCGGAAATGACAGTCCGTTCGCCACCACGCTCATTTTTATCTCATCACAATCCATTCGTAATTTCGTTTCTCGAAAATATTGAATTTCATTGTGATTCATGACAAATTTTCGTCCCGCAATCAATTAAATCCGAATTCCTCGGCGCTTGTCTTCGCGCACAGCACCCACGCCCGCTGGCGATTCCTCGCCCATTGTTTACGGCTCACAGATGTGTTTCTTTTCCGAGTTTATAAATAATGCAAAAAATTTGATTTATCTGTCCGATGATTCAATCTTTCAATTAACTCTACACAGAGCTCACTTGCCGCCCACGCATCTGTCAGAATTGGAAAAGAAACTTTCCCATTCACACATGTCATCGCCTTCCGCCATCGTAGTTGTCTCGAATCAAGTCGAATCGAGTGTCAAGTGCCCATGTCACGCGTCGCGCTCCAATTGAAACGTTCTATCTCATCCAACGAACTGATAATGGAATCGTTAATCTTCTAATAAACGCTTTCGATTTGTTCGCTCATATTCGACATCGAATTCCCATGTCTTTCCCAGCCTTTCCCGTCTTCTCCCGTTTATTAACCGGTGCTGGTGATGGTGGTGCTGCTTGTGGTGCTCCTGAACCCGGGGGCCGGTTGTGCGCCAACGAACGCTCTGCACTGCGTCTCTGTGTAGCTAATGCAGCTCAACGCTGACGCTCATAAATCATCATCAGTTTATACGTGAATGGTGAGCAGACAGCGGAATGATGAAGACGCGGCAGAACAAAAAACAAAAAAAAGAAAACACCGGGGAAACGAGGAAAACAAAACGAACACAGAAACCGTGTCTATAACCCGATAGTTGTTTGGTTTCGGTGGGAAATAACCAACAACATGGTTTGTGTTATTATTCTGGGTGTCTTCCTCTTTGGTCCTCCCTTCGTTGGCTGCGCGCTGATAATGCCAGCGAAAGAGTTGAAGTTCATAGCGCGCTGTGCGGCACCACAGTATGCGTATGTGTGTGTTTGCGCATTTTTTCCGATGCCGATATCTGACGATTGATGATTGTTTATTATGAACGCAATTAATCAGGTGAAGTAAAATTAGGCTCTGATAGATGTAATCACGGACCGTACGTGTGCGTGTGCTAGAAGGCGCTAGTCCCCAAACAAGAGCGAGAGAGAGAGAGAGTGCGCGGGGAGTCATAAATCATTTTGAAGAAGGAGCACCACAAACGAGAATTGAATTGAGAAGAACGAATCCATTGACATTCGATGAAGTGAGATACATGTTTCGAAAGTTGCCATTGAGCAACGCAAAGTGCGCGTATTGAACTAGATTTGTCGGATTTCATGGCTTTTATGCTTTCCTAATGAAGATTGGTGGATCTTTGGCAGGCGGAACGGTTTTTGAGTGTGTTTTCCGGTGGGGAAGGTTTTTGGAATCGAAGTGGTACTTCGTCTCTTTTCTGTTTTGAAAAGTGTTTTGACGTTTTCTTGGAACCTTGACATTGAGCTTAGCAATATACTACTGATGGGTATGCTTTCCAAACGACCGTTTACTGGCACTTTTTGTTTTTAGAAAAGTTCGACAAGCTGCTTCGTTTCCTTTAAATGAACAAATTTTGCCAAAATATGCACAATTTCGGGAAAGTGAGAACACCGAGAGATTGGGCAAATATGGACCTACTTCCAGATTTTATTTTTGAAGACACCACTTGCAATCGCCACTTTGAGCATTCGAGATAGAGGATCATTGCAACCGTTATTTTTTTTTTAAATGTCGTTTGATACGAAAAGGTTGATTGAAAGTTCCAAGGGTTCGGTGCGACAAATGGATTGTAGAAGAATATGGCTAGACAAAAGCAAATAAAGTTTCGGTGTTTTCAGTGTTTTCGAAAATACGTTGAATCGAAAGTTTGAAAAGGAAGAAAGCAAATGCAAGCACGAGGGCGATTATAAGAATCCAAATTCCAGGGCGATTTTTGGTCCTGTTTGCGTTGATGGCATCTGCAGGAGAAGATTTAATGACGAACTCTATGGGCTGTACAGCGACATGCGCCTGGTCAAGCGTCCACGGATACAACGCTTAAGATGGCTAGGCCATGTAGAGCGCATGGACACCACTGCTCCGGCCCGAAATGTCTTTGAATCCGTGCCATTGGGACAACGCAACAGAGGACGACCTAGACTAAAGTGGCGCACACAAGTGGAGAAGGACCTCAACCAACTTGGAGTGCGCAACTGGAGACAGCTGGCGAAAGATCGTGCTGGCTGGAGAGGCATGTTGGTTGAGGCCCAGGTCCACTCCGGATTGTAGCGCCACAAGAAGAAGAAGAAGAAGAAGAAGAAGAAGAAGAAGAAGAAGAAGAAGAAGAAGAAGAAGAAGAAGAAGAAGAAGAAGGAGAAGAAGAAGGAGAAGAAGAAGAAGAAGAAGAAAAAGAAATTCCAGGGCCATATAGAAGTAAATAAAGCTGCACTCCAGATGTTTTTGCGTTTTTTAAAAACAGGTATCGGTTTAAAATTTTTTGTTTTCTTTCTGTTGTGCTAGGGTCCGGTGTGAATGCAAGCTTCTACCAACACGTCTCTCCAGCCAGCATGATCTCTCGCCAGCTACCTCCAATTGCGAACTACAAGTTGATCCTGAAGTCCTGAAGTACACTCATGTCCACACTGAAGTCTCAGCCTAGGCCTCTTGGCCCAGAACAGTGGTGACCATACGCTCTTCATACTCCTGTCATTTTAAACATTGTATACGAAAACGCAGTGATCGCCGTGGGGTAGTGGGTAGAGTGCGACGCTCATACGCCGAAGGATCCAGGTTCGACTCCCACCTAAACATCAATTTTTCGAATTTTTCACGGCACCACCTCTTTCGAGTTGCTGACAACACTCAAAGAGTAGTAACTTCCTAAGAAGGCTTCTCAAATTTCGCCGTTTGGAGTCGGCAAAAAACTTTAGGTCCCTTCTACTCGTGAGAGAACAATAGCGCGCACAACACGAATAGTTGATGAGCAAGCTAGGCCCTGGTCCCCCTGTGGACTGTAGCGCCAACAATTATTATTATACGAAAACGCATGACCACCACGCCGTCATACAGCCCAAAAACTTCGCCGTTGAATCATCTCCTTCATCAAGAACTAAAAATAGCACGCAGAACTTTTCTCTGTCAAAGACTGTTGGTTTCAGCAGCTTTTAGTTACGACCAAGTTTCGGTAGCGTAAATCAGAACTAGGATGATCAAGATGTTGTGCTAACCCAGCTTAGTCTTTCGAGAGATCTCTAGTAATCAATTGTGTCTTGATTCCAATAAAGAAAATGAAAAATGAAAATTTGGCCAAACTCTAAGGCATCTGTATGCGTTCAATTGCTTAAACCTTTTCTTCTCCTTTAATCTAAGTGTACTTTGTGCAATTTCAACAAACAAAGCTTATTGCTGATAAATTTGCAGCTTCGAATCCTTTACTCGACTCGACATTGAATTCTTTCCAAACAAAGCTTATTGCTGATAAGTTAGGTCAGGTAGCAAACTAGCATAACATTTTTGAATGTAAAACGAAACCTTAAAAATGCAAAGAAGTCAAGCACAAATTTAAAACGATGTTGCTCGTAATGTGATTTAAATTTGTTTATTAAATTTTTGAATGTAAAACGAAACCTTAAAATGCAAAGAAGTCAAGCACAAATTTAAAACGATGTTGCTCATAATGTGATGTTTAAATCGAACAATTTTGAAGGCAAAGACGTTAAAGAATTGCAAACAAAACACTTTTAGAAACAAAATTTGAATTAATGCGACAACTTGTGACGCAAGTTGAAGTTTTAATCAGATGAGAAGATCCTCTCGAAGGTGACATACATCTCATTTCCCTTAAATATAGTGGACAAGGCCTTGCTTCCTCAGCAACCACTTGTGTTGGGAGTGCCACTTTTCGAGAGCCTAGCTTCCTCACCAACTACTTCCTTCACGAGTAAAAAAATGCAGTTCTTTGCTGACTCCGGACGGTGCAGTGTAAGGATTTTTTTCATAGACAGTTGTTGTCAGGAACTCAGAAAAATTCGTAATGCTCAATCCAGGACTCAACCATTGAATATTTGGCTTGTGAGTGTAGCATTTTATCCACTGACTCCAGTCGGCCAGCACGGTCTGATTAATAGTATCAAAGCCTCGCCCATTTAGACCCTTAAGGTACATCCTGCACTGACCAGCAACAGACAACGATCATCTCACATCATTTGGTTTTTCGTTTCCATTGTTTATTGGACTCCATTAGGGTAATGAAGCTTTTAAAGTGACGGAACTATTGGTCGAATGTGGGGCCCTCGGTGTGTGAGTTTAGCACCTCTCCCACTATGCCACGGCGATCCCCTAGATACAGTCTAAAATTTTCTTAAAATACACGGAGTGAGATAAAGGACAAAAAAAAAAAGGGGATGAAAGAGACCCACTTGTAATGAAACCAAAGGAATTCAATTCTGAAACTGTCTCTCAGTGGCGCATCAGCTTAGACAAAGTGGAACTACAGGTTCCAGTGGCATCATTCCTCACAATCCTCAAGGGTTCTCTAGAAGCTGCAATCCCTTGCAAATCGAAAGATAAACACTCAAGAAAGTACTTCTTTGGCAACTTGCCAAACCGCGAAGTTAGCTCAAGACGCTGCTTAAACCTTTAAGTTCACTTTGATGTTAAGTTTGCTATCCGCTAGGTGTCAACATATACAACCAAATGTGGCCCAAAACTCAGCTCAACCTAAATTGGCTAACTAAAACTTTGTGAAGTGCTAAATGTTCTTTAATAATAAATGTTGGCGCGACTGTTCACAGGAGGAACAGGGCCTAGCTTGCTCATCAACTAATCGTGTTGTGCGCGCTACTGTTTTCTCATAAGTAGAAGGGACCTATAGTTTTTTACCGACTCCGAACGGCGAAGTTTGAGAAGCTTTCTAAGACAGTTATTACTCGCAGCTCGAAAGAGGTGGTGCCGTGAAAAATTCAAGTTGTTTAGCCGGGAATCGAACCTAGACCCTTCGGCGTGTGAGCGTCGCAGTCTACCCACTATGCCACGGCGGCCACAGATCAAGAAATGTTCTAACAGATGGAAAACCTGACTATCGTTCAAAGATTTGTAAAAAAAAACTTTAATTTGAACATTGCGTCAGAAAATCAGATAACTCTTGACAAGTTTAGAAAATCATCCTCAGAAGCTGATGGCAGACACGTTCAGAATTTGTATCATACCTCTTACGAGGGGCCAAAGGATTGAAGGGACAAAGGTGTTCCAAATTAATTTTTTGTACAAACTTAATTATCATTTGATTCAAAAAAAGAATTATTCAAGCCCCCATACGAAAGAGAATCTAAATTCACTAGATAAACGTTCAAGCGTTCAGTTGACTGCGTTCACGGATACGGAAATTTGATCTGCGCCCGGTGCAGCTCAGATAAGAGTTCATCAACCATCCGAACGATCTCCCACTGACCAAAACGACACATTTTTCTATTTTTCTTTTTTATTCGTTGTTCGACCATCACGTTATCTAGATAAAAAGATGCAAGCCATTCAAGCACACACGCACACGTCCACGACTGCATGAAGGGAAACAACCAAAAACATCGACCATTCAAGGGAAACCGAAGAGAATAACACGAAAAAGGGTGTCACGTTACGCATAATTTATTCTCTGGGCAACAAGGTTCCATTCTCTGGATGGACACTATGTGACAGGGAGTGTGTGCACAGGTACACACACTCACCCTCATTAAACGAAGCCCATGGATAGACAGACGCATCGACTAAACTAAACAACACTGGAAACCATAGATAACCATCTCTCGCAACATCGATACACAGGTATCCAGAAGATATATGAACAAAAAAAAAAAGAAAATAATAATAAATGATAAAGGTACGGAGTACGAGCCGTGCACATGGGTAGCTGTTGCGCTTCTCTCGTTCGAAATCGAATCGTATCCTTTATTAGATTGACATTGTCGATACTTCATCTGTGCTTCGATAGATTCGTACTCTTCTTCCTGCTCTGGGGTCTTTTGTATTCAGTTTGTCTAGGAAATGTATGTCAGGTACCAGCAGACGTACATAAGTGCGTGCTTCTGAGACGTTGTCGTCTGTGTTCTCTTCTATTCTTCATTTCCAAACCCAGAAAATGAGGGAAAATGAACAGAAAATAAATGAAAAGATACAATTTCCAAGGAACATATCGAATTTCTGTTTGGATAGGGAAATTGAAAAAAAATAAAAAAAAAACACAGATATGATTCGAGCTGAGTTTGAGAAAGAAATCCTTTGCGACAACACACAGCCACATACACCATACACACATGGGACAGGAGGGTTAGCGGAGATGGGCTCACAAATTACTCTCAATTGTGCACTTAAAGGAGAAGAAAAGCAAATTGCTTCCTCCACCAGACCAGCAGATTGATCCGGGGGATATGTCCCCCAGCCATCTTCGCCGGTCACCTTCCTGCCGCTTTCTCTAATGGATCAATGTTTTCATTTCGATATTAGATTTTCCACAAAAAAAAAATGACACAAAAAACCAAAAAAGAAAAACAACAACAGCTAGCAGAGAGAGAGAGAGAGTGAATATTTGTCCTTTTTTCTGGTGTCCTCCCTGCTTGGGCTTATCTAGTGTCCTTACCAGTTTCAGGATGTTTGTGTATGGTGCGCGCGGGAGGGGTGTATAACAAAATTTATATCCTTATGGTGAATTGTTTTCGTCCTCTCCTTTATGATATCCTTGTGATATGAAATATTGCATCGTTTTAGTTTTGTTGTTGTTGCTGTTTCGTTTAGGATAACAAAAAACGATTCTCACACAAGCACAATGTACACACACACAAGAGCAGAGAATTGCAAGGATGTTAAATAAATATCCTTATCCTGGAGCAGGGATGTAATAAATTAGCCAATCTGACACAATGCGTGCACATTAATCACGAATTCCACTCTAGACACATTTTCTTGGATTTTTCCCATTCAAACAAAAATCACTTCCTCTTCTTCTTTTTCAATGCCTGGATGTTTTCAGTATTTTTTTTTCCTCAAAAATGAAAATTTCAGTTAAACGATCGATGGACACAAAACGTATTCGACGTTCAGAATAAAATTCTTTCGTAAGCGCAACGAGCGCGACACACAAGACTCTTCACAAGCGAGAAGATCCGCAGAAACAACCTTACGCCACGATCACTACAGCTGAACTGCAGTTTGCTGGCCGTGTCTCTTGCTGAGACGGGCTCTTGCCTCTCCCAGCTGAGGGATATTTCTTCATTCGTTTTGATTGGGAGAGAGAGTGAGAGTATCGGAGAGAGAAAATGTGTGAAGGAGAGACCGACGAGTGGAAGCGGTACGAGCGGAAGAAAGAAAGCAAATACCAAGACCCTGTTTGTGTTGTGTACTGTACTTGAAATTCAATTGTATCTAACTATCTAAACAGTTTAGGTAGGTGGCGAACCGATTGCTTGTGACGACTGAATAGCGTTGCCAGGAGAAGATCACTCGCGTGTTTTTTTTTTATTCGTTTTGAATAATGTCCATCATGGCTTAGTGCTTCTGAAATTGTTTCTAAAAGGAATTAAGACGCATTGCTTGATTTAAGAAAAAATTTTAACTACGGGTCAAGAAATTATTAAACAATTGCTCGATCATTCTTCCATTGAAGACATTTCTTTACTTTTTGAGGTTCGAAGAGATAGGGAACTTGTCTAACTTCACATTGGGAAGATGGTTAGGATTCAAATAATATTTAATTTACTCAATTTTGAAAATGCAAATGGAAGCTGAACTAAGAAACCAATTAAAACTATCAGTCGATGCTTCTTCTTCTTCTCTGTGTAGCGCTACAGTCCGGGGTGGACCAGGACCTCAAGCAACATACCTCTTCAACCATCACAATCTCTCAACAGCTGCCTTCAGTGGCGCGCTCCAAGTTGGTTGAGTTGTCCTAATATCTCGGATTCGAAGACGAAGGCCGGAACAGTGGTGTCCATACGCTCTACATGACCTAACCATCTTAAGCGTTGAAACTGAAGACGCTTAACCAGGCGCATGCTCTCAGCATTACTTGAAATCATCTGTTTCCTCCCAGGACGAAGATCTTCTCGCAGCTTCTTCACGGCCGTAGCTATTGCAAGTTATTGACAAAATTCAAATTACTAATTGACTGTGAAAATTTCTCCTTCAGATTTGACAATTAACTGTGGGTACCTTGTCTCTCTCTCTCGCATAAGAACGCTAGCACGCACATCAGAATAGTTACTGGGCTAGACTTTGATCCTTCACAAATTGTAAAGCCATCCACTTGATTTTTGTATGTATTGTTGAGCTCTGCACTAAAAGAAAATCTTAATGAAGTACTTTCTGAAGTTTGAGACACTACCTGTCTCAGGCCTTCGAATTCAACGGTTTGATTCACTTTCTAATAAAGCACAGAGACAATCATTTTTTAGATTAATTTTCTATTCAGTCACCTTAGAGGTAATATCCGACATATTCCTCGCGCTTGCTATTCAGTGGAAAGCAAGGGAAAATTTCTGGACTCCTTAACTTCATTAACCTGATCACCGACAAGTTCTCGAGCATCTTATTCAATCACCTTTTACCAGTAAGCCCGATTTGTAGAATAAATCCGCTCGTTAAAACTGCTACAACGGTAAAATCTATTCAAAGTTGAAAGATCGGTTTACATTTTGTCGAAACGTCCACTACACCGAGATCAGATGTGTAGCCTTTTTCTGTTTACTGAAGTGACTATGCACACTGTCATATGCAGCGTCGATTTCAAGGCTGCATATGACAGTGTGCACAGAGACGAGCTATACAGTGCCATGTCTAGTTTTGGCATTCCTACCAAACTCGTCAGATTGTGTAGGATGACGATGGAGAACTCTCGCTGCTCCGTCAAGGTGGGTACCGAACTCACCGAGACCTTCAATGTCAAAAAAGGTTTTAGACAAGGCGACGCACTGTCATGTGACTTCTTTAACATCATCCTCGAGAAGATCGTGCGTAACTCACAAGTCAACATCAGAGGCACGATCTTCCAGAAGTCAGTTCAATTGTTAGCTTACGCTGATGACATTGACGTGATTGGACGAACACAGCGAGCCGTCAATGAGGCGTTGGCTGGCATTGAAGCGGAAGCGGCTAAAATGGGTCTTGCGGTAAATGAGGGCAAAACGAAGTACATGCTGTCATCAAGGAAGGACACACAACATCGACGTCTCGGACGGAGCGTCACACTAGGCAGCAGAAACTTCGAGGTAGTTAAGGACTTCGTCTACCTCGGCTCCGCGGTAAACAGGGACAACAACATCAGTACCGAAATCAAACGCAGAATCACTCTTGCCAACCGCTGTTTCTTTGGGCTCAAGAGGCAATTGAGTAATAAAGCCCTCTCTCGAAGGACTAAACTAGCTTTATATAACAGCTTGATCATCCCCGTCCTACTATATGGCGCAGAATCTTGGACGTTAGCAAAGGCGGATGAGGAAGCCCTTAGTCTTTTCGAGAGAAAAGTTTCGCGGGCGATTTTTGGTCCTGTTTGCGTTGATGGCATCTGGAGCAGACGATTTAATGACGAACTCTATAGGCTGTACAGCGACATGCGCCCGGTTAAGCGTCTACGGATACAACGCTTAAGATGGCTAGGCCATGTAGAGCGTATGGACACCACTGCTCCGGCCCGAAAAGTCTTTGAATCCGAGCCATTGGGACAACGCAACAGAGGACGGCCTAGACTGAAGTGGCGCACACAAGTGGAGAAGGACCTCAACCAACTTGGAGTGCGCAACTGGAGACAGCTGGCGAAAGATCGTGCTGGCTGGAGAGGCATGTTGGTTGAGGCCCAGGTCCACCCCGGACTGTAGCGCCACAAGAAGAAGAAGAAGAAGTGACTGGAAGATTGAGCAAAAGTGGGTTCTCTAAGGCGGTTCAAATAAAATATTCCTTTTTCTTCGATTTTGAGGCCGCATATGACAGGCCGCGAGCTATACAGTGCCATGCGTTGGTTTAGCATTCCTTAAAAACTCTTCCAATAATATAGGATGGTGATTAGAACTCTTTCTGTTCCCTCAAGGTCAATAACGAACCCACTGAGTCCAACAAGGTGGCGCGTGACTTCTTTAACATCACTCTTGAGAAGATCGGTTGCAACTCACAAGTCCAAAGTTCAATACCATAGGCATGAATTTCCAAAAGTCAGCTCAATTGTAAGCATACGCTGACGACATTGACGCCATTGGACGAACACAGAAAGCTGTCAACGAGGCGTTTGCTTTCATTGAAGCAAAAGCAACTGAAACCGACCTGGCGTGGACAAGAGAAAATACATTCCGTCATTAAGGAAAGACATACAACATTGACGTCTCTGACAGAGCGTCGTACTTGGCAGCAGAAACCTCAAGCACTTCGTTTATCCCGTCTCTATTAAATAGGGACAACAACATCACCACTGAAGTCAAGTGCAGAATAACGCCTGCCAATTGTTGTTCCTCAAGATGCAATAGGGTAACAGAGCGCTCTCTCGAAGCTTTAGGCTGGTTTTGCTTGATCAACCCACTCCTGCTTTATGGCGTGGAAACTTATGCTTTGGTAAAAGCGGATAAGGAAGCTCTCAGTCTTTTCGAGGGAGTAGTTCCTCAGGCTGTTTTTGGCCCTGTTTGAGTTAGTGGCATTTGGAGGATAGGATTCAACGTATGTATGGTGGTATATGCCTCGTCATGCGTCTTCGTACACACCACTTAAGATACCTTGGCCATGCCCGCTCCGGCCCGAAAAGTCTTCAAATCTGAGCGATTGGGATAACGCAACAGAGGACTGCCTGGGCTGAGACGGCAAAACTCCTCCGAACTGTTGTGCCATATGAAGAAAAAAAAAAAAAAAAAAGTTGTTCACCACCTGCAGATCTGAAAAGGATTTCACTCAAAAATGTTGATCGGGCCGTAGCCAACAGACTGACTGTTATACCGTCCTTGTCCATCAACGGCATAATCTACAGCAGTGTCTTACCAAGTTCGCGACTTGTTTCTATGCAGCTTGAGGCCAGAAGGGCTTTGTAGAGCGTATAGACTCTACTGCTCCGGCCCGAAAAAGTCTACGAATTCAAGCCATTAGAACAATGTGACAGAGGACGGCTTAAGTTGATGCAGCTGGCAAGAGACCGTGCTGGCTGGAGGGACATGTTGGTTGAGGCCTAGGTCTATCCCAGACTGTAGCGCTGCACAACGAAAAAGAAGAACATGCGTTACAGTCCATAGCGGAACAAGGCTTAGATTCTTGAACAACTACTCCAGTCGTGCGTCCGATCACTTTTTAAGTGTGAATCAGAGTCAGAGCGTCAATAGCAGGGTCAACTAATCGCGTCGAGAAAGTCATTGATTTTCTTCCAGAGTTTATAGATTTTCAAAGATTTGGACGGAAGCAAAAGGGACGCTTGAGGCATGATCAGTGGCTTAAGAGAGGCAGTCGATCCAAATCTAGTTTTGAACAATAGACAGATGGGGTACGAAGGTGCGTTATTACTGTGATGTCACACAATCTTTCCTGTGATGTCTCAGGGGAATCAGGATGTAATAATAATAACAATAAGAATTTTTGGCGCGAGAGTCCACAGGCGGACCAGGGCCTAGCTTGCTCATCAACTACTCGTGTTGTGCGCGCTACTGTTCTCTCACGAGTAGAAGGGACCTACAGATTTTCGCCGACTCCGAACAGCGAAGTTTGAGAAGCTTTCTTAGGCAGTTATTACTCTTTGAATGTTGTCAGCAGCTCGAAAGAGGTGGTGCCGTGAAAAATTCGAGGTGTTCGGCCAGAAATCGAACCTAGACCCTTCGGCGTGTGAGTGTCGCACTCTACTTACTACGCCTAGGCGGCCAGGGAAGTGGAAGAGTAATTTAGAAGAGATCATGGCAAAAAGACTCTGACAAATTACTACGTCGATTTAGTTGTTGGCGCTACAGTCCAATGGGGGACCAGGGCCTAGCTTGCTCGTCAACTACTCGTGTTGTGCGCGCTACTGTTCTCTCACGAGTAGAAGGGACCTACAGATTTTCGCCGACTCCGAACAGCGAAGTTTGAGAAGCTTTCTTAGACAGCTATTACTCTTTGAGTGTTGTCAGCAGCTCGAAAGAGGTGGTGACGTGAAAAATTCGAAAAATTGGTGTTGAGTTGGGAGTCGAACCTAGAACCTTCGGCGTGTGAGCGTCGCACTCTACCCACTACGCCACGGCGACCACACGTCGTTTTGAAAGTTTAAAATCAATTTGCTTTTACTGAAAAATTAGAAAGTTAGAAAAGGCTTAGAGAGGACATTGTGTTGACGCGATATCATCCTTGATTCCGGACGAAATATGAATCGACTGTTTGTTCAATTTGATGGACCAATTTCTAGTGTTTTACACTTCTCTGCTTCTAGAAAATTAGTTTCTTCAATAAATGCTTCAGTTTTACCGTGAAACGTCCTTTAAGTGACTATGCCCCCATTTAACTGCCACAGTCTCTGAGGAAAGGGACCAACAAATTTAATTGCCTACGGAAAAGCTTCTGTTCGATCATTATTCGACTAGAAAAACTGGCACAGCAATCGCTTGCAAGGCAAAGCAACTTTTATATGTGTTTAAATGTGTTTAAATTTCTATTCCTCTTCCTTTTGTTTTACCGCGGATGTCGTGGATTCAAAATTTCATCCTTTTTTTATCCGCCTCTTCAAAGTCTACTCATTATGGATGAAAAATAAACCTCACCGTTCCAGAAACATATTCAACCTGGCAACGGCGTCCGAGTATTTTGATCGAGCCGGAGAGAACAACAAAAAAAAAAGAACAAAAACAGCAGGAGTGAAAAAACTTAGAGAACACCAACAACATCAGCTCCAGCATGAAACAACATCGACCAGCATGGTTTCGAAACATCACCACCATGCCGTGCGGTACTTGTGCACCCAGCAGCGTTTAAGGTGTAACCTACGTCACTGCTGTTCTCTCTCTCTCTCTCTCTGTCTGTTTCTCCGAAATTAACTTCCACTTTGCGCACCCTCTCTGGCATTCTCTATCGCTCCTCAACGCTCGTCCAGCACAGTTTACAATTTTCACTCTCATCGCGAGCGTTTACCTTTCGAATGGAACGGAGACTACAATGTTTCTGCTGTTGTGTTGACGCTGCTGATGGTGCTGGTGCTGGTGTTGGAATCGGTATTGGTATTGGTTTTTCTGGTGCTTCTCGGTAGCGGTGCCGTTGTTGTTGCGAGATATTTGTGGTGTTCCTTTGTTTGTTTTGGCAGCGTACTTGAGTTGGAAATGTTTCTTCTGTTGCCTCAGCGTCAGCCTCGGCAGGGTAATCGCACAAGGAATCAGCAGTGAAGAGGCGGTGATGCTGGAGCAAGAGGACGAGGAGGAGGAGGGAAACCAAATGAAAAAAAAAATGAATTTCCATCACAACGGGGCGCTCCGCAGACGCTGGCGGAATGGAATCCCGGAGAAACACTGACATGTTGCACGAGCATGGCACCCAACCTCGTTATGGGCTTGAATGTCGACATTCGGATTTAAGGCGAAGGATAAGGGATTTTTGGGAAGATACTTAAATTGTATACTATATGCGCGCTGTCGCTACACGGTGTCGTGGATTAGTTTACACGAAAATAAAGATAACCCACGAGGAAGGGAAGGCGAGGCGGGAACGCGGTGGACTGTTCAATGAAACAAAAATGTATAAATAAATGAGCGAGCGGATGGATGGGTTATGTCTGTGTAGACCTGCAGGGGCTTAGAGGACGACGCAGTAACAGCTCCAGCATTAGTGTGTCATCGCTGCGCGCGGGAATTATCCTCATGTTTGGAGAATGATTTGAGTGGTGTTGGTGGTTCGTTTGAGGTGCGGAGGGGAACTTTGTGGTGATTGGCATGCATATTTTGTGGGATAAATGTGAGGATCGGTGTAAGAGGTAAACCGCAAACAGTTTCATGTCCTTTTGAATGGTTACATTGACGACTGTTGGGGAACTGAAATAAGGTTTGTTTAAATCAGTAAGTCACATCTTACGTCGACAAACCACACAATTGGTGATCTTTGTGGAAAAGTGTTTCATCCATACACTCGATCAAGAGTGCGAACAGATCATTTTGCAGAAGTGAATCTGAGCAATAGAAACTTTAAGACCATTTTCCGGTATGTTTCAATGAATGAGTGAACAAAAACGCCACATTTCGGTTTCGATTTGTTCAAGGGGTATAGGTGGATCCATACGACGAAACTTCAGACCTCTGCGGAATTTTTTAAACGGAAACTGAATTTGTCCAGTTGTCGTGAATATATTTTTTACACTTTCATAGGCAATCTTAGAACTGGTGACAATGAAACTACTTGCAATGATGCGCGTTTCTCAATTCATTAAGAATAAAAATGTAATGCTAATGAAAAGACAAAATAATTATCATTGAAAAATGCGTACAAGGCGACACTCATACGCCGAAAGTCCAGGTTCAATTTTCGGTCTAAGCACCTTGCGCTTTTTACGGGACTACGTCCTTCGACCTAGTGACAAAACTCATGGAACACTAGCCGTGTATGGAAATGTTTCTCAAACTTCGTCCTTCGTAGCCGGCAAAAACCTGTAGCGTGCACAACACGAGTAGTGGATACATTCAAGAAATAAATAAATTTTCATTTTTCTTTCTCCTTACCCACCAACACACTTGTGCCACCGGTTTTTTCAATCCTCGAAGCAGTTCTGAAATGCGCATTTGGTATGCCTTTGAACTTTCTCACCAACTCGGTTTGTATCTCCTCAATTGTCCAGTCAGTCCTGGTAAAGGACAAGGTATACCAATTCTGTCTCAGGAACCACAGCCAGAGAAGTATACTCATTGCACTGGAGCTGTGTAAACTTAGGAATGAATCAAAATTGACTTTGGCCCCCTCCCGCCATTCAACACAAAACATCCATTCACTGCCCCACTGGTGAAAGATTCAATTACAGACGAATTAGCAACAAGTAAAGTTCATTAAGATGATCCCCTTCCTTGAATGGTTTCCCTGGCAGTGACACAGGCCTCGGCAATTATTACAACCAACAGTCCATTCCAGGCGTGTTCTTGTTTAAAGCAAATCCCAGCACAGACTGCTTAGCTGCCCCAACAATGGTGACTAATTACGAATCCCATTAGCAATTTACTTTGCGCAATGACATTCAATTAGGATCAGGACGATTCCGCCAAGATGACGGCCTGCGATTTGCACGGCTCATTGCAGGCGAAAAATCGCTGTAATCGCCTTAACCCAGACCCGAGTCAAAACATTGCACATTCAATTCACTCCGCAGCCGCCCAAGGACACCACCGGCATCGGCAGACATTCAATAGAAGGCAAAAGCAATTTCTCAGGGGACATTAGAAAGTCCTTAAGTCGTCTCGAAGCCGTGCTATTGTTCTGTCACAACACAATGGGCCTTTCACTCGGCCTCGTCCCTTCGCTGCTCGCTGTGGGTGTTGGTGACCTTTTCGGTGAATGCGTCCATTGTGCACCTCCAGGATACCTCGCAGCTCACTAGCATCGCACAACACCAACATCTGTGCCATCTGTGGAATTGTCTTTCTCTGTTCTTGGATTTTGCATTCACGGGGCATCGCTGTGCCAGACATGTAAACTAGTTGTGAGGGACCACTTCCGACGCACACATGCACATGTGTGTGCTGCTGGCCTGGGTGTTCGAGCGCGAGTAATCCGTCAAACGATTGCGAATCAGCTACTAAACAGAATGTTTCGCAAGAACCGTGCCTGGCAGCAGCGACCATGTGCCGTACGTGGTGGAATGCAGAATGCGTGCGCGACAAGGAATCATATCCTCGCAGACGTGTGACACCAAAGTTATTATCCAATGAGCCCTGCGGAGCGGAGGGTAATTCGTACTACATGACAGGCATCGCAGAGATACATGAACTCCACAGGATATCGACGACTGCGACGACGAATGAGGGGGATGGCGAGCGAGCGAGCAGGGTGCTGTGCTGAGTTGTGTGCCGAGCTAGGTGCTCGTCATGAGCCAACGAGATTTTTGTGGAATTGATTTGCAAGTCTTTTGTGGAGAGTGGGACGCAGCAGACGAGACTGATTTTGATTTTTCATTAAATTCTCGAATTGGATTGCGAATGCGTGGGCGTGGGGCGTGACAACATGGAATTTGCGTTGCCCTGTGATGTGCATGAGGATGTTGATTAGAACTGGAAATGAGATCCAATCAATGGGCAGAAGTGGCTGTGGGATGATACTGAAGTTGAAGTGTAGACCAAACGAATGGAAAAATTAGCCAAGTGACGATGCTTTGAAGAAACAACATGGGACCATGTTCTCAGCATTGCGGCATTTCACTTGAGGCGAATACTGAGTCGAGTTTCCATGTTAATTTGGTGGAAAATTTGAAATTCTAGCGAGGGAACACATTTTTGATTGAAGTCAAAAGCAAAGGACCAAATCGACAACCGTGTGGGATTTCATGGTTGTCGATTCGGTCGCTTGCTGTGCGATAAATGTAGTCACATATCAGTCAGAGAATGCAATTCAGTTTATTTAGGACATTTTCAAGATAACTAAAAAATACTGGACCCACAATGGAACCCTATTTTCTGCCTCATAAAGATTTATTTCGAGGACATTCTCCTTTCCAACTGTCAGGCTGTAAAACGGACATGTTTTTCTAGTTTTGAAAAATCAATTAAAAAGTTTAGGTACCAGCAGGTAACCTTGTGGCAAACTGATTTTTTCATTGCACGTTTTTCTATAAAATCTCAACAAGATTCGCATTCACCCCACGATCTCGTGCAACAACAAACATTCTAAGATTCACAGCACCTGTTCCACTGAACGAACTCCAGTCAAACATATCTCTTCATCAAGCCACACATCTCCCAAGTAGTCGATGGATGGTTTCCGAGAATTTGCAAGACCCCTGCCCGCGATGTTAGTTTAACTGGTAACGACTCTGTCAAACAACTCACTTTGTCTTCGCCCTGTTTGTCTGCCCACCTAGCTGGTGACGCAGAAGCAGTAAATTGATCCATCACACAACACCCAGCCGTGTCCAGGTAACCGTCACCGGATCCTTGAATATTAAAACACACTCCGTGCAACCACCCATTTGCGTTTATTGTTCATGGCTGTGGTGCCCGCCCTCATGCGGCGATTACTCAGAAATCCAATACAATGCCCAAACCAGAGCTCAGAGACGCCCATAATGCCTCAGAACTGGGCCCTGATTTATTGCCACACCAGTGACAATCTTCACAGTTCCTCGCTCAATATCCATTACCCCTGGGGTTCGGTGGCCGCATGCACGTCCCCCGACCACTCGGTCCTTCGCAGAGGCTGCTCGTGATGGCGAACAATATCTCACCTCGAACATGCATCGCGCAATTTGAGATTGGGTCAGGCAGTTGTGCTGTGCTGTGATTGTTTGCCTTTGTTGCGTCTCACGTTTGATTTCAAAAGATCGAGGGTGCCACGGCACAGGGCGAGGTGTCGGTGTGGCAGGTAGTCAATTGGAGGCAGCTATGCAACACTGGCCAAGTGCACCGGACATTCTTCTTCCTTCCTTACGGCCATTCGCCATCCGTGTCTGGTCGACCAGCGACCAGACCAACCAGCATGCCCTTTGCAATGTTTGCTCTTAAGTCGGATCGAGGAGCGGAGATGCTGAATGAGTATTTGGTTTCCCTTCTGCAATCCGTTGAATAGCCGGAGGAGGACGGAAAATAATTTTTTCCTTGAATGGACGACGGGTGGTGGTGGGTGTGTGTGCGTGCTTCAAGTTGCAAATGAAATGCTTAATGAGCAGGACTGTGGAACAAGGCGAGTTGCAATTAATTTGAAATGACGACTGTGACACATAAACGAACGAAAGGGTTGCTCCGAGTGTGCGAGCCAGACACGGAAAACCGTGTGTGCATGTGCCGTGGGGGCCGATTTGATGCTATCTTTTGTAATTGATTTAAATGAGAGTCCCGAGTAAATGTCTGAGGATATCATGTTTGGCCAGAGACACTGGGCAAGGATTTGCTGGATAGACAGGGGAGATTGGGCATTAAGATAAGCCCACAAGTTTAGCAGCATGAACTTTGGTAAATTGGAATTTAAGGTTTCCTCTGAGCGAGAAGAGAATGGGATCAATGTGGGAATCGTGTGGCATCCCATCAGAATGCGTGCTTAATTGTGACGGGAATGGTGTGTGTTGGGGTAATTTTGAACTGAAGGCCAAGGAAATTCTTAAGAGCACGTTTTGGTGTCTTATAGGTAGCGGGGACTTTTTTGAAAGATGGGATTGTTTGAAACCTTTTGGCAGTGAAGGGGTGCATAGACTAAGGAGGTACATGTACAATAGGTTGCTTTAGGGGTGATTGGAATAACGTGGAAGTAAAGCACAACTGGCGAATGTTTATAAGGAATTCCGAATGTGAGAGTACTTTGGTTTAAGGAAAGCCCTGTGTGAATTGCAAATGAAATTCCTTCCTGATCTACACTTGAAAGAATTATTCTATTAGTCCTGTCAGGAGCCCTAAGCCTTAGAAGTCTAAAACTATTTGTTTTCTAAAATGAGTAGAAGACGCAAATATTTTGGCATTAGGGTTTAGTTAGGACTCTTCATCATTTTCGCGGCAGAACGACTGAAGATGTACTTTGGCATCTTTCGGCAGTAACAGGATAAGAAGGCGCTTATCCTCTTACGGAAGAGCATCGGCTTCTATTACCGCAGCCATTGAGTACCCGCAAGGGTAAGTTTTTTCCTCTCTCTAAGGGCCTAAAGTTCTCGAAGAATATTCGAAGTGGACATTTATTCTTCTGCTTCTATACCCAAATGCCATTATAAGCATCATGACGCGACAGTCAGAGAAGGCACGCAACGTAATCTGGAACAGACTGTGTAAAAGTACACACGCTCTTTACAGTTAACCACGTTTTAAGGCAACTTGAACCAATGTCAAAATTGCGAATCTGGTGGTAGACCCTAACGCAGTAGGCCCTTTAGTCTCTTTCCAAGATTAATTGAATTGAAATTATTTAGTGTGTCCAAATTCAAAACGATTTCAGTTCAGAGAGTTTGTCAAGACATAAACCAGGTTTTAGGCAATTTTTGGCCTGGTAAACTAAGAAGGGGCTATTAAATCAGCATGAATAAATCCTTTGCGTTGATAAGGTTGGTTTTTTGTTGGAGGTTGGGATATGCAGCATTGAAGCTGACTCGAATGCTGGTTCATTGTACTAATAGGCAGTAACCTACATTTAATGTAATTTCTTGCTTTTATGAAGAATGACCAAGAGGCGCTTCTGTGATATAGAACTAAGGTCTCAGTTCCCATCACATCAACGCCAAAAACAGTCGCCACCTGATACGAGCAAAGGCGGAACACTGACACAGAAAGTGCCCTGAAGTGTCTTCACCTTTTCACCTTCTCCACAGGCGTCGTCGTGACATCACAGGATCCAAGCAGGTGCTTAGCTAAATTGAAGTGTCCCGTTAGTACGCCAACAAGTCGTCGTCACTCGTTTCTATCTAGATTTAGTGGAAAAGACGCGGATTCCTTGTTAACGTTTGGGAGCATACTCTTGGTGATCCTGCATCCGGGAAAGTCACGCCATCTCTGGTGTTGCTTTAGAGAGACCGAACGGTCGATTGAGGTCCTGATCAAGGATGCAGGTAGTACCAAGATGGGTTCAGGCTCTGCGAATGCCTCTTTTGAACCTTGCCTATCTAGTTCATCCGCAATCTCATTCCCCATGATCCCGTGATGTCCCGGGACCCAGACAAGTCTTAGCGAATTCAGCCTGCCGACCAAAGTAAAGGGAGACTTGCGTTCAGGAAAGTGGTTAAAGGGTTGAGACTTGGCTGTCGCTAAAGACACAGATACTTCGTCCTTTCCACCTATTCTTCGCAGTATAGTTAGCGGCCATTAGGATCGCGACGACTTCCGCCTGGAAAACCGACGCAAAATTACCTAAGGAGGCGTGAAGTCTAATGTTGTCGTTTTCCACGAAGGCCCTAGCTCCAGAACCCTCTGTCGTCTTGAAGCCGTCCATGAAAATCCGACTGCAGTCCTTTCCCGGTTCAGTTTCTAGCCAGAGCCAGTTAAGGACAAGGGGAAAGTCGACTATGTACATAAAACCGACGCAACTGTATTATTGGTGACCTCGCATCAGACTAGGAGGTTGCTATTTTTGTTGATTACTGCATCCTTCGTTCGCAATTTAAGGTTTCTTCTAAGCGAGAAAAGAATGGGATAAATGTGGGAATTGTGTGGCGTCCCATCAGAATCGTCATGGGATAGGTGCTTGTTGGGGGCAATTTTGAACTTAATGCGAAGGAAATTTCGATGTTAGTTTGATGATCCATGTTATAAGGATCAATTTCCAAAAATTTTGAAAATTACCTCTTAGTTTGTACATTTGGGCAAGTGCTTGGAAAGGCGATGTCCTTTTATTTGATTATTGAGGTCTAAGAGGGACAGTTGTGCTGCACCCATTCACCTGCTGTACCACACAATGAAAGCAGAAGAGATCAGATCAAAGAAATCTGTGAAGTGAGAGAATAGGGCGTTAAACGAGCTTTGCACTTTCTACATGCCTGTCCTAAGGGAAATAGGGAAATTTCAATGGTGCTGTCTAGCAAGACTGACATTTAGATGTAAAGACGGAAAGAGTGGTAGTACGAGAGGGGAAACAGAAAGACATGCTGGCGCCTGTAATCATTCCATGACCAGTTGCCTCCTAAAATGGCCTCTACTCGCTTCTTGTTCTTCTACTGGCTTCTATGGCGCTTGCTGATTGTGCAAGGTGTGCTTTATAAATCCTCAATAAGAAGAAGATCCTCATCATCGAACATCAAACAGACTGTTCTACAACTTGTCGGATCGTCTACTTCGCAAAAGCACTCGATGCCATTGTGGTCTTTGAATCTAAACCAGAGGACGGTCTTGGCTAATGTGGCGCACACTAGAGAGAAGGACCCTAACCAACTTGGAGTACGCAACTGAAGGCAGCTGGCGAATGATCGTGCTGGCTGGAGAAACATGTTGGTTGAGGCCCAAGTCCACCCCGGACTGCAGCGCCGTAAAATGAAGAAGTCAGTGTGATCCTACTTGTTGTGAATATTTAAGTACTTCGGGTTCCTACTAAGTGATGAAATGCACTTAAAACTTGTTCTTGGATTCAACGCATATCCAAAGGTCGGAATTGTCCAAACTCGCCAACGTTGGTTATCTTAGACTGCCCTATACAGGAATAAGTGCTAAGTTCGCTTGACATGCAGGTTTTCAAGAGTTGGAACAAATCAAAGTTTTTTCACTTATTGCTTATTTCCACTATTCCCCCAGACAGGACTGCGAATAAAATTATGATTGACACAAAATACTAGCTTCAACTGTGTTCACGATGATCTTTGGACGCTAGACAACTCTTCTGAAGACTAAGTTACTTGACTCTTAATCTTAAGTAACATGATCAAGGGGAAACACTTAGAAGACGCATACCTCTGTTGTAGGCGTCGTTTTCCCATCTGCTCATAGGCTATACGCTGCAGCATATTTTGAGTTTAAACAACGATATGAAGCGCAAGGATCACTGATCTGCCACTCACAACGGCCACTGTCTGACCCACCTGCAACGCAGTTGTACAAATCGAAGTTTATCAAGTTCTTACTAAGCACGCAGATCGCGAAAATGAATCTCTGAGCCTATGAACTAGCCTTGAAGTTGCCCATCAAAGGAGAATTCTGATCATGATCTGCTGTTTCTCTGCGGTATGACACCCACTCAAAAATTCGCTCCAGTGAGCGTTCAAAAATCGTCTCCCATAAATGCAGAGCATTGGAAATCAAAGTAATTCATTGCGCAATCGACGCTAAGGCCTGCTGCTGCTGCTGCCCCCGTTTTCGGAATGCGTTACATTGTCACCCAGTCACGTAGGAGCCAACGTATGAGCGAGTGCCTTTCCCAGCAACTGGCACGTCCTGTCATGCATATCAAACAGCCTGTCAGCGTAATCATAATCAAATACAAAACCAATCCCCAGATAAGACAAGATTTTCGGCGATTGCCGCACGGCCAGTAAATTTTGAAATTCCAAAGCTGTCAATAGCTTGGCATTATCTGCCCAGAATCTCCCCCGCCTTCATCGGCGATTGAATCTGAGCTAACCCCCGACACAGTCGATTACCAGGGTGAGACAATGAAACAATTTATGTACGACATCACTTACGCTGGCGCACAGCAATCTTAACGCCATAATTCAAGGCGCGTACAGCTTGGGGTAAGCGTCCTTATCACAGCCCGACTTGGAGCTGCTGAGTAACTGCGAGTGGAACGATCATCGCGTATCAATCTAATCACCAACTGTCCACCGTGCCAGGTCGTCGCGTAGGCAAACATAAATAACACTTGTAGATACGGTCGCGGCATATTTTCCGATTGGATCTGCGCCCCGACTCATATGAATTACAAGGCTCTGGCAGAACTCGGCGAAGTCGACGCTGTCGAACTCACATAAATAAATCAAAGTGCACTCGAATGACGCCGGCCATGACGGTGGACAGGGGAGTCAAGGAGGCCGGCCAGACCCCATCACTCGATCAGCCCTCGAAGTCCGTAATTCCTTCTCGGGTGCTTATCGTCGTGGGTTGCCGGGGATTTATTTATTTTCTGCCTTTTCAAAAATTTGTCACGAACACTTCTCGGGAAGAGCCTGCCTGCGACCGCACCACGGCAACGTCAAGCTGCTGCCCAGCTGCAGGGACTCAGCCGAAGAAAGAGATGTATTTCCGAGATAGCCGTGGTTGTCAATATTTTTCCCGCCGCCATCATAACCACGGTGATGGGAGAACTCCATCCAGGATGCAATCGGAGATGCAACAGAAACTGGAACTGGGCCCCGAGACGAGGTTCTTGCGCCCTTATCGCCAGCATCGGCACTGAATCTTCGGGTGACACTTATGCGCAGCGGAAAGGGAGATCCTAACAAATTACCACGTCACCGGGGACCCTGCACCAGCGTCAAGCCGGGATTGTATGTATCGAGTTTCAAAGAAGGGAGAGAGAGAGAGGGACACGAAGCGACACACATCACCGTGTGAGATCTCTTGTAATTATTTGTTTTGGTTGCGAGGAACCAAAACACATCGATTCGATCATCCCGATGCGCTGGGACCTGTGCAGGAGGCAAAGGATTTGTTCCTCATGGATTAAGAGGCCCTGCCCACATGTGCGCATGGTAGCCCGTCACCGGCAGACAGGAGCAGCAGGTATGCTCGTTCCAGATAAGATACAGTGTATCTGGTGGGGAATCTATTTGTGGGTTCATTTCAGTTCGTTCGTTTGTTCGGATTGTTGCGTCGTCGTCGTCGTCATCGTAGTCGTTGTTGTGCGTTGGGTTTGTGTAAACACACTCCGCTAGCCGCCGCACTCTGAGCGTTGATGGAAAGGTAAAGGCAGATGTTTTGGTTTGAAATGGGCCGGAAAAGATTGAAATATTGGGCGCTCGACGACGCCGGTAATGTCCATCGATTGTGTAAATAACCCAACCGATTATACACTACAGATACGATGCGAGTTCTGTGCATACATTGCTCAGTTGGAGTTGTTTCTTGAAGTTGAGGTATTTTTAGAGAGCGAACTGGGCTACAGAGGGAATGGAGTTTGAAGTGACTGCGAGTGGGGCCTACTGGCAGCTGCTTGAGAGGTGAAAGAATTGATTTCTAGAGAATTCCAGGGATTTTCTGCAGACCTGGAGAGGGATTCCACTTGAGGGGATATTTTTTAAAGGTTTCACTGACTCGAAAGGCTGAGAAGGAAGACCTTAGAATCCCCGGGATCGACTCAAACAGATCTGAATGCGCTGCTGAAAGGTCAGAGTTTGACACCCGAGGACGGAGTGCATTGAATAATTTTCATTGCAATGTAGGAATACCCTTGTGGCTCTATTTTGACCAAGTACAAGGCGGTTTTCAAAGGATTTTCAAAGTCCCATTCTCATTGGACCAAAAATGCCAACGAATGTTTAACCAAGGCAAAGGAAGCTGAAAAAAATCCCTTAGAGCCAGAAGCCTGGTTTTATATTGTCGGCAGACCGGCTTTCTGAATCCAAAGGGCTCTAAACGTCTGCTTTGAGGCTGTAGAAGCTCAGTATTAGGTTCGAAAACAGCAGAGACAATGATTTAACTTAAGTGAAACTTCAAACCTCTTAGCGAAGGCTCTCCCCCATTTGAAGGGAAATTTAGATGAATTCCAATGTTATCCACAGTTGGATTCACATTTTACCGTCTCGTCTAGAACAGTAACTGTAGAACAGCTTATGGAATGCCCTTAGTCCCGAAAGCTTCTTAATGGCCTGCAGTACGCCTTCTGCAGCAACAGGTCCACTCTAGCTCCGATGACACATTTCACCAAAGAATGGAACCAATAATTGTACAGTGTAGGAGGAACCAAGGTTGTTGCGCTTGATAGTTGGAAGGCGTTTGACAGAGTCCGGCTTCAGGCAGGAACGAAGTCCCAAAGTTCCCAGAGGATACAAAGTTCGGACCAAAGCCTCATGGGATCAAACTGGATAGCTTCTGGTGGAGTCGCAGTCCGTGCTGAGAATCTGGAGGGATCATTTCTGAAGACATTTCTGAAGGTATTATGGCAGGAACAAAGTCCCAAAGTTCCAAGAGGATAAAAAGAGTTCGGACCAAAGCCTACAGTTTCTGGTAGAGTCGCAGTTCATGCTGAGAATCTGGAAGGATCATTTCTGAAGACTCCTTAACGGCGATAACGGCCGAATTCCGCTGATAGGCAGAATGTTCTCTTCGATTTGGATGATAATGGATGAGAATTCTGTCCCCCCGACCTAGACGAGGTGAAGAAAGCAATATCGAAGCTGAACAAAACTGCTGGAGCAGACGAACTGTCAGCAGAACTGTATAAAGCAGCTGGAGATGACGTAGTTGGGCGCATGCAACAGCTCATCTGTAAGATATGGTTGGAGGAAACCATGCCCGATGGGTGGATTCTCAGTGTCGTCTATCAGGTCCACAAGAAAGGAGACCCCTTTGACTGCGCCAATTATCGAGGAATCAGCCTTCTTCACATCGCTTATGCCTACTGCATCTAAATCCGTTCGCTTACAACATGATAGGTCCCTATCAATGTGGGTTCAGGACAAGGAGGTCCATGACAGACCAGATCTTCACATTGGGGCAGATTCTGGCAAAGACTCAAGAAGTGCAAATCGACACTCATCACCTCTTTGTCGATTTTAAGGCCGCATATGACAGTGTGCATAGAGACGAGCTATACAGTGCCATGTTTAGTTTCGGCGATCCTACCAAACTCGTCAGATTGTGTAGAATGACGACAGAGAACTCTTGCTGCTCCGTCAAGGTGGGTAACGAACTCACCGAGACCTTCAATGTCGAAAACGATTTGAGACAAGGCGACGCACTGTCATGTGACTTCTTCAACATCGTCCTCGAGAAGATCGTGCGTAACTCATAAGTCAACAGAAGCAGGATCTTCCAAAAATCAGCTCAACTGCTAGCTTACGCTGATGACATTGACGTGGACGAGCACAGCGGGCCATCAATGAGGCGTTTGCTGGCATTGAAGAGAAAGGGGCTAAAATGAGTCTGGGGATTAATGGGGTCAAGACGAAGTCATCAAGAATGGACACACGACATCGACGTCTCGGACGTCACACTAGGCAGCAGAAACTTCGAGGTAGTCAAGGACTTCGTCTACCTCGGCTTCGCGGTAAACAGGGACAACAACATCAGTACCGAAATCAAATGAGGACAAAACGACATCGCCGTCTCGGACAGAGCGTCATACTTGGCAGCAGAAACTTCAAGGTGGTCAAGCACTTCGTTTTCCCCACCTCCGTCGTAAATAGGGACGACAACATCAACACCGAAATCAAACGCAGAATCATGCTTGCCAATTGTTATTCCTTTGAGCTCAAGAGGTAATTGGGTAATAGGGCCCTCCCGCGAAAGGCTAAGCTGGATTCTGTATAACAGCTTGTTCATCTCAGTCCTGCTGATGACCCGAAATCTTAGGGGTTACTACAGTCTTTTCAAGAATAAAGTTCTGCGTTCGAGTTTTTGGCTCTTTTGGCCGCTCTGCGCTCGATTTTTTTTGGCCCTTTTATTAAAGGACGAACTGCTTGGGCTGTATAGCGACATGCGCCTAGTCAAGCGTCTTCGGTACAATGCTTAAGATGGGTAGGACAGGTAGAGCGTATGGACACCATAGCTCTGACCCAAAAAGTCTTCGCATCAGAGCCATTGGGACAAAGCAACAGAGGACGGTCTGGGCTAAGGTGGCTCACTTAAGTGGAGAAAAACTTCAATCAACTTGGGTTGCGCAACTGGAGGCAGCTGGCGAAAGATCGTTCTGGCTAGAGATGCATGTTGGTTGAGGCCCCGACCCATACCGGACTGTAGTGCCACAGCATGAAGAAGAAGAAGAAGAAGGAAAAGAAGAAGAAGAAGAAGAAGAAAAAGAAGAAGAAGAAAAAGAAGAAAAAGAAGAAGAAGAAAAAGAAGAAGGAGAAGAAGAAGAAGAAGAAGAAGAAGAAGAAGAAGAAGAAGAAGAAGAAGACGAAGAATAAGAAGAAGGAGAAGAAGAAGAAGAAGAAGAAGAAGAAGAAAAAGAAGAAGAAGAAGAAGAAGAAGAAAAAGAAGAAGGAGCAGAAGAAGAAGAAGAAGAAGAAGAAGAAGAAGAAGAAGAAGAAAATTAAGAAGAAGAAGAAGAAGAAGAAGAAGAAGAAAAAGAAGAAGAAGAAGAAGAAGAAGGAGAAGAAGAAGAAGACGAAGAAGAAGAAGAAGAAGAAGAAGAAGAAGAAGAAGAAAAAGAAGGAGCAGAAGAAGAAGAAGGAGAAGAAGAAAAAGAAGAAGAAGAAGAAGAAGAAGAAGAAGAAGAAGAAGAAGAAGAAGAAGAAGAAGAAGAAGAAGAAATCAGGCTGTCTTGTAAAAAATGAGTGCCTTGGTTGTCGCTGGATCTCTTCCTCTTCCTCTTCCTTTCGAGTGTTGGATGGGCTCATGCCCGATATTCACCATATTAATGCTGGTGTTCCACAGGGTTCGGTTTGGTGACTGAGACTCTTTCTCATTTTCAGACAGATCACCTGTCTGTCATTTCTAATCCAAATCACTCCTTCGCTGATGGCAGTACACTCAGCTTTTCATATTCGTTTCTTTGCTCTCGCCCTTCCTCTTCGGCCGTAGACTTGGAACGGCAGCGTATGTTAAGCTCAATTCCGATCTTGGCAGCATAATTCAGTATAATTCAATGCTTCCAAAACCCATTAATGTCTACTGTCACTCAACTGATCCCAAAATCACCAGCACTTGTCCATGAATGGCTATTGCGTTGCTGGAACTGATCGACTTTCTATCCTCGGTATGCGTATCAATTCAACACTAAGAACAATCACATATTTGAGATCCCCAAAAACGCAGCGCAATGTCTAGCGATATCAGAAATGTTTCACTTTTTTGATCTGGCTACAATATATGAGGCATATATTCACCCAAAGCTGGGATACAAGGCTCCTATCTGGTCTGGAGCTCCTAAGACCTTCCTGCACCTTCTAGGTAGAATCCAAGAGCGAACAATATAGCTTATTAGTTACTATAATGCAGCGGAGTCCATTGAATCGCTATAACATTGTCGAAATGTTTCGTCTTTATCGCCCTTCAAAAGCCACATTAACACAAAATGCTGAAATGAGTTAGCCAGTTGCATTCCTCCCTGCGGGTTGAGTTGCTGGATTGTGGAATGAACAGAGTGATGTAAGTGGAGGAGGACTAGGATTCGGTCGACAATAACAGCTCTCGTCTGCTAGAAATTATGACTTTCTTCACATATGCGAATAAGACGTCTTACCCTTGGCACACTTTAGGAACTTCTGTGTTTGAAACGAAGTTTCGTACGAAATAAAGCAACAGCTGCGGGGGTCCTCCCCTTTTAGAATTTACCCGCAATGCTCGACTCGACAGAACTGCCCACACGTTCACCCTTAAGCCCCCTTCGAACGTTCATTAAGTTTGGAGACTCCTTCTTTTTCCGCACCACACCGCTATGGAATGATCCTTTCAGGTCAACTTGTTGCCTTTATTAGAACTTACATGCAATTAAAACCAATGTGCACGGGTGCCTCCTCTCCTCTCTTTTTCTATACATACGGCTCGTACTGTTACTAGCTCCCGTTTGCCCTTTAGCGCGCCTTAATTATAACAGAATCTCTTTCAGCGGGGGCACGTTACAGTCTCATACTTGGCTTGGTGGCCCACTTGACCTCCCAATTGAAAAGGAACCACGCACAGGTGAGGGATTCCAATACCCGCCGTCCCTCCGCACCTTTTCAAGAATCCTCATCTCCCCAATCATTGCCTACAACACACAACCACTTCATTACACGCCAGCCCCCTCCGTCAATTGCAATCTAATCATGTTGCTTCACAAATTTTTGCCTGTTATCGCATCTAATTGTATTACGATCTGCCGGGCACACCCCGACACAACATTCGCTCACTTGCAGCGTGCTGATTGCCACGTCCTCCCAGCCAGACCACCACCGTCGTCGCCGCTGCGCACCATACACGCGTCCGTTGCCCGTGCACTGTCCACTCGATATCATAGCCCGTCATAAATCAATTTACATTAATTTCCAAAGCAATATGCAATTTGTTCAATCGAACGAGTGCCACAAACAGCTTCAGACACACGCAACCCACGGGGGGAGCAGTGTCCGCAGCGAAGTGAAACCACATAATGCCACCAATTGCCGCATCCATTCCGGCGCAGGCTACCGTGGCAAGTGGGCTTCAAGCTGCCTCGTCGATGATTAATAATAATTTCTCTGCGAAACGACGTGGAAACTATTTTCAATTAACGATTCTGCCTGGTCTTCGTTTTCTCCTTGCAAGCGAGCGCTGCTTGTCCTCGCCGTGAGATGGACGTGTATGGACGGTCGTATGTGTGCGGGGGGGCTCGGGAAGAGAAATTACCCGCCGCCATCAGGGAGATGGGAATGCAGCATCCGATTTGATTGCATCTCCAGTCGATTGGCACAACTGGACGGACGGCAGACAAATGCGTTTCTGATTCCCGATCATTTGTTTGACTTGACTGTGCACTTAAGGATGCGGCGCACAAACCCACGCGGGAACATCCTCAGTGACGGCAAACAGTTTGGGAGCTGTGCCAGTGAGGCCATGTGAAGGGCAAGTGGTTCGATTTCGATGGGTTTTCAATTGGACGTCGTCATTCTTTTCGAAAGTTCCGTCGAACGACGAACAAATTGAACCCATTCATCTTAATTTAGTTGCGGAAGGAACGAGGCTTGCAGTAAAGAGACGATCATCCGCTGCTTTGGCTGATTTGATGGCTTGTGGAATGAATTGAGCGAAGTTAGTGGAGGAGGACGAGGATTCGGTTGTGAATTCGGCTCGGAATCGTGACTTTCCGGTGTCCTGCCTTCGCATAAGTGAATGAGACGCCTTACACTTGGGGAACTTTAGGTGCATTTGCGCTTTTTGAAATGAAGTACGAAAGGACGAAAGCACCAGCGTCGGCTGCTGGACACAAGTTTGTGGAAAAGGTTAGTGCGCCAAGAAGAGAGAATAGGAGATTTAACAGCTCCCTCTCGATCCCAGCAGCTCAAGATTTTGGGCACTATTATAGGACAAGTTTACACTGTCCAAAGGAATTAGAAAATAAAAACGCGTGGCCATTAGTTTGGGCTTGCCTTGGGTAATGATTTAGAGCCCCTCCTGGGGGAATAAGTTCCCACCACGACAAAGACCGGAGCTCGGAAAATCAAGAACCCAACTCACCAATAGTAAGTGACACTTTAGCGTGAGCCCTGGAGTGGTGCACCGATTTGCTCCCACCATTTGGACAGGACAGGATGGAGGCTCCAGTTCCTAACGAAGACCCTTTGTTCGCAAATTCAACCTTCGAACAGCATTTTACAAAAGGCTATTGAAAGGACTTCCTTCCACCTGGTTCAACAGGCTTAGGAAAAGGTCCTGTCAATAGCCTTTTGTAGAATGCTGTTCGAAGGTTGAATTTGCGAACAAAGGGTCTTCGTTAGGAACTGAAGCCTCCCACTTGGTCAAGCAGGCCCAGGCTAGGCTTAAAGTTACTCTTAGGCAATTTCTCTCAAAAAACTTCGCTAAGGGTTCAATTCTTAAGTCTGAAAATCTAGCGATCCTCTCCTTTTCAATAAGTCCCGGGATATATAGGGGGCACCACTAAGAAAGATTAATATTAAATTAATAATCTTTGTTAGTGGCGCCCTCTACATGTCTCGGGACTTATTCCGAAATTTGGGCGAACTTACTAAAGATTTTCTGAGCAATTCCTGAAACGAAAAAAGGCTTGTGGCAGGCTAGGATGTCTGTCCCAGTATTTTCTTTATTTTACAAAATTCGTAGCTTGACGCCCACGAGTCACATTTCGGCCGTGCGAAAGCAAGGTTCAAACGTCACAGAAAAGCAGCCTTCCTTAAATTGTTTTTACGCATTTCAGGTTTCGTTAGTACCTACGCTCATCTAAACAAAGAGTGAACTTGAATGAAAGCCTGACTAAAGGACTTAAGTGTACACTTCTTCTTGAAAACTGCTTACCCCGGAGGTCTAGGTCTTTCGCTTGGGCTTTCTAACAAGTTAAGAGCTCTTGAGAAAGTCTTCTAGCGTTGTTTGTTTATGATCGGGCGGTCTCAGCTGTTTGCTTTGAGTCTACACAACTTTCAAACATTTATGGCTGAGCTCGAAGACTTATTTGTACAAAAGCTGGCCAGTGAGAATGTAAACTCCGAATATGACTGATTCGAGGTTCTGTTGAAGAAGTGGGTTTGTTGGCAAATTTTAGAAAAAATTAAAAAAAGGGGTCAGTGTTTTGAGTCTTGTTTTTGAAGGCTAACCACCCAAAGACTGTTTGAGTCCTGCTTCTGGAGACTGGTTTTCCTTCGACGAGATAATCGAATACCTGCCCGGGAGAGGATATTAACATGAAATAATTCGTTATTTCGAATTGGAAGGCCTTCGATTGAAGGTGTGGGGGATTGTGGCTGAGAAAGTAAGCCCATTGGTCAAGGGACAGCTATCTACGTGATTAATAATAATTGTGTGGCGCGACAGTTTACAGAGGATCAGGACCTAGCTTGCTCATCAACTACTAGTGTTGTGCATTCTACTGTTCTCCCACGAGTTGAAGGGACTTTTAGTTTTTTGCTTACTCCGAACGGCGAAGTTTGAGAATCGTTCTCAGACAGTTATTGCTCTTTGAGTGTTGTTAGCAGCTCGAAAGAGGTGGTGCCGTGAAAAATTCGAGGTCTTCAGCTGGGAGTCGAACCCAGACCTTCTGCGTGTGAGTGTCGCATTCTACTCACTATGCCACGGCGGCAACATCTACGTGATTTGCTGCTATTTATCAGTTAAGCTCAGTTGAAGGGACACTTCAGAACAGTGCTAGTTGCTGTTTAGGTAGGATCCAAGAAAGTATTGACGCCTTTCAACCTAAGGAACTTTGATCCTCTGGCTGCTAAGTTACATAATAACTTTAATCATATTGTAGTTATTCAATAAATAAATAAATAAATTGGCGCGTTTTGTTACCGTTGGTGAAACACTGCTATACACCAGAGACAAAGGAGCATACCAAACAGTTGCGTATGTGTCCCAACGATAGCAAAGAGTGATGGGCAAGGTAGGTAGGTGAAGGTGGCTGATGAATGCACTTAGTCCCTTACAGGACCATTGTGCTACCACACCATGTGGGAAGAACCTAAAACCAGCTGGAGCCGATAATAAAGTTTGAAATGTCGGCGGGAGGGGTTTTATTGAGGCCATGTAGGCTGTTGAGGAAATAGCTTCCAAAGTGCTTGTGTCTCAGGCGCGAGAACGCCGGGCATGTGCATAACAGGTGTAGGAGAGCTTCTGATTCCTCCTCATCCCTGCAGCTTCTGCAAAAATCGTTTGAGGAAGCCCCTAGCCTGCTGGCATGCTTACCGATTAGACACTGTCCGGTTATGGCTCCCATGAACAGGCTTATGTCTGATCTTTTGAGCGATAGTAGCAGTCTGAAGCGTTTGAGTTCAAGAGAGGCCACACCTCCTTGGAGACGCGACAAAGGTTATGGTAAGGCCACCTTTGATTAGTCTGATGGATCGCTTTCAAGTGGCGTACTAACTTGCATGTGGCGAGAGGGTTCCTGAAGTAGTGGTTGCGTTGTGGCAAGCCTGACCAATTCGTCTGCTTAACAGTTGCCCGGAATGTCTCCATGACCTGGCACCCAGCACAGGCGTATGTTGAACTGCTCAGCCATCTCATCTAAGGATGTGCGGCAGTTCATGACCGTCTTGGAGTTTGTTGAGACAGATTCCAGAGTCCTGAGTGCTGCGTGACTATCCGTGCGAATAAGGATATCAGCTGAGGATATACTATTCCTCTTCAGCCAAGACAGTGCTTCGGGAATGGCTATAATTTCAGCTTGGAACACGCTACAGTGATTGGGAAGTCTGAATTTTAGACTAAGGTTCAGATCCTCAGAGTAGACTCCGCAACCAACGCCTTCGTTTGTTTTTGATCCATCGGTGTAGATGCACGTAGCGTCAGCAACCCATTGTGAGTTAGCCGGGTTTGTATCAAAAAGACCTTCGGTGCCGTATAGTCAAGGTTTTGGTGTACAAAGTTTGCTCTTTGAAGGATCCTTGAGTGTCCGTGGGACACGTTCGATTGTGATGAGAAGATCATGGCTGTACTAGCCGCGAAACGACTACAAGCTGTTTAGTCGAATTATTGGGTTGATTCTACGCCGAGTTTCAGAGACGACTGACACGATGAGGCAGTTGCTCTACACTTCGCCGAGTAGACATGAAGGCTGAAAACACCTGCTCCATCTGCTGCATTCTTCATATTTGTCCTCTTTCGACTTTGCTTTCCTTTTAAACGTGGTCACATGACCGTATCTCTAAAAAAGGTAAGATACACAAAAATTATTGTAACTCTTGCCACAATAAATAAATAAATAAAACGTGGAAAACTGTCATTTGCCGTTGAATGAGTGAAATGTCGCATCGTCAGGGAGGTCTACTTGGAGGTCTTCTTGCCGATAAGGCCTAGTACTTATGGAAACAACCTTGATTCGCAGTCTTTGGAATCGTCAAAAGATGTCTAGGCTATGTAGAGCGCATGGATACCACTGGACTGGCCCGAAAAATCTTCGAATCCGAGCCATTGGGACAACAAAACAGAGTGTGACGAATAATCTTTGAATCTGAGCCATTGGGACAACGAAACAGAGTGTGACCCAGGTTGAGATGACGTATAGAAGGTTGAAGAGAGAAGATCATCTGTTTGACTTGATGCTTGAAGCTTGACTGAACTTAAGGATGGTAGGTTTTCAGTTTAACCGGGTTTTCGCTCTGAAGGTTGACTCTTAAGTAACCGATTGGTTGTGCATCGAATCCCAGTCTTTCAAAGGACATCTGCATGTTTTTCGAGCTAAATTTCCACAAGGTTGTAAAGCTCCACTAGGACCTAAAGAGAAAGTTTAAGGCCAGTGACACGAGCTAAGTTCCCATAAGGTTGTAAAGCTCCACTAGGACCCAAAGAGAAAGTTTAAGGCCAGTGCCACGTAGTCGTCCCTCCCATCAAATTCAATTCCATTCCATGACAACCTCAAGTATCACTTCACGATGCCCCCAAGCCCTCGAAACTCCTTGCAACCTGAAACACTTGCCGAAGACGCTTTTCAGAGTGTCCTTCCTTTCAAGTGACTGCCCCCCGTGAATCAATGCAGCCTCTTGATCTGTTTCGGTCAATTTATGAATAACCGCTTGTCCTCTGTGCCCCGGAGGTGTATCGATTGGAATCCTTAGCAGTTCATAAGCGGCCGCCCATTCCTTCCTTCCTGCCGTGGATACATGAAAAGAAGACTCCGAAGTGGTGCACGCTGTACAAACTCGGACGTGAATCCAAAGGACTTCGAGAATAATAAGTACAACCACGCCGCAGAACAATGAGCCTCTGAGGCGGATCCTTCAGCAAATTGAATTATAAAAACCAGAAGAGGGAGAGCGAGCGAGTATCTCTGGACCGCGCACAGAGGGAAACTTTTCTTTCGCTCGCCAAGGGGGCGGGGAAAGTTTACGCATTCGTGTTCACCCGAGTGGATCCAAAGTTTCCATTAATGAGAGTTTGGCATGCGGGAGGGAGCCGGGAGCCGCCGCTGATCCGGACGAAGAGAAACCTCAAACTTTCCGTGTACAGAGGGATATCCTTTATCCGGCGCTCTCCCACGACCATGACGACGAGAACGAGGGCGATGGTGATGGTGATGATGGGAACTGAGCTCTGGAGATGATGAAAAGACGACGACGACGATGGCCGTGGTGGTGGGCGGCTGATGGGTGGCATTGTTTTCTTGAGCAGTACTCAGGTTTCCGGTGCATTTGGCAGGGAACAACACAAAAGTTTAAAATAACGTTAAGCCACAGCGAAGCGGCTGTAGAGCGGTTCATCTTTGGAGCTCGCGGATGCTTGAGTGGGGCACTTGCCCCCGCGCCCGACCCGGGATCAAAGAGGAAAATTGAAAAGTTTTCTCTTTTCCACTTGACCGCCTTCAAAGCTTACTTTCCTTTCATCCATCTCCACCATCCCCTCCCCCATCTTCTCATGCGAACGATGAGATTCTTCTCTTGCCTTATTTACAGCGCGCCGAGGCCGATAAGGATGATGACAACTGCGACGACAGCGGACGTCCCACTTGATCTCCAGAAGGCCGGGACGACGCGGTTTTGCCAATCGCTTGAGCAATAAATTAAATTCCTGAGGTTATCTCGGCTGTGGGGTTATCGCGATGTTTACTCGAAAAAAATGGAAAACAGACCAAATTGAAATGTTCGACATTTATCGACTCGCCTGTGCCGCTCTGTGGCTCTGCGGATGCGTGCGACTGACGCACGGAGTCGATGGTCGCACTAGAGGCTTTCTGTAATTAGTTTCGAAGACATTTCCATGTCGTATGTCGATTTAATTAGAGAGAGGGGCGAACACTGAGTGGAGTGCAGTTGAGCTGTGTGACGTGGTGAGTCACACATGCTGACGACCGGAGATAGAGCGACCGGGTTAGTGCGACCAGGCTTATCTGCCACCGCGGCGAAGTGGATTTCTAGCGCGAATGCGATGGGAACGTGATTGATTCCAGAGGAGGAGGTCCGGATTTAGCCGGATGCTGGCGATGATGTGAGCTTCTATTTTTGAGTGGTGACTGGGTGGAAGGTCAGCCGTGAGACTGATTGAGGGGGAAGGTCGGGAGATTATGCGGGTGCTTTTGAAAATCTTGGAAGGGGAGGGGTAGCGGCTAGCAGGAGTGATTCTATCCACGTGTGCCTCTCCCTGCCGTCAATGTACTTTTCCTTTCAATCTTCCGCTCAAGCTACCAGCTTCTGTAGATGCGCTCACTCGGGGGAACTTCTCAAAGGCTGCAGACACGCGACCATGACCTTCTCGGCGCAGACGACAGCAGGTTCGACTCTCCCAGAGGTCAAAAGACACCCGAATCGTGTAGCAATTAATCGTCTACCGGTGCTGCCACCGAGGGTGTGCACAGGCCCAGCGTTTAAAATTCCGAATGCGACTCCTCAGGAGGAGACAATTGCAATAGACAAGGATTGCGCAGAAACAAATGTACACACATGTCTTGCAGAATACTTCTTCTGCATACTTAAGCACTCCTGCCGTTGCCCGAGTGAGTGGGGTGCGTGGAGTGCGTGCATCTGTGCATCTCGACGCAGGAGTGCATACTGGCACGCTGACGTTCCCCGGAATGAAAAATCACGCAACAAACGCTCCACAGGCGCATATGTAATCATGTTTCACAGCGACGAGGACGAGTGCCACAGCCAGATTCGCAGTCTGTGCCAGTGCGTATCTACGCAGTCAATGTGCAGGTTGTGCAGTATCGTTCCCATGTCTCTCCACTGTCGTACGCAAACAGTTTGAGTGCCCGTGAAGGGCTTGAATTTATGTGCTGTGGAGTCTTTTGTGTCAAACGAGCATTCAGCGAACGCGAACAGAGGAGGTCCCGGCTGCAGACAATCACGTACTCTGACTTGGGGGTGCGCTCTGCGGATGCAGGATGTCGCTCCCAAGCCGCCTCCCCCTGGGTGAGCGCATAATCGTGTTATGAGGTGAATTCGACGGGAAGTGTGTTAGGGAACAGAACTGGGCGCCTCGGCGTAGGAATCACAAGTCGCAATGAATTCTCTAAACGCACTGTAATCATGCGGGGCGGGGAGGTGGAAATGACTTGCTTTCGAGAGGATTTTGTTGAAGTTTTTAGGTTTTAAGAGGTTCTGTGTTGCTCTTGGGGTTTGTAGGGTTTGCGGAACTCAATGTTAAGCAGTTTGAAGTGTTTTAAAGGTCTTGTGGACCTGAATGGCATTAGAAACATATCTCTGGAGAGATTGCCACATTGTGTGGAACTCACACGCCTCCACTGAGGGGCTCTCCTCACCTCCAAAAGAGTTGGGAACAGGAACTGAGCTTCAAAATTACTCGCAGCAGTTTTTAAGGAGGACTCACGGTCCTAAGTGGCATCTGCAGCGCACTTCTGGAGAGATGGTCACCTCCTGTGGAACTCCGCACGCTTCGACCTCCATTGAGGGGCTTTGCTCACCTCCAAAAGAGTTGGGAACAGGAACTGAGCTTCAAAATTACTCGCAGCAGTTTTAATGGAGGACTTGCGGTCCGGAATGGCGTCCACAGCGCACTTCTGGAGAGATGGTTACCTCCTGTGGAACTCCGCACGCTTGGACCTCCATTGAGGGGCTTTGCTCACCTCCAAAAGAGTTGGGAACAGGAACTGAGTTTCAAAATTGCTTGCAGCAGTTTTTATGGAGGACTTGCGGTCCGGAATGGCGTCCGCAGCGCACTTCTGGAGAGATGGTCACCTCCTGTGGAACTCCGCACGCTTCTACCTCCATTGAGGGGCTCTGCTCACCTCCAAAAAAGTTGGGAACAGGAACGCAGTTTCAAAACTGATTGCAGCAGTTTTTAAGGAGGACTTGCGGTCTGGAATGGCGTCTGCAGCGCACTTCTGGAGAGATGGTCACCTCTTGTGGAACTCCGCAAGCTTGGACCTCCATTGAGGGGCTCTGCTCACCACAAAAAGTGTTGGGAACAGGTACGCAGTTTCAAAATTGATCACAGCAGTTTTTAAGGAGGACTTGCGGTCCGGAATGGCGTCTGCCACGCACTTCTGGAGAGATGGTCACCTCCTGTGGAACTCCGCAAGCTTCTACCTCCATTGAGGGGCTCTGCTCACCTCCAAAAGAGTTGGGCACAGGAACGCAGTTTCAAAATTGATCGCTGCTTCTGAGAGGGTTAAAACCAAAAACTCAGTTTCAAGTTTGCTCGCGACTGGGTTCTTGATCCAGACTTATCAAAGGCACGACAAGGTTTGTGAGGCCTTTGTCTATCGAGGCTTTGTCGCCATCGACTATGGTCTCAATCCCGACGTGACTGAAATGACGATTTTGGCAATTTCGCAGAAGGCTACTTTCGAGTTCCTATTTTCATCCTTTCCCTTCATTTAATTTCTCCCCAGCCATTCACACGCCCTCCTTACGCACCCCCATCCACAATCACGGCCATCAGCCATTTCCGTCGATTCTAATTTTGAAAGGAAAACAAAAAACAAGAAACCTACGTTGCATCTAATTTGACTTAAGCGATAAATTAATAAGAAACCAAATTTTCCACGTCACCCCCCTCCCCCGCCACACCACTGCAGACCATTGCCACAGCGCCGAACGGAAGAGAATCAAAATTCCACTCAAGTGCTTTCACAAAACATATTTTTTTCGTCGAAACGATGACTGACCCCCGCCCCGCCTCCGCAGTCCCTGGCGCACCATTGGCCGTCGGTTTGTTTTCGATTTTCATCAGAATTATGCCTGGATTATTATTTTAGAATTATTTCGAGAACGTGACCGAAATCAAGAATCCCCCGCAAGCGTGGAATTTTCTTAAATTTCTTTTCAAAAATGAACTCTCCGGCATCGACCGCAACCTCGTTGTCCTGGTCGATGACCGGGGAGGAGTGGGGGTGACGGCTTTAAGCCTTCTACTTGTCCTAGGTCCCATTTGAACACGTAAGCAAATAGTTTCTTGTGTCATGCATTCGAAAGTCCCCGCAGCCGCACGCACACCCGCCTGTGCACGAGCATCCCGAGTAAATATCGTAAATTACCAAGCGGCACGTACGAACGCCACGCGGGTAAATATTTAGATGCACACGCTCCGAAATCCATTCGAGAGACGGGTGTTTTTGACCTTTTTCGAGCGTTTTCGAGTGCTGCGCATTCCGAGGGCGCTTTGATGTGGAGCAGGACTTTTTCGCTGATTTACGAGGTCACCAGGGTTTGGTTTATGGATTTGCAGCATATTACCGTTAATCCCGGGCGGTAATTAAGAGTCGCTTCTGTGAATAGCCGAGGTGTCTGGGAGGAACAATTAAAAAGGGATTAGCCGTGATCCCGATGGGCCCGAGGTCGGGCCGACGATTTTGTGTGTGGTACGTACATACCTTGAGGAGTGTGTGCCGTCCGTTCCTTGGGCGGATTAGCCGTTGGCTGGGTCCGGCTCGGCGAGGAGACCTGGAAAGATGGAAAATTGAACATTATTGCCAGGTGTGCAATTTTTGGTTTACGAGATTATGGGGATTACGTGTGGAATTAGAGGTTATGTGCAGAGGACAGCGTGGCTTGGAGCCGGCCAGATGCTGCTAATGCAAAGATTAAGACGGATTGCGACGGAATTGAGGGAATTACTGGATTGGATTTTGGATTGTGAACCCATTCGTTTGCGTCGCATGGGATTGGGGAAAGATTTATGGTGGTGGAGAATGCATGGAGGGCTGGTGATACCAACTGAAGGCGAGCATGAGACAAGAGAACGGGAAATGTCCTTTGCAGAGGATGGAGTATCGGCAGCCACTTTCAGGAAAGACAATTGTGAGGACTTCCGTGTTTTGGGAACTAAAAGGCTGAGTATATTCAAAGGTAAAAATCAAAAGGATAAAAGTGAAGGGAAGGCAAGGGAAAGCAAAAGCAGAGCCAAGGCCACAGACAAGTTACGGACAGAGTTGGGTCTGAACCAGAGGCAGAGAACGAGTAACAACCAATGCCGTTGCATAGGCAGAGGTAGAGGCAGATGCAGAGGCTGAGGCTGAGGCTGTAACTGAAGCTGAGGCTGAGACTGAGGATGAGACTGAGACTGAGGCTGAGACTGCGACTGAGGCTGAGGCTGTGACTGAGGCTGAAGCTGAGACAGAGGCTGAGGCTGAGGCTGAGACTGAGACTGAGACTGAGACTGAGGCTGATGCTGAGGCTGAGACTGAGACTGAGGTTGAGGCTGAGGTTGAGGCTGAGGCTGAGGCTGAGCTGAGGCTGAGGCTGAGGCTGAGGCCGAGGTTGAGGCTGAGGTTGAGGCTGAGGCTGACGCTGAGGCTGAGGCTGAGGCTGACGCTGAGGCTGAGGCTGAGGCTGAGGCTGAGGCTGAGGCTGAGGCTGAGGCTGAGGCTTAGGCTGAGGCTGAGGCTGAGGCTGAGGCTGAGGCTGAGGCTGAGGCTGAGGCTGAGGCTGAGGCTGAGGCTGAGGCTGTGGCTGAGGCTGAGGCTGAGGCTGAGGCTGAGGCTGTGGCTGAGGCTGAGACTGAGACTGAGGCTGAGGCTGAGGCTGAAGCTGAGGCTGAGGCTGAGGCTGAAACTGAGGCTGAGACTGAGACTGAGACTGAGACTGAGACTGAGACTGAGACTGAGACTGAGACTGAGACTGAGACTGAGACTGAGACTGAGACTGAGACTGAGACTGAGACAGAGGCTGAGGCTGAGTTTGAGGCTGAGACTGAGGCTGAGGCTGAGGCTGAGGCTGAGGCTGAGGCTGAGGCTGAGGCTGTGGCTGAGGCTGAGGCTGGGACTGAGGCTGAGGCTGTGGCTGAGGCTGAGGCTGAGACTGAGGCTGAGGCTGAAGCTGAGGCTGAGGATGAGGCTGCGGCAAAGGCGGAAGCAGAGGCAAAGCAAAAGTTGAAGACAAAGGTTCCGGGGACAAAACTGAAGTCTTACCAGCCCTTAAGCCCTTGCCAAATAAGAACGAAATTCTCTCCACAGTTGAGGAGGAAATTGAAGACGAACAAGGTCGGCAGGTTTTGCTGCCTCCTTGCAATTAAGCAAGCAGCCAAGCTCAGCCTTGGCTTAGTGCCAACTCTCAGGAAACCCTAAAACTTGAAGAAAGCGCCTTCAGCTCTCAACTCTACCTTCAGATATGGTCGTAGCTGCGATCCCTGAGGCACTTTTCATCATCTCCATTTCAAATGCTTCATCAAAGCAAACAAGTGGCTGCTTCCTTGTTAAGGACTCCCTCAACGAAAAGAGTCAACGACCTGCCCTTTGACAGTCACATGCCCCAGCCACTGCTCTAGAGGTAACCGCAACAAAGTCCTAGGCAAACTTCACCCCCACCCAAGGGAAATTCAAACTTTCCAAGCCCCATTCACTTTGACGTTCATTGATCGGCTCTCAATCACCTTGTATCCGATTCCACTTCACCTCAAAGGCAGAGGCACAGTCCCCCCCACCCCTCCATCGACGATGCATCCGCAATCCTTTTTAATTAGGCTTTGATCGGGCACCCATCTAGTCCCGATGAAGGACTCGTGACTGAATTCAAATTAACCGCCCCGCAGGCAACTTTATCTGCTCTCGGGTGCATAAGTATCTTTACTTGCAATCTCATTATCTGTGATTTTATTTTGCTCCTCCGCACCCCACCCCCCTGTCGGGGGCATGCCGATTTCATTTCATTTGTCCTCCCCCGCTGGGGATACAGAGATGGGAACGGGCCCGTTTGTGTGAGCCGATGATCCGTCGTCAGGACGTGAGTGTGCGTTTGTACAGCGAGTCCTTGATGTCATCGTCATCGTCTGTTTAACACTTTTCGCTGCTCCCGTGGTGGCTGTCCCGGCAGACGACAGCAACACCACAAAAGTTTTTACACCACCACCCTACACCACCCCCACTGCCATCCACCAACAACCCCCCGTAGTAGCAACACCATTCACCCCGGCACAGCCGCATGCACTTTGTGCGCCGTTCCCTTTCGCTGTGTGCCGCATGTCTGGTCTGGGTCCGCCACTGCCACCACCGTCACCGCACCGCAGGGCCGCCGTCACTTCGGGGACACATGCACTGTGTGCAGGCGCACACAGGACTAAAGGAAAATTTTTAATGAGAGCACATAAATTCAATTCTGCCTTTTAACGGATGGAAAATGGCACTGTCGGCGTGCGGCGGCCTGGTGGTGGCACGGTGGCTACCCGTGTATGCCAAGCTCCGTTTCATTTCCTTTACCAAGAAGGCCTGTGCTCCCTCCGCCTGCGATACTTTGATGTGACGAGCGCCCTGCTGAAGGTGGCCGGGGTTATATGGGGAGTGCAGGAATAATTTCCGCAAAAAGGACTTGTGCCGGATGGTGGTGCTTTGGCCGTTGAACGGCTTGAAGGGGCGGCCGCTCAACCTGTGTCCGTAATAGCGCGGAGGTTAGGCGTAGAAAAGGAGCCCACTTAATCCCGAAAGGAGGCGACAAGTGGACAGGATTTCGTTTTGTGCAAACTGCTCGTGAGCTCGTAAGCTGTAGTGAGGTTTTAACACGAAAACTACGGGGGGAGCATTCTAAGCAATGGCTCATGAACGAGAGGAAATTCATGACGAGACTTCCACCAGGAGGCACTCCTCGAACGGTTGGCTGCAGGGTGGAGCTTTTGCAAATGAACCATCCAGGCAATTGCTTGGAACAGCGAATGAAGTGAATGGAGCGAAGGACAGTGGGGCTAGGGACGGAGGTGTGCCGGTCTAAAGGGTCGACAGACTTGGCCGTGGCATGGCGTCTGTGGGGAGGTTTAATGTCGAATAGAGCTGGGATTGGGGCGCGGTCTTGTTGTGTGAAATCAACACAAAATCCCCTCAAATGACCTTATTATGTGTTTGAGGAGAGAACGATAAGGAGGAGAATAAAATCGGGACAAGGGAGGCCTACAATTTAGTAGCTAAGTTATAAGACATTCGTGAGTTCAGATCTTATGAGTCGGACTTAATCGAAAAAGTCCTCGGGTCTGTTAAGCCATCCAACGCCCACGTTCTTCATTCGGGACTTAGTCTGAGAGACCCTTACATGTGCTTATTGATCCAGTGTCCACGTGCTCACATCTGATTCCCCTTTCATAGACTTCACGGCGGTACTCACGATTTCGGCATTAAACTGTCGGTCTTCTCCACTAGAGGGGCAGGTTTCATAAGACAAGACTAAGTTTAAGAGCCCCTTCTGTGTTTTAACCGATCTAACACTCAAGTTCTGGTATCTGATTCTTCTTTCATTGAATTCACTGCGCCATAGGAGCTTTCGGTATTAAACCGCATGCCTCCTCCACCACAGAAACAGGTTTCATAAGCCCCTTTGGTGTGCTTACCGATCCAACGCCTAAGTCTTAAGGCCACTTTCTTACATCTGATTCCTTTTTCATAGACTTCACGGCGCTACTAACAATTTGGGCATCAAAATGCCGGTCTTCTCCACTAGAAGGGTAGGCAGTACTTAGTCCAAGAATCCCTTCGGTGTGTTTACCGATTCAACGGTCACGTTCTGACATCCGATTCCTTTTTCATAGACTTCACGCCACCACTATGGACTTGGGCATCAAACCGCCGGTCTCTTCCACCAGGAGGACAGGTTTCATAAGACAGGACTAAGTCCAATAGCTCCTTGGGTGTTTTTACCGATCTGATGCCCACTTTCTCACATTTGATTCCTTTTTCATGACATTCACTGCGCTACCAGAGCTTTTGGTATCAAGCCATCGAGGGCTTGATACCAAAAATAACCTCCACTAGAGGGGCAGGTTTCATAAGTCTAGACTAAGTCTTAGAGCTCCTTGGGTGTGTTTACGGATCCAAAGCCCACGTTCTCACATCCGTTTCTCCTTTCATAGAATTGACTGCACCACCAGGGCTTTCGGTATTAAACCCCCGTCCTCCTCCACTTGAGGGGCAGGTTTCATAAGTCGGGACTAAGTCTTAGAGTCCCTTGCGTGTCTTTACTGATCAATGGATATGTTTACAGATCCAACGGCGAAGTTCTCACCACCGATTCCTTCTTCATACACTTCACGCCACCACTATGGATTTGGGCATCAAACTGTCGGTCTCTTCCACCAGGAGGACAGGTTTCATAAGACATGGTGTGTTTTTACCGATCTGACGCCCACTTTCTCACATCTGATTCCTTTTTCATGATATTCACTGCGCCACCAGAGCTTTTGGTATCAAGCCATCGAGGGCGCGTGTCTTTACTGATCTTCTCTACTGGAAAGGCAGGTTTCATAAGTCGCCCATTGGGTGTGTTTACAGATCCAACGGCCAAGTTCTCACCACCGATTCCTTCTTCATACACTTCACGCCACCACTATGGATTTGGGCATCAAACAGCCGGTATTCTCCACTAGAGGGGCAGGTTTTATAAGTCAGGACTACGTCTTAGAGCTCCTTGGGTGTGTTTACGGATCCAATGCCCACGTTCTAACATCCGATTCATCTTTCATAGAATTCACTGCGCCATTTCGGTACTAAGCCGCAGGTCTCCTCCACTAGAGGGCCAAACAGAAGCTGTTGAAGAAGTAGTTTTTTTCTTGCGCTGAATGTATGCAGGGACGAATATCTTAACTACAGGTAGCAGACCACGAAAACATAGTTGAGCGCGACAAAACGGCGTTCGGTTATTTGCCTTGGGAAAATTGTGGAAAGCTCACAAGTCAAAATTTGAGGCGTGATCTTCCAAAACCTTGGGACCTTGGGTTTTCGTCATTCTTTGAATTACCTTTGACAGCACAAAGTAAACATCAAAGAAGGAGGAGAAGAATTATTTGGTGGACGTCTACTTTGCGACAAAAAAAAGATTTCCTTCCCAGAAGCTGTCGCTGTATCCAAACGGCCATTATTTGCCGGCACCGTCAAAGACATATCCCGCGCCTGCAAAATATCACCCGAGGAATCTGATAAATCGTCTCGCCATCAATCATTTCAGCCGAAGCGACCGAACAAAATCAATTGCCAGCTGCAAGCGCTCGTCATCGTCACTCGTCACGGCCCCGGCGGCTGAGTGTGGCAATGCGACATCCAAACTGATTTCCATATCACTCCTCTGACACATGCCTCCACACACATGGTGTCTGGGCTGACGTCGATTAAAATTTGTTCGTTCCTCGTCCCCATTGTCGGTGGTGGCGACACGGCGTTGTCCTCGTTTCGTCCTCGTCCTCATTCCCATCCGTTGCCATCGATATCATCGACATCCTTGTCGCCGTCGTCTAGCTCTTGGTGGGACGAGGCCCCAGACTGAAGGAAACCGGATTCAATTGATAGATATGGATATGAGGCGGCGTGCGAGTTGAAAAAAGGATGCGCCTCCGCACACAATTCACTTAAATTAATTTTATTGCCAAGAATCTTCACACACGCACCTTCTCGGTGTTGTCGCAAAACACAAACAAGCGTGAGCACCAACAAACAAACAAATACCGGGACAAAGGGACACGGAGACGTGCACTTGCCCCAGAGTCCTGGGCCCTAAGTGGAAGACATCTCGAAATTTGCACAACTTCACGCATGGAATGGTAATTGTGCGCGGAGCGCGGCTCCACAGCCAGGAAACAATTTCAATTTGATGAGTGTCAGGATGGGAGGGTGAAGTCCTTCTCATCGCCCTCCGCCGTGACACGAATTTTAATTCCTTTCCTGCGGATGGCCCGTGCTCCCGTTGATTGGACTGAGAGCGAGGGATTTTCCAACCATTGCCCCAAAATGAATTTCCTGAATCTGGGGCGCATGACGGTGGGGGAACGGGGGCTCTGCGGTGCCCAGCGTTGACATCTGCAGAATGTTGTTCGGCGAGATTCCTTGGCAAATAATTCAATCTTCGCATCCACTTCGTGTCAACGGTAATAAACAAGTCGCGCAAGATGTAGCCACTGTCCCTCTGATCTGTGGGAATCCGCGCAGATGAGCGGCGCTGTGGAGGAATAAATTATTTGCAGAGCGACTCATCGGCACGTCAACGTGAACTGTGCAGCAGGCATGCCCATCAAAAATTAATTCCCCCTCCTCCCTCCCAATCTGGTCGTGTAGGAGATGTTAGATGAGTTTAAGTGATTTGGGAACCGAGCGGCGGGTGACATGACAACCGGCTGGTTTGCTAGATTCCTGGTTCGAGGCATGTTGCAGAGAACGGATGAATGTTTGATGAGTGCCGTACGGTGCAATGGGGAGCTGGTGTGTTGCACAATGTGTTTAGGTTCTGCAGAAACGTGTCAAATTGATTTCAATCTGGACGAAAGAATGGTGACATGAATTTGAGGGGTTTCCTCCTCTTGTGTCGTTCGAGTTCTCTGCTCGATGAGGACGGTTGTGGGTCATTAGACGTTTTTCAGCTTCTTCGCATAAAGCTTCTACCTTTATTGTGGACAAGGACAGTATCTTGGATTGGAAGACACGAATCGCTTCCCTAATTTGACAACGGGGCATCCCCACCCCACTAGACAAGAGCCAGTTTCCCTAGTTTTTGGTACAATTACCTCTCTGTCATTTTGTGCGAGAGATTGAAGCTTTAGCAGTGTGGTTTCAGAAGGGAGAAATCTACTGCAAGCTCCATTTTCAATCCGCAGCTGGCTCTGAAAAAGACGCAAGAAGTGTAAATCAACACCCACCACTTGTTTGTCAAGTTTAGGGCCTCACTTCACAGCGCAAATGGACCCTTACAGCGTGTTCGGCATTCGTCCCACACTTTTCGGATGTGAATGAAGACGATGAGGAGTTGCCACTGGTCCAAGCCCCCAGAGTTCAAGAAAGGTTGTAGGCAGAGAGACAGACTGACCTTTGCTGTGTAGGAAGGCGACGAGAAGTTACCGCTGGTCCGAGCCACTAAAATTCAAGAAGGGTTGTGGAAGCGAGACACGCTGACTCTTTTCATATCATCCTTGAGGAGATCGTGCGATACTCACAAGCCGCCATCAGAAGAGCGACCCTGCAAAATTTTAATCAGCTGCTGGCTTTGGAAGATATTGAAATTTTTGTAAGCCGTACATTTTTGTAGCCCGTAATCGGCTCTAAACGGAAAGTTTGCTGGCAGTTGAGACGGTTGAGGCGGTTTTAATGAGTCTGGCTGAAACAGAGGATATGCTGTCACCCAGGATGATCAATGTTGACGTGTCGAAATATCCATCACAATTCACAGCAACGACATGGTCTACCTGGACTTCGGAGTAAATAAGGACAAGTGCATCAGAATCCACAGAATTTTTTCACCAATTGGTGTTTCTGTTGAGTCAAGGGGCGATTAGGTGGAAAAAACCCTCTTCACAGGACAAAGCTGGCGTCCTACAGCACATTGATCGTCCCTGCAATAAGTTGTGTTGATTCATAGACAAGGAAGCCTTCGTGAGACATGTTTAAGTTCCGAAATGTAACCCTGCAGGAAGAAAAGATCCGACGACGAGTGCTACTGACATGCGTTTAGTCAAGCATCCAGATTTCTAGTCACGGGAAGCAAAGACATACTACTGCTTCATCCTGAAATATTTCAAGATGCAAGCTAAGACTAGGAGAATAAGCGCACAAATGAAGAAGATCCTTAGTTGAGCAGTATTTCAGGCAACTGCGAAGGACTGTGCTGGGTGGAGGATCATCTTGATTAAGCCCCTCGTCTCCCCTGGACTGTACTGAAGATCTTACCCTCCCTGGCTATTGGAAGTGCTGTAATCTGAGATTTGAGTCGTTCTCATTTATTTGCGACTTAACTTTGCTGAAGGGGAGCTGATTTGATGTCGGTGCAAGAAGATGACAATGAAGCTATGGAGGCTGTGACTCCCAGAACTGCAATGCGGTTCGCAAAGAAGACGTACAACCAACAAGTTGTCCCAAGGATTCATTTTACTTTCCTCAATCAAGACCAACTATTTCTTTTGGACAAAAGGTGAAAAAAGGCGATAAAAGGCGACAAAAGTCGAAAAAGGTAATAAAAGGCAAAAAAGGTGATAAAAGGCGAAAAAAAGCCATAAAAAGTGTCAAAAGTCGAAAAAAGGCGACAAAAGGCGAAAAAAGGCGACAAAAGTCGAAAAAGGTAATAAAAGGCAAAAAAGGTGATAAAAGGCGAAAAAAAGCCATAAAAAGTGTCAAAAGTCGAAAAAAGGCAACAAAAGGCGAAAAAGGCGATAAAAGGCGACAAAAGCGAAAAACGGGCGTAAAAATGCGAAGAAAGGCAATAAAAGGCGATAAAAGGCGACAAAAGTCGACTAAAGACGGAAAAAGGCGATAAAAGGCGAAAAAAGTCGAAAAAAGGCGACAAAAGGCGATAGAAGGTGACAAAAGTCGAAAAAAGGCGACAAAAGTCGAAAAAAGGCGATAAAAGGCGATAAAAGGCGAAAAGAGGCGATAAAAGATAATAAAAGGCGACAAAAGTGACAAATTTGAAGTGAATCTTTTGGCATTGCCGATTCTTTGCAACGCCTTAAATAAATCTTTTTTCCACCTCGGCCCATGAAGAAAAGAATTCTTTATGATAAGCTCCCACATACGTTGGCGTTTCAAAAGCTTGCGAGCAGGGCAGAAACCGAAGGACTATGGTAGATTGATAGTGGGTCTGTACAATAATCGTTGCGGCTCATTGAAGCATCGCACTCGTACTCATGGTCCAAAAGAGAATTGATCCTCTAGCTACGAGTCTGTCAACTCTAAGTTTATTATGGAATTCGGAACTCTTCAATGTCAAAAGGGGTTTTAGAAAAGGCAACGCGCTATCTTCAAATTTCTTCAATAGCTTCATAGCTTCAATAGCTTCTTCAAATTTCTAATGAAGATAGTTGGTAACCCACAAATCAGGACCAGAGTCACGATTTAACAAAAGTCACCTCAATTGCCAGCTTATGATGATGACGTTGACATGACTGGATGGACACAGCGAGTTGTTAATGGTGCGTTCGCTGATATTGAACCAGAAGCAGCTTAAATAGGTCGGGCGGTAAATGAGGGCAGTAAAAAATGCATGCGGTCTCCAAGGAGTGGCACACAACATTGAAGTCTCGGACCGGGTGTCACAGTAAGCAGCAGCAATATCGAAGTGGTAAAGGACCTTGTGGGCACCGTGGCGTAGTGGGTAGAGTGCGAAGCTCACACGCCGAAGAGTGTAGGTTCGATTCCCAGCTCAATGCGAATTTTTCGAATTTTTCACGGCACCACCTCTTTCGAGCTGCTGACAACACTCGAAGAGTAGTAACTGTCTAAGAAAGCTTCTCAAACTTCGCCGTTCGGAGTCGGCAAAAAACTGTAGGTTCCTTCTACTCGTGAGAGAACAGTAGCGCGCACAACACGAGAAGTTGATGAGCAAGCTAGGCCCTGGTCCCCCTTTGGATGTAGCGCCAACAATTATTATTATTATTAAAGGACCTTGTCTGCCTCGGTTTCACCGTTCATAGGAACAAAAACATCAGCACTGAAATCAAGCCCAGATGAGTCAATTATCTAATAGAACCCTCTCTCAAAAGTTAAACCTGACTTTGTTTGATAACTTGATCATGCCAGTCCTGCTTAAGATTGCGGAAACTTGGGTGTTACTAAAAGCCGATGATAAAACCTCTAATCCATTCAAAAGAAAAATTCTGACTGCAGGTTTGGGGTACGGTTTGCGTTGTTGGCATTTGGAACTTTTGGAGCTTTATTGACTGTGGGACGGTGTATGCTTTGTGCCGGATATAACGCTTAACATAACTCAACAGAGGACAGCCTAAGCTGAGATGGCGCACATATGGAGGAGGACCTCAACCAAATTGGAGGCGAGAGATGCATGTTGGTTGGACTGTGGCGCCACAGCAAGGAGAAGAAGAGAAAAAAAAAACAAAAACTGTGCTGGTTGTGCGGATTATGTTGTTTGAGGGTCCTTGAGGACCTCATCCTCCCTGAGTATTGTAATCTGATATTTGAGTCGCTGTCATTTATTGACGACTCAACTTTGCTGAAAGGAATCTCATTTCGATGGAACGATGGGAATTGTGACTGAGAGTTGTCATCTGAAGATGGTCTGGTCCTTCCTAGACTGTAATGGAACACGGGAAAAAGGACATAAAACCTAAGGATTCAAAAGACAGACAAATTTGAAGTGAATCAAATGGCTTGAATGAATCTTATAATTGTAGGGTCTTAATTAGGCCTTCCTTCCACTTCGTCGCATGAAGTCAAAAATTTTTCACAGTAAGTACCCACAAATATTTCAATAATTCGGGAGTCAAAGCCTTGCGAGAAGTGCAGCAATCGAAGGACTAAGGTTGTACGAAGGTTAATTGCGGAAAAGTATAATAAACCTTTCGGCTCACTCAAGCATAAACGCGTATTGGTTCTACAGCTACGAGTCTCTTTCTCTCTTGCAGATGGGCGCAGAGGACTTCAACCAAAAATGTTGATCGGACCGCAGCCAACAGTCTGACTGTTATACCCTCCATGTCCATCGACAGCGTCATCGGCAGTAGTGCCTCGCCAAGTTTGCAACTTGCTTGCCGCCTGAGCCGAGAGTCAGGTTTTCTCATGCCCAATAACAGTCAAAGGACAGTCTCTTTGACCACAGCCCCTGATTCGACAGATCCTCTCACAAGGGTTAGTGAAGAACGTACATAATTTGTCGCCATCAGACTTGACGTTGATGATCCTTCCAAAGCAACTTTGACTTCTGCTGCTTCTGCAGAACAATCAAAATTTGAAGAATGGAACAGTCTTGTATACACAGTGTCAAGGATTAGATCATAGTTCGGGAGCCATTTGATTGTACGAATATTCGTCCTCAGGGAAGACGTAACCCTCCTATTACATGTGCAATAGTTTTGATTTTTAAACGCAATGCATTTCCAAAGTTTCTGGAAGCAGTTCTAAATGACTCTTAACTTAGCCCTGTAAAGAGAACTACTGAAAACGAGGCTGTGGTCAAAGTGTTCAAAAATAAACCCATTGACTGTTACTGGGCGTGAGGTCATCTGCCTGTGGGCTCAAGCTTCTTGAAAAGAAGTCGCCAACACCTCTCGAAGCAGGGGTAGATGGGGATCTCTAAATGGGATTGTTTTTAAGAGTGGTTAGGTGACAGTACGTCTTTCATCGCTAGAAATTGGTCACAGAAGTTCCTTGAATTTGATTCCGCGGGAAATTTTTGGACATCGGGGCTGTTTCCTTCCATAGAACATAATTTTGCTTTGAGCCGAAAATTGCTTAAAAGTCCATGTGCTCACTGAAAGTTGGATTGTTGATAATTTCCCCTGTTTCGAGGTCCCTCTAACAAGGAATGGCAAGGCTCTCAGAGACATACGTTTCTCATTATCTCAGCCTCAACGTCGTTGTTTGCTGCTGCTGCTGCTGCTTTTTCCAAAAATTTAATGAAGGAAAACAACTAGAATAAACTTCTCCACAACAGTCATTTCAATTTTTGAATTTTGTTCCTGCTGAAGAATCTGTCAGAAGGCTAACACCCAGCTGCCCCAGTTGGTCAAAGTCGAATCAAATTCTCACACTTCCAAAACACAGCCCGATGGACTCGCAAACCATTCCCCACAGTCCATCAGGGCATAGACCTATTTGAGGACTTCCTTCACCGAGCCAGCACCCGAGGACTATCTCCATCATCGAATAAATTCCACAATCAGTTCCCTGAAATTGAGACGCCCAGCGACGAAAAGAGAACACTGTCCTTTTCATATCTGAATACGTTCCAAACAATAAAACCGAACTCCCTTTGATAGGCTTTCTCAATTACCTTTGTCCGTCGAACACGGGAATCAAAGTAGAGGCTATTTGCTCTGCTCCCGGTTCTGATGGATCCCCCAATCGCCTGCAGCAGTTTTCGAGTCACTGCTGTGGACACATTCACTTTGAGCCGGTTCCGTGCATCGCACACCCTATGCCCACTTTCCTTGTCATTTCCTTCACGAGCCTGTTCTCTGTGTTTTTCTCTCTCGTCTGCGCTCATCCTCTGCCCTGCTTGACCCTTCGCTGTAACAAATGACCAACAATTCAGTTCCTACGGTCAACAACGATGCCTGTGCTGCTGCACCGTCGCCAACGTTGCCAAGTCGTGTTCATTTTTTTTGTGTCCTTTTTTGAATGAACAGCCCGAGGCGTGATATCTACCACAGCTCATGTTAAATGCTATTTGCCGCTGGGCCCATGTTAGCTGGCTAGCCACTGGTTCTCGTCTCACTTCCCCCACACATGCCGCAACCACCGCCTCTTCCGCCGCCGTCGTCGTCGTTTGTGTTTTCTCAGATAATTGCTGGAACATGTACACAACTGCGGAATACACCTGCAGCAGGATTTACGCGAACCGGACTGCCAGGCACTTCACATAACCTTGTGGGGCATTCACAGCTCCTCCTCTTCCTCGTTCATCGCAGTCGTCGTCGCCGTTGCAGTCGTCGGCGTGGCGTCCCCACCGGTAGATGACCAGATTGAGTGGCCATGCATAATCACTTATCAGGAACAAGACGATTATGGCCGTGGAAGTTTCTCCGGTCTTGGTGTGATCCTTGGCGGAGAGGTGAAAATTAGCATCTTGTCTAGGAGCCAGCCCAAGGAGGTGCTGCCACAGACGCTGCTACTGACGCCTTAAACGCTATCTCGCCGCTTCTCCACCGCAACGTCCATTCCTGTCGTCGTGGCTAAACTGCAAGCTCTGTGCGCTGAGTTAGCCGGACTAACGTGCGCGACGCGTGGTAATTATGGCCAGCACTTAACTCATTTAAATGGTGTTCGAGATGCTTTAGCTGATTTTTTTTTCCAATTGGATTTGCATACGCTCGCTTGGCTGCCGACACAGCGCAGTCCCTCGCAGTGAGGAGATATTTGAGGAGCCGCCAGAGGTATCATTTCGAGGCGCAACATCAATTAGCAAGTAGTCGGTACACGTCGGCGATTCTTTGATTGCGAACCGATCAGCGACGGGTAGCCGAGCGCGCAGTTGCAGTGTTACGAAAGACCGGTCCCAGTGCGCTCTGCTTTGCCGGCGATAAGTTAATGGAATTAATTAATTGACCATTGGGAGCGCTGTAATGTGAGATTTGAGTAGTTGTCATTTATTGACAACTTAACTTCGCCGGCGGGACGGTTATTTGAAGTCGGTGCGGGCGGGTTGGCAATGAAATGATGGGGGGGGGGGGGGGGGAGGTTCGGTTTCAAACACAAAAGTATCCCTTTGATCAGAAAAGTCAAGTTTAATTTGAAGATGATTTCTGCATCCAACCGGAAAAACTGTGGGGTGCCGCTAGGGTATCACTTGGGGCCTTTGCTTTGTCCTAAAATTCAAACCCCTCTGAAAAGCCACCATATGCTTTGAGTTGCTAAATCGAAGAAAATCGTAATGCAAAAGACCTCCTTTAATCGAAACGGTAACGTTTCATCTGAAGATGATTCCTATATTAAATCGGAAAAACGCTGGGGTCCCACTTGGGACCTTTACTTTGCCTTTAGATTCAAACTCCTCTGAAAAATTGGCATATGCTTTGAGTTGCATGACGAAATTCTTCGATTCCGCAGATCAAATCATATTCTGGCTTTTGAGAGAAGTCTGAATAGAAAGACAAAGTGGAGGTCCCAAGTGATGCCCTAGACGGACGCCATGGTTTGAAGTCTCTATCTATGTTGAAAATTGATGTTTTTCAAAATTTCTAGGCCGACGAAACATGCGAAATTTTCACCCGAGGACGCAGGGAGAACATGGCAGAGACCATCCTTGAGGAGAAGCCTTTAATTAGCCTTTGAGTTGGGAAGGGTTGGGAAGGATAAAGTAGAGGTCCCATGTGATACCCTAGCGGGACGCCATCGTTTGGAGTTTCTATGCTGAAAATTGAAGTTTTCAAAAATTAGGAGTTTTAGGTGATTCTTGGTCGGATGGAATTTCATATTTGGGGAGACCAAAGATGCGAAATGTTCACTCGAGGACGCAGGGACAACATGGCAGAGATCATCCATGAGACTTTTGAAGAAGCTTCAAATTGCCTTGGGAAGCGAAGGGTCCGGTAGGTCTTCCGGTTCCCGCACTCTTTCCCATTGCTTTCACCAATTTTTGCTATACTTGTCAGACAGAGTTCCCTGCCACCTAAAGGTGATTCCTTAACAGATCACCAGCACTGTAACTCCATGAAATATGCAGCCACCGGCACCTAGTGTCTAGTGCCTCAACAGATCCCCATGCCATATGCACCCACCGGCATCTAGTGCAGCCTGTGCTGCTGTCACCTGCACGTTCCCTCGTGCATGTGTATAGAGAATTGATAGTGTCGTCCTTTACTTAACTGGAAAAAGATGGAAAACCCTTCCAACTCGTAGATTTCCTCTCCAGGCACACACACCACCGTAAAGCACCTGAAGATGCTTCACAGAGACAAACCGTGCACTACCATGGATGGCGTTCCCAAAAAAACAGATTCCAAGCATCCTCCTTGCCGTCACTTGGAGTAAACATTCAGACGCTAATAGGAAGGAGACAATGGCCCTCGTTTAGACTACACGTCCGTCCGTCCCATTCCAAAGGGTGAACGAGCTTGGGGAGAAATTTACGACGACATGTGTTTATTTGTCTCCGTTGTGAACGCCGTGAAATGCATTCCGGAGCGCACCGCAGCCGGTGCCTCTGACTCGCGTGTGCGCGCGATCTGTTTGGATATCACATCGAATGAGATAATAAATACAAGGATGGGCAGATAATAAACGAAAGAAAATTCAAAACAAGACCAGGAGGATGGCCTCCGCCAGTCTGAAGTGTGCGGCAGTCACTCTCGGATTTGTTTGGACAACGAGGGCTCTGCCACCCCCACCGTCGCAGCGCTGCCAGTTTCGGGAAGTATCTGCATAATAAAAGCGTGCCCTCCGTTTGTGTATTTACGTTTCGATTTAGAGCGGGCCAGATAGCGTATCGCTTGTGTTAATTGTCAGTGCCAGTGGACTGGTACCTTGATCTGGCCATTAGTTCGTTCCCACGTAACTCTGTAATTGGATAGAGATACTGTTCCGCTGCGGCTCCGCGGCCTGCCCACGATTTGAAATATGAGCACGCGGTTAATGTGCACGTCGACGCGGTCTTTCTTGCTGGCTGAGTGTTAAGCTGGTTGCGGCGTTTCTGTGTCGAGATATGCGGGCAAGTTGTAGCTCCCTGAAAGACGATGCTGCCACTCAAGGCGAAACACGGAGGAGACTTGAGGTTCTCAGGCGTTTGCTCGAGGTCTTGTGGTTGTCAGTGGATGTGAAATATGCAGAATTGCGGACTGCAACGCGAGGAAAGGAATGGAATTTGGAGATGTTTGCGCTTTTCAGAACATGGGAGAGTCCAATTCATGATTTTTCTCTTTTGGTCGTTTCTCTGAATACTGACTTGGCGTGGTGGAGGAAAATTATGTTCGCTGGGGTGGGGAAATAGGAATCTTCCAAATTTTTCTTGTCTCTTGATCTGGTCTTGGTTCAGAAACCAGAAACTCCCAACCAGCGATGTGTCTTGAACCGTAGCCAACTTCTTTATTGAAGTGCCAGGCAGGCCGAGAAAGTCGACAGCATCAAGACGAGTGGTAGGTTAGGTTGCAGCAGTTGGTAGGCGATGTGCAATCACACAGAGGGCGCCGTTGGGTTGACTTTGAAACCGCGAGAGTAGCTCCCTTGGTCACACAGAGGGCGCCGTTGGGTCGACTTTGAAGCCGCGCAGGTAGCCTCTTGGTCACACAGAGGGCCCCTTTTGGGCTGACTTTGAAGCCGAGCGGGTCGCTCCTTTGGTCACACAGAGAGCGCCTTTGGCCTGACTTTGAAGCCGCGCGGGTTGCTCCTTTAGTCACACAGAGGACGCCGTTGGGTTGACTTCGAAGCCGCGCCAGTAGCTCTCTTGTTCACACAGAGGGCCCCTTTGGGCTGATTTTGAAGCCACGCGGGTAGCTCTCTTGGTCACACAGAGGTCGCCGTTCGGTTGACTTTGAAGCCGCGCGAGTAGCTCCTTTAGTCACACAGAGAGCTCCGTTGGGTTGAGTTTGAAGCCGCGCAAGTAGCTCCCTTGGTCACACAGAGGGCCCCTTTGGGCTGACTTTGAAGCCGCGCGGGTAGCTCCCTTGGTCGCACAGAGGGCGGCGTTGGGCTGACTTTGAAGCCGCGCAGATGGCTACGGTGGTACCCTAAAGACCAATGTGAGGCAGCTTGAGCCGGCTGGACAGCTGTCTAGGCGTCCAACATGTCGATTATGAAGAAAGTAGTTTACTGGGCGTTTTTTTTCTGTTTTTCCTACAAGAGCTTTGTTTGGACATGAGGAATGGTTTGGCTTTGGGGTGAGAAACGGTTCGACTTGGAGATTAGAAAAGGTTGGGCTTGGTGATGGGGAATGATTTCAAAATCTTCCTCGTCTTTGCAGCTCCTGCGGATGGCATTATGAGGAAATCGAGTCTGGGGGCATGCGCTTCAATAGCTCAGCGACCTGCTGTGAGACTTTGTGTTGTCCTTTGAGGCGATTTGTCAAAGCAAACGAAGAGGAAACCATCTTTACGAGTGCGAAAATGGACTTGCCCCATGGAAAAATTTACGCTCTCGAGTACAGGCGCGGACAGAGCGCAATCTGGAATCGTTGAGCTGGCTGCAAAATATGCAGCTAACAGATTTGCTTTGTCCAAAGAGCTGACAGCTGGAATGTCATTGCAAATGAGCGTTGGAATTGAAGACGAGGCGGAATTCTTTACGGTTTTTACAAATAATCAAAAGTTTTTGCTGCCCTTCGGACAATGCAGCACTTTTTGCCTCAACTTTTGATCATAGGAGAATTCAACACTCCTATTAATGAATTGCAATCTTTTCGGACTCTTTTGAATTTCTTCCGGCTTTCCTCAGAAGGGTAGGCTTTAGGATGATGTTCCGATTTGTATCCCTGACGCCTTATTATTCGCGCAAAGAACCTACACTTCCAGCCTTGCGCTGGCATATATTTCAAGCTCTTGGCGCTCAATGGGAGTAGCTTTCATACCAAATCTTGGTAAAGGGTATTACTCTGTCACCTTCATGCTAAAAACCTTGTAGAGGCTGGTCGAATTGCATCTGCGCCAAAATGCTTTGTAATTACGCCCTTACTAGAGCGGAAAATCTTGCGAGACTGCGCTTCAAAGAAAGAATGCGCGCTGGGAATATTCATCGACGTAGAGGATGCTTTCGACAATGCGACTTTTGGTGTCGCACGCGGCCAGAGAACACGGCGTAGAAGAATCATTAGTCTTGTGTATAAAAGCAATGCTAAGGAATAGAACTATAATCGCGGAGGCGAAGTGTGACCAGTTTCAAATGTCGGAATAAACAGGGACTGCCCCCAAGGTGAACTGCTGTCACTGCTCTCCTATGGTGCATGGTGTTCAACTCTCTGCTTTCTGCCTTGAATGGATCTAGCACCTATGTGCGCCTAAGCTTATGCGGAGAATGTAGCCGTACTGGTTATAGGACCAGCTTTCGCGCAAATACATAATTTCTGCTTTGACTATACTTCAACAGTTCAACAGTTTGTCTCGACTGCACAGGGGCTTTCCCTAGCACGCCTGGCTCTGCTCTTGATGTGCTTAGCAATCTCAATCCCCTTTACATCCACATCATTGGATGCACAATCAAGGCCATTTCTCGAGTAAAAAGGAATGGTCCTTGGTTCAACTCTCATTGGAGCGATGTCATCGAACCTCGCACACCACATCTCCTATGACACTAGATTCATGGACATGCTGTCTGATGCGAGGTCACCAATGATACAGCTGCGTCGCTTACGCAAAGTCGGCTTTCCCCGCGTTCTGGACTGGCGCTGACCGGAAACTGAACCAATAAGGGAATGTAGCCGGTTTTTCACGGACGTCGAAAGGATTTGGAGCTGGGGCCTTAGTGGAAGACGATAAAATCTGACTTCACACCTCCTTAGGCTATTTTGTGTCGGCTGTTTGGCGCTGAAGTGGTGAGAACGAAAAACCTGCGTTCTTTATCACGAAGCGCCTTCTGGTCATTGCCATGGACCAGTCTTTGAGCTGAGCGCTCCAGCTGAGTGTGTCCCAACCTCCAACGAAAAAAAGAAACAAACTTGCCATCATTTTCACTGACACCAACTGGAAGTTCGTCTTTCACAACGTTGGGCGGCGCACTGCGCATCAAGCTTTTTCCATGTTCACCAGTGAAGAAGGGCTTTGCCCTTACAAGTGAAGTGTTTTGAGGATTTCCCATGTTCGGACGGCCTATGGGTGCTCCTTCAAGTGGCCAATCATTGCCCCCTTGCAGTTCCCGTCGATTAGACCTCATCAGTCATAGAACTGAGCTTCGCAGTTCCCTTGGATATAGACTTACACCACTTTTCAAATCATTTTTAAACTAAATGAACATTTAGTTGGGAAAACCTGTTAAGCGACAGCTTTTGCAACTTCTCCGTCACCCCGTAGAAGGTGGTTTCCTAATACCTTCAGCAGCTGTCTCCACTTTGAGCACTCTCTCGAATGCTAATGGAAATTGGGTCGAAAAGTTGTTCGTTTTCGAACGAAAACAGCAACTTCCTCCGCGCATCCAATTAGCAACATCAAATTGTTTATCCATGAGTTCACGCCGCAAAACGGATCCCAGAATAAATCATATCTTCAGCAAACAGAGAAGCAATCTCCTCCGGTTCCTTATCTCTAATTAAAGTTTAATTGCATGCCGCAGTGCCATCGCTTCGCCAGCTCCACGAATCCCCAAGACCACCTTCCGACTAGATTCTAATTACTGCGCGCGGAATAATAATTCGCAAGTTGTACCCTTGACTACAGCCATCTGGTCTTTGTTCGAGGCTACGACACACAGTGGCGACGGCGGTGGCGGCGATGACGACATCTTGCATCTTGTGCGTGTGTTTGCAGCCCTGACAAATCCGGTGGCAAATAAACCACCTACGACAGCAACAACTCCCACAAACTGTAAATTAATAAATTAGGCAAACATTAATCATCTGGTGTGCGAGGTGCCTCCGTCAGTCGGAGGCGGAGACAGGGGCACACATGCAGCAGGCCAGCGGGACCACGCCCATTCCCTCGTCAAGTTAATTTCACGGAGCGGAAATTTATGAGCTCGCTAGCTGTGTGTCTTCTGTCTGGGGATGGATATCCCGGGTGTATCCCGAGCGGTTTTATGTCAGTTAAAAGAGGGGGACCAAAGTTTTGATGGACAACGGTGTGGTGGAGGAAGTTGGGGGGGGGGGGGGTTAATGCGAATCCGCTGGGATCGTGTCGGGCGCCACTCTTGAGATTTTTATTGTGCTCCGCGTGTTTTTCTTCGACGTTGGGATCCGCGACGTTTATGTGCTGGAGCAGTGCAACGGCGGTGGTGGCGGCAGCGGTCCTTTGTTCGAGTTGAGGTCGTTAAGCAGACGGGGAATCCTCAGGCAAATCAGCAGCAGACGAAGTTTTTATGGTTATGGAACCAATCAGCGGAGACCAGGGGGCAGATTATGGGGGACGTCTTGTTGGGTCTTGCTTACGGTTTTATGACCGGGTCTTGAGTGCTTTATGAGGGCTTTTCGGCAACGACATGTCAATACGCAAAAGCTGTTAGATGTACTGAGGGTTATTGCCCGGCGAGGGGGGAGGAGAGATGGCTGGCGGAGAGCAACTGGACTGATGTTGATGAATTGACGCTGTGAGGGATTAGGTATGATGAAGTGCCTAGGAAATTGAAGGCTTGCCATCAACTCGGGGGACCTGTCAATGAATCCGGTTTTTTGTTAAAACTTTGCAAATGGGTGAGAAATTGAAGCTCGGACTGAGGTTTACAGTTTAGGGTGGCATCCTATTTGCCGGTTACTTCAAGGACATTTTCTTAAGGCAATCGAATGTAACCACTCTTTCAAGAGATTTCACAAAATTAAATCCTTGTTTCAAGCATGAATCTGACAAACAAGGTGTAGGAAAGGACCCAAGAAAAGAACAGAGTCCTGAGAATCGATCAATTCATCCAGAAATTCAGCGACCACTTGGACATCCATCAAATACTCAGGGTGTCAACGGACTCTGAAGAATAGTTAAGTGAGTCACGTTGAAAGAGTGAATGTCGAGACTCGAAAACCCCTTAGTTTCAATCGATGTCTTTTAAGCTGGATGTATCCAGATCTGCAACGTAAAGGTGGACAAGTGGCTTACGTTAAAATATTGGCTTTCGAGAGTCGAAAATTCTCCAAGCTTCAAAAGGACTTTTAAAATGGATGTTCAAAGATCTAAAACGCACGGGTGGACAAACAGCTTACGTTAAGAGATTGGCTTTCGAGACTCGAAAATTCTGTAAGCTTCAAAATGACTTTTAAACTGAATGTTGCCAGATCTAAGACAGACAGAAGTTCTTTAAATGTTTAGTGGTTTAGATTGAAATATTGTGGTTCGAGACTCGATAAATTTCTGACTTTAAAAGCATGGGTATTGATAGATCTAAAACAGGTGGAAACTCTTTAATTTGTTAGTGGCCTACGTTGAAAAATTCACTTTCGAGACTCGAATATTTTCAAACTTAACAAAAACGTTTAAGCAAGATATTGGTACATCAACAACGGATAGAACGGTTCAAATGCTGGATATTATAATCTGTTAGCACCGGACTCTGTGACCGAAAGTTGCTTCGAGGCTCGAACTTCAGTCATAAAATGTTTCGAGACTCGAAATTCATTCCGTTTTACGAGGTCAAAGTTATCCTTTTAAAGACGCCTACACCCCTGAGTGGTAAGAGGTTTGATAAAAAAAAAGCTGTAAGGTTCTAGGACTCAAATCTGTCGCTCTCCCTTTTTTCAGTGCATACCTCACTCATATTTTCAAATACCGTCAGGGTCAACGAAGTTGAAGGTGTTTCGTGTCAAAAAGAAGGAGTTTCAAGTTTCCAACTAACTGAGAAATTCAAAACTTGCCTTTGCGATCGAAGGACTCAGGTTCGACCTTCTTTAAAGGCCCTTAACTATGGAGTGAATTGGAACTCCTTTACTTGCAGTATGAACTCCGAGTACCTGTCTTCGTAAAGAATCACGTTGCACCCAAAGCAGTTAAAGGGTTGCTGATAGTGGTCGCCACAAGGTGTCCTACCTTTCATAGGAACAAAGCCTCAGGTGTGAGCCACAATTTGTTCCATTCAAAAAACTTCATCAGCACCTTGCAACGCTTCAGAGTCAGTCCAAAACCAACTCTACACTTAGCTATCATGATACCGTGACATCCTGTCCACCCTCAACCACAAAGCAACGCCCTCCCACTCGCATATCAATCAAATTCATCTCCGAGGCAAGCAAACAGCGCTCGAGAGGTGTAACCGCCCGCGTGCCCAACACCACGAGGCAGGTGTCCGTAAACATTTCAATTGCCGTTCGTGTTTGCGTATCTATTTATCTGCGAATCAATCAAACTGCATAATTAACACATCATAAAATGCACTTGCACAGCGGCCCCCTTCCGGCAGTCCAGCGCCAACGAGGTTAGGTCAACACGAAATTAATTTTCCGGTAAATTAAAAACTTCAATCTGCCCAGACAGACGACAACAACGACGTCGACGGCGACCGACGCCGCATTAGCATCTAAACAAATTAATCAATCCATTCGTACTTTGCCCGTGACGATGCCCGTTGCTGCACACCGTCGAGGTCGACATCGCCCCACCCGAGCTGTGTTGAACGGACCGCTTATTAACTACGATTTTACGAGACCCCAGATCTGCTGGGACCGAGTCTCGTGGCGCACAGAACGCCACCGGAGCGGCCGTTGATTTGGGTGCGCACGATTCGAGAGCAATAAAAAGTCCTCCCGTCAGTCGGCCAGACACTGGTCCGTCGGTCGTCGAGGCAGTCGATCGGTTTGTCGACCTGCGCCTGTTATTGAGTTGCTTCGGATGCGTATGTTTTATGAGCACGCAGCCGGGGTATAGTAAAATTGCATTTGACGACACTATAAATAGGTTTACGAGACGAGAGTACTGACGCCATTAAGCGATTATTAACGCCGCATCGATGATGATGCGCCACCGGGCGGAACGGAAGGATGAATGAATGATAGTTTTACGAGGAAGTTCGGAGATTTCTTGGAAAACCGTCTACCCGGCCGAATGGGGAGAGTGGGGGCTGCAAGTTGTTGAATGGGAAACGGTTGCGACATTGTTATGGGAAAGGAGTGAGTGGGTGGCGGCGAATTGCTGTGTGGAGGGGGGGTGTCTATGGGGACAGCTTTGGACTAAGTGTTGCAAATTTTTACGGAGGCGTATAGTCACTGGGTGGTTTGAACTTGGGAGTCGTATGTGGGGAGAGAACGAAGTTGTCTTGAGGAGAGAAAAAGGAGAAGCAGGAAGAGGTTAAACGCTTGGTTTATTGCTGGTTTTAAAACTTATAGCTGCTTAAGGACTTGAAAACTGGTTTGACGGGGATCCTATGGGCTGTGCATCGCCTGAAAAAAGACATTCTCTGGGCTGGCAATAAGCAATATAAACTATTGTCCTCCTACTAGGGCACACCACGTATGGCAAAGCAGAGACATCAGCGTTGACTAGAGTACACCGAAAAGGCAAAACATCAGCGTTGAAGAGCCTTAGTGCGGACGAATTGAGATGCATTGCAAGGATGCCATATTAGACCTGAATATTCGAGAGTTGGGTGCAATACAGTTACAAAAATAGGCAAAATAGAGCAGGGAGTGAAGAACTTCCGCTGCGCCTTATGGTCTTCAGCAAAGTTATACCAAAAGATGAGTTTCTTGTCATTGAAAAGACTTAGCTCCAGCAGGGATGAAACAGAGGGTAGAAATTTTGACTTCAATTTAATAGAAAAAATGATACGATTATCGAGCCATTCAAGAAAGCATTCAGAAGTCGACCGTCGCAACCATGCACTCGTTTCGCCCTGAACTGCACAAAGCGCCGCGTTCATATGACGAGCGTTTACATGAAGTACGTTCAACGAACTGACGTGCTTTTAACTGACGTGCGTTCAACTGACGAGCATTCAACTGACGTGCGTTCAACTGACGCGTCTTCAGCTGACGTGCGTTGAACTGACCTATAACTGTTGACCGCCGAAATATTAGACATGCCCAAAGCTCAGTTTTGTGGGGAGGAATATGACTTTCAGTTGGAAACTGTCTCCAAAAGGCATGGTAGCACGATCTTCCTGAACCGGTTTTCAGTGGAGTGCTTAATTGCAAGTCCTATATCAAGACTGTCTCAGAATAAGCTGGTTTTCCTTCACTACGAACGTATCCAACCCGTCCAAAGAGTAGTTTCAAAAATATGGACAACGGAATGCAAATCGAAAGCAGTTTAGTATTAAAAACCTTCTTTTCGCAGAAGATTTCCCTTATCTTTCAAAAAAGGCGACCACATCTCAATCAAACTGACGTGTGTCATTTGATGTGATCTAATGTGCTTTTAAATGGGGTGCCTCAAGGCTATCTACCCAGTCCCCAATCTTGATTTCAATCACAAAAGCCTTGTCCGTTGAGAATAGCACCTTCTATGCCCCAACTTCTTCGGTTTCAAAACTTGGTGTCGGTAGAGGCCTCCAATGCACGGAAAAGAATCTCGTTTGCAATGAAAATCTCATCCAGATTCACGACTTCCTTGCTTTTCACCACATTATTAGCCACAGCATCCTAATGCCGACCAATCGCATCAATTAATCACAACCCACCCAGAAGACCACCAATCCAGCCTCCCAATCTTTTAGATAAAAAATTCATAAGACCACGACTTCGAATTGTCAGAAGAGCTCACACTGACGGAAAGACTCTCCTCTGGTGGCGTGGTAAAAGCATCCCAAACTCTTGCTGCGAGGAGCAGCTCTCGGGCCCCTCCATAAAATCACACCCAAGGTGTCAAGACATCATCTCAGGCAAACGGCAAAATAACATCATCACCGCTTCGCAGCTCCCCTTCAGTGACGACCTCTTCAGCGTCGTCGTCGCATCCCCTAACTGTGTGCCAAAGAGGTTCATTGCATACATAAATGTCGCAATGAAAGATTCAGCCAAACGAGCCACTTACTACATATTAATTCGCACCTGTTCTCTGCTCTACCTTCGCAGATGATGGCGACGACGAGGAGAACACGAACGAGCACAGCCATCGCAAGGCGAGACACACTGAGTCAGAGTCTGTGCCTGTGGCACTTAAATTACTCCTTAACCCAGCAGCAGAGGCAGCGGTCGCCCTCGAACGTCCCAAGCACACGGCAGACAGCATCGTCACCAGGTCCAGGCCCGGGGAAGGCCACATCAGCAGCGTTGTCGTCATCGTCATCGTTCGTGACGACCACGAATTCACGAAAAACTGCAGAGCTCGAGGAAAATCGATGCCGTTGCCCGGAGGCAAGTCTCTTACAGTTACGCGGTAAAACCCAGCCGGTCACCCCTCCTCCCACGGTTGTTGTGCTCCTCCGGACGGTTTTCTCCTCGGTCTCTGCAGTCAGAGTGGATGTCTGCGGTGTTTGCGGTTAAGAGTCGGTCGTGCGATGTGTATCTGGATACCAGTACCGGGCAGGGTGCGCGAGAGATGATTATTCTTTATAAAATGTCGGAAAAATGAACACTCAGACCGGGACCGAGTGTCTTGCTGGCCGTGATTCTCGCAGGGCCAGTAAATTACTGGATTGACTTGCTGGATTTACTTGAGCTCAATTGGAGGTGCATTCACCAGCCGGCTGATTGTTGTCGGCCGCCCCACTTTGCCTAGTTAATGAACAGCATAAAGAATATGTTGCCATAGCGAGAGTGGCATGACAATGTCGTATGCGAAGGGTGCGATGGTTGTAAATATCTCTTCAACATAATACCTCAAATAACGAAATTATGGAGACTAAAGCGTTTTTTAAGGAATATTCGTTGCACAAGACCGGTGTTACGGTGGCTAAGTCACAGTCCCAAAATTTGCTCGTTGAAGTCCTTTAAAGGCTTTGCAATCGTTTAAGTCGCCAACAAACGCCTGAGTTCGTTAAGGAAATCGACGTATGCGTGTACTCGCCGAAGAAATCGATGAACTCTGTGGACGTCAAGGTAACTGATCTACGACTGTGCTCCTAGAAGTCGTCAATGAATATGGTGTCATCTAAGTTATCGACGAATGACTGTGCTCGACTTAGTCGAAAACAAACGCCTGTGCTCTCCAAGTCTTCGACGAATGTCAGTGCTTGGGCAAGCATTCGATTAACCCCTGTGCTTATCAGAGTCATCGACAAATGCTTGTGATCGTCTATGAGGTGGAGATGGACGGCTGTGCTTTGCGAAGAAATTGATGGATGGTTGTGCTCGTCGAAGTCAACTACGAACGCCTGTGCTTAGTGAAGTTACCTACAAACGCCAAAACCCATCAGAATTGTCTACAAACGCATTCCTTGTCGAAATTATCTACGAATGCCTGTGCTCGTCGAAATTATCTACGAATGCCTGTGCTCGTCGAAATTGTCGACGAATGCCTGTGCTCGCCGAAATTGTCGACGATCGCCTGTGCTCGCCGAAATTGTCGAAGAACGCCTGTGCTCATCGAAATTGTCGACGAACGCCTGTGCTCGTCGAAATTTTCGACAAACGTCCGTGCTCGTCGAAATTGTCGACAAATGCCTGTGCTCGTCGAAATTGTCGACGAATGCCTGTGCTCGCCGAAATTGTCGACGAACGTCTGTGCTCGCCGAAATTGTCGACGAACGCCTGTGCTCGTCGAAATTGTCGATGAACGCCTGTGCTCGTCGAAATTGTCGACGAATACCTGTGCTCGTCGAAATTGTCGACGAATACCTGTGCTCGTCGAAATTGTCGACGAATGCCTGTGCTCGTCGAAGATATCGTTGAACGTCTGCGTTCTCTAATGGATAAACGACTGTGCTCGTCGAAGTCATCATCGAAAGCCTGTGTGCTCGTCAAAGTCAACGATAAGATTGGGAATCGGCAAATGTTTGCGTTCGGCAACCCCCTAATGAACGTGAGAAAATATTTTAAGAATTTAAACCATCTACCTTTTCCGAGAAGTTTAAGTATCCACTCAGATGACAGTCAACCTGCTACTCATCAGCGAAACTCGTCTCATAACACTGCTTCATGGTCATGTGCGCCATCATTTCGCGGAAATTTGTCGCCGAAACCCGTCCCAGAACGATCCCACAAATCATCCACTAACTGGCACCCGCTCCAAATCCAGTTCCCGTCTACCCATCAAATCGGGCACAGGGTGCCAGCAAGTTGATGAACCCAAGCGATAACGAGTTCGAACACCGCCGAATCTAGCGACACGTCGAACCGCTCAATAAAACCCCAATCACGGTGCACTAGAACCCATTCCCATAAATAAACGCGTCACATCACTTGTCTGCGACGGGACTACCAAACTTTCAAAGCTCACCCATTCCTGGGACGGCGAGCTCATATTCGCGGCTAGTTCTCATTTAAAAATCACTCCATTATGCAAATGCCGCTCATAAACCACACCTGAGCGCTGCCAGAGCTCCCCGGTGGACAGCCGTTTTACAAGTCAATCGCCGCAGTCCAGAGGAAGATGTGCCGCGAATGTGAGAAAAGCGAACTCCCCCGCCGCCCGTTGCCAGCGAGTACTTCGACAGCAAGTCACGTCGAAATGGAAATCGCTTAACGCGCGCAAATAACGCAAACAACGCAAAGGAGGTTGCGCCACCACTTGCTCCGTCCAGACGCCCTGATTAATGGAGTCGAGTTGTTCTCACATACAGTCGCTTGTCGATGTTTTTACAAATCGGCTCGTGAATTGCTTTGATCTGCGGTGGCGCTGATTTATTTGAGGATTCCCCGGCGATGCGGAATGCGTGCGTACTGAGAACGACGGACCCAATGAGTCGATAAAATTTTTTCAGACTTCGCCGGAGCTGGATATCTTGGTCAGGGAGGCTGCGGTTTTAGATAAGGCTCTATGTTGCGGAAGTGTGAGGAAATCAGTAGAATGGCGCGTGAAAGCACTGCCCCTGAACGGCGCGATAAGGAAATCGCGAAAACAAAGCGTGCTTGGGCTGACTGTTGTTGGTTTGAGAACTTGTCGTGTGCCCTCCTAGAAGGTCGCCGTGGAATAATCTGCGAGTTTGCATTGAGGGGGTTTCTAATCGGTCTCTTATACATCTTCGCAGAGGATAGGCCACTCATTAGAATTTACTTCCTGCTTAGCGAGCGGATTTTCCAACTTTCAAAGAAAAAGGAACCGCATAGAGCGTTTTTCGAAAATATGAAGAATGGGGCTGCAGACCAAAGTCTTAATCGAATGATTTGTGCATGGTGAAGTGGAAAGTCTTTGTGTCGTTGTGGTGGACGAGCTTTTCGGGTTAGAACGCGTTTTCTGGGTTTCAGAAAACTGTGTCCACCTCCGCGTTCAATAGAACGCCATATTCGGAGCACTTCACGGAGTAGCCTGCACTGTCTTGGTAGGCTTGGGTAGTCGCCAATCCCTAAGAAACTTATGAGCCCCTTTGAATGTCAATTAAAGCAGCGTTGAATGAAGCTCTGAATTAGTCTGACGGTGACAGTGGTAGCCTTCAAACAGCAAAAGATGGCATCCATGAACTCGGTCATTTTTGAAGTCTGCTGCATTCGCTGTGCGCGCCTCCGTCAATTCTTGTCATTTCATACTTCAAAGCAACAGCTCTAGGGGTGCCGACTGTCGATCATGTTGAAAATCGATGAATTTACAAAGAAGATGAGCCCAGCATCGAAGCGAGCCCTTTCTTCCGTGTTTGTTGGTAAGTGCTTCTAGAGGTGACATCCAGGATTGAGCTCGGGAAGCGAATTGGTATCGTTTTGGCTTGGGGGCCTTCCATGAGACCACGTTACAAGCCTTAACCTTGATGAACTTGCATGACGAGTAGGAAAGCTCAGTTGGAGACATCGCGTTCTTCAGCCACACTGAACAGTGAGGTGTCAAGCGATGTCTCCTCAAAGCTCAGTTTGTGACATCGCTTGACACTTCACTGTTCAGTGTGGCTGAAGAAAATGTCTCCAACTGAGCTTTCCTACTCGCCATGCAAGTTCATTAAGGTTAAGTGAAGAAAGTGAAATTGTCATATAAAGTAAGTCCTGGAACAGATAGGGGGCGCCACTAACAAAAATAATTAATTTAGGGGTAATTTCTTGTTAGCGGCGCCCCCTATATGTCGAGGAACGTACTTATGTGTTAAGCCCATCATTTGAGGTTTAAAAGTCCTTAAGGCCTCCAGCTTCCCATCTAAGCAGAGGATCTCCTTTAAGACATCCTCAAAAATAGGACATCCTCTCCATCCTATTTTTTGAAATTTGTTGCGTTTTAATTTTAACTCCAGCTCATGGCACCTGGCAGACGACATCGGTCACAACTTTGTCCTTCGTCAAAACAACTTAACAAAAGACGGGCTTCGTGGAGGCCAGGCAAGTACCCAGCGAACAACGCTCCACTTGACCATAGGACTCTGAGAGATTCACCCAACACGCTGCTTATCGACCAACGCAAGTCCATGACGTTCCTTTGGTTGGCCGAACTTGGTCTTCAAAAAGCAAACTCCAAGGATTCTAAACATTTAAGTCGTTCAGCAAATATTGGCTTCTGTGAGCACCTTCCCAGGGAAGTCCTGAGGGTGGAGTGAAAGGGCCAATTCTTTAACAAACGTTTGATGTGAAATTCTGAACCCCATTACCTAGATAATGCACTATTACTCACAAGGTGAGAGCACCCCCGCAAGTCCATGTCGGACTATGACGTTTCCATTTCCTACAAGCTTCCATTCATGCTTCAGGACTATTCTCAAATCTACTGCTGAACCCACAATGACTAGGAAACCTGGGGATAGTTCTGCACAGCCGCCAGTGAAGGCTTCCGCAAGTTTCAGCTCTGAAGCTGGGCCCTCAATTTCCCCTTTAAACCTCCCCCGCCATGACATCCATCAAAATCCCCAACGAAAAGCTCAAATCGAATTGCTTCAACTCAATCGAAGATTGATGACAGCGGCTGCGACTTCCCATTGGCGCCCGACGATAATTGAAACACAATCCCCGTCGCATACTTGGACCTTGCCCATCGCAGCCGCCGTCAACGAGTTCAATTAATTCGCCGCGAACCACCGGCTCTCGCTGCTACCTCAATCCGGTGTACAATGCGCGTCAGGACAAGAGGTTCCGCGGCGCACAATAGCCGTCGCCGCAGTCGGTTGCCTGAATGGATGCTGTTCCAGCTACTCAGGTTTCAATCTCTTTGCAGCCCGCACCACTCGCGTTCATTTCTCATTCCATTGTGCCGCTGACGAGGTCTGGCAGCCAGCCTAATCCCTTTTGGGAGGTTTCGCCTTGTATTGCCACCTCTTTTGTTGCTACTGCGCTGCCAGTTGCAATTATTTCGCTTCTCTCATTCCGCTCGCCTGCGCGCCCATTCAAAGAGGTGTCTGAGATTAAATGGATGTACTTTAAGTGCACACTGTGCACGGCGAAGGCATTGTGCTGAGCTGAGTTGTCCTTCCCGCACCCCGTCCTGCGGCTGAATGCGTTCCGTGAACGAGCACTGCGACGTGAAGATGAACAGAAAGTTAACCACTTCTCTTGAGAAAACATCGCGAATTCACACAAAAAGGATAACGTACCGAGCAGACCCGCCACCGCTGCTGCCGACACACAAACGCACGCATTCGCACTGAACCAGGCCGCCGTGGGACGAGAGGCCCGCGAAATATTTGCCCCGCGCGTTCATTCCTTTAATGAGCAAACAGATTGCACTTCATTTTTGCGAGATTACAACCCACATGCAGATACTTGCTGCGAAGTGAATGGCGGCGCAATCATTCCTCGCAACACATCCGGAATGCACACAGATACAAGCGACCGCTGCATTGGCAGGTGTTGGCGCGTGCACTGAATGGAATTGTTTTTTATGTGTTCTTTTTTTTGTCTCTCCTGTTGGCTGGCGAGTTGTTTTTGCTTATTAATCTTAATTTTCCACACTCACCGGTTTGCGAGATGGTATCCGAGCGTGCTTGTTGGCCGGCTGGTTATCTGAAAGGAACAGCGAATGGGAGAATGTTAATTAATTAAGTTGGACACGCTTGTAAGGTGTATCTCTGCAGTGGGATAAAGAAATTATTTTAAAGAGATGATGGACTTGTTTGTGTTTCAGTTTGCGGTGCTGCGAGGGAGGGAGGAGGGCGCTGCAGGGGGAATTGTTGACACGGGTGGGCTGGCGATTTAAGGTTGTTGGGTTAATTTGGCTTTTAAGAGCTGAACATTTTTGCGCGCCGTCAACGACATTGTTTGACTTCATTCTTAATGGCGGCGCAGCAGGGTTGAGGACAGGGACCATTACTTTTTGCGTTTTTTTTAACGGTTTAATTGTGGACTTTGTTGGGTGATGCAAGGTTGTACAAGGTTGTAGGTTGTCACTCGTGTGGGTCGACTCACATACCTCGTCCTACGATGACCACATTTTGGTTTATTGACGAGAGCTTCCCCAAAACTTCCCCTCACATGAGGAGGTTTAGAAGGACTAATGGTTTAAGAAGTCCACCGCATTTGGAATATCTGCTTTAGGCCAAATATGTTGCTCAACTACGTGAAGTCTTTTCGAGCCTCAAGGAGTTGCATGCACCTTTTTTAAGTAGAGGCCTTCAGGGTGGAGCTATAGGAACTTTGGTCGCTCGAACGTGGTCTTCAAAACTCAAACTTCGAAAATTCCAGGCATTTAAGCCGCGGTAACAAATTCTAGCTTCATTGTTCTCACAGCGGAGTCCTCAGGGTGGAGTAGGAGGGCCAATTCATCAACAAAAGTTTGATGCGAAGCTACAAGCCTCTTAATCTTGATCACGCATTCCTACTCACAAGATGAAAAGACCCCGCACCGGAGCCAAATGCAAAGCCCCTCCGGAATGCGTCCGTGAATTGTGTGTTTTTCAATTCACTGCAATCCAACGCGCTCACAAACTGCGGCCATGAGTCAATGCGGGGCGCCGCCACAATCAACTTAACCCACTGCGTGGCCATCTCCGGCACTGACTAATGCACGGCCACAAATTGGCCGGCAAATCGCGTATTTATCGCCTCGTTTGTCACCGCTCTCTAACCATCTGTCAGATCTAATTTGAAATCATGCACACTTGACACTTGGCGTGCGTTTGACACATGTAACCATCCGTGACATATGCGGCGCATCCCCCCGCTGGCAGCTCGCGCTTAATCCAATGCATCAACCACAACTCACAGACACGCCTGACACGATGATGTCGCATCGAGAGTGCATGTCAAACAGCATTTCATTCGAATTCTGTGCGACCCCTTTCCCGGTGCCCGGCACACCAACGCACCTAATCACCACCTTCGAGTGGCGTGCCACCGGAGGCATCTGCATTTTTCAAGTGAATCCAACTCGAAAACATGGAAACGGATTTATTTTTCGAAACAATTGACAGCACCAACGCGTGGCTCTCCAATTTTAGATTCACCAAGTGCACCGCCTCCCCTGCCACCGCCGCAACGTCTCCTGTGGCACAATGCAGGCAGCAATTGAATACAAGCGCGCAGCAATAGGCTGCCGAGTGCTGTTGTGGGGACTGTGTTGGTGTGTGGGGGGGTCTGTTTTGAGAGCACGGAACGGAACATATTTTCCGAAAAATCACTGGAATAGTTGTGAAAGGGAAAACATTTAAATTTCATCATCACGACCGAGAGGCGCAGCACATGCTGAGCCGCAGCAGTGCCGTGTGCTGGGGCTGGGGTTAATGGAAGGGGAGGACGCGGCGGGTATGTAGGGGGCCTGGGTATGTAGGAAATTGTAAAAATATCGAGAGGGATTATTTGTTTTTCTTCGTATCTAATACACACACGCAGACTAGCAGGCGAATGCACAGGAGCCAGAAGCGGGAGCAGGAGGGGTCTGATGATAATAAAGATTTGGATTTATGGAAAAGTTGATTCCAGATAGATTTCCTCAATCGAGTTTAACTGCGGCGCACAGCTGTGGCGCAGGGTGGAGTGGGTGGACCGTGGGTAGTTGGACATTTGCCGCTTGAGTGGATGGTCGAGTAATTAGTGGATTTCTCGTGATGCAATGAGAGGAGAGATAACAGCGGAACGGGCGGTCTTGTGATGTTGATTTGAAAACGTTCCCTCTGTTTTTCAACGCGACTCGATGAGTGCATAATGAGCTCAGGAGCTGGGGAATTCAAAAATGACCAGTAGTGTGCTCGGCGATTGATGTCGGTCAAAATTGCGATGAAAAGAAAAAAAAAATGTTTATTTTGGTCCAAGATTGGGCGCCATTTCAAGGGGTGATGACTTCTTGTGCTTGTTGCTTGTTAAATTGGTCAGACTTCATGATTAATTGTCTCTCTTTGTACTCAAGGTCTTCAGTGAACTGAATTCAGTGTAAACAGGGAAACTTGAGTATTTTTGACATTTAACCAAAAGTCACTTAATAGCCGGAAAGAAGACAACAGGAGAGGACAACGGCGTCTTCTTCAGCTGTAGGTTGGATGAATATGAAGAAACAAACGCTTATGACCAAATCTTGAAAGGAAATCAAGAAACACCCCTTCAGACCAAAAGGCAGTGGTCCTGTGACGGGTAAACTTAATCCTCTTAGCGGAATATAAAGCCACCGAGGACTGCATGTCTCCCCGGTATTCTTGACTTTCCCGAGAAGCCAAGGCACTATCCAGGCACCAGGCACTACCCAGGCACTGACAAAATCAGTCGAAATCGTTTGCATTCATCATGCCAAAAATCTGTCTCCAAATCCGGCAGAAAGCGGGGGCGGGAAAATCACGGAGATGTTATGGCCGGCGAAGTGGAAATTTCATTGCTTTCTTAGCACTTCAGGATGGTAAAGCGGACCGTTGGAGTCCCCTCCGCTAAGCGGTAGCGCGGATTTGTTTCAGACAGTGTACCTGCAGGTCTACTGAATGTGTCAGCATACAGGACCAAAACACTTCAAGAAGGACCAAGAACAGTTTGATCTTAAAACTTGTCCTTCACAATTATTATGCCACCCTATGCTTATTTTTGTCTTGTGGGAATGAGAAGTGGTTGACATTAGAAAAAATGTTGTGATGGTCATCTGGCTATCAACGTCGTCATTCGATCATGTCCAGATCATTTTCGGGTTCTCCACCACACTCAAGGACTGCCGGAAACAATTCTCAAAATTCGTGTTCTTTAGTCGTTGACAAATTGTATTCTGAGGAAGCTTAGTGCTCTATAGGAGCTTCGTGACAGGAAGGTAACCTTCTTTTGATTCACTAGTGCCTATCACAAGTTGACAGAGAGATCTAATGCAAACAAGTCCCACTTTGATGGACAAACACCCCAAAAAGTTGAAATTCGCTTGGATGTCAAAGTTCTTCGACTGCACCGACATCCCAACATCGAGGTATTGGACAACATACATCAAGTCACACATTCTTTTGAATCCATCAGACCCCTGCCTTCATAAGAAGGAAAACCGTCGCTGCAAAGGAATTTAGTCTTGATAGTCCCTTGACCAGCTAAAGTGGGACTGGTGGTAAACGAGGGTAAAACGAAGTATATGCTGTCATCGAAGAAGGACGCAGAACATCGACGTCTCGGACAGAGCGTCACTATGGGCAGCAGACACTTCGAGGTAGTGAAGGACTTCGTCTATCTCGGCTCCGCGGTGAATAGGGACAACAACATCAGTACCGAAATCAAGCGCAGAATCACTCTTGCCAATTGCTGTTTCTTTGGGCTCAAGATGCAATTGAGTAATAAAGCCCTCTCCCGAACGACCAAAGTGACTTTGTACAATACCTTGATCATCCCAGTCCTGCTTTACGGCGCAGAAACCTGGACGCTACTAAAAGCGGATGAGGAATTTTCTCTTCGAGAGAAAAGTTCTGCGTGCGATTTTTGGTCCTCTTTGCGTTGATGGCATCTGGAGAAGAAGATTCAACCACGAACTGTATGGGCTGTACGGCGGCATGAGCCTAGTCAAGCGTGTACGGATACAACACTTAAGGTGGCTAGGCCATGTAGAGCGCATGGACAGCACTGCTCCGGCCCGAAGAGTTTTCGAATCCGAACTACAAGGACAACGCAACAGAGGACGTCCTAGACTGAGATGGCGCACACAAGTGGAAAAGGACCTCAACCAACTTGGAGTGCTCAATTGGAGACAGTTGGCAAGAGATCGTGCTAGCTGGAGAGGCATGTTGGTTGAGGCCCAGGTCCACCCCGGACTGTAGCGTCATCCGAAGAAGAAGAAGAAGTCCCTTGACCAGCAAATATTGCCAGTCGAAGCCTCTCATGAAGCATGTACGACAGTGGAGAGTGTCTCTAGCACTTCGGTAAACAGAACTATTGCAAAATAAGGTAAAGACATTCAAAACGAATTTGAGGCTGTGAAATAGTCTCCTTGCTTCATTCCAAGAGAGAAGAAACACATTTTTGCTTTTCTGGCAAATCGAGTAAAGTGGCGCCCGGGCGATAATACATCTTCTAAGAATTCTGTTCACTTCGTCTGTACAATCAATTGTTCTAAGATCAAACTGACACGGAAGAAACGAAAATAGATCCCTAGGACCATGAACAAGATCAGAGCTAAGTCATTACCCGTGATCCGCTCATAAGTGAATTTGAAACCCGATGCCCCAATTGGAGTGGCATCCCGGAGAAGCCGCCTCGCAGAGTTGATTGCTGATTAGAGAGCAAACTGATTGGCTCCCCCGATTCATTCACAGTTTCTCGCTTTTTCCTTTCCCAGCTACACGACTCTCAAATGACATTCCCATTCAGAATTGAACCCAAAAGTCCTTCAACTCCCATCGAATGCATCACAAATCACGCAATGCAACACCACTTCACAGAGAAAACCTCAAATTCCAAGCCCCCACAGTGACCAAATGCACATTGCTTTCAATTGCGCCACTTAACGACAACCAAACGCAAACTTGACACAGTCCCGGCTGCCTTCGGCGCAAGATAAAATTCCACAATCGATTTCTCGGCGCATAGCACCCCGCGGGCCGATGCACAGATACGGCGTCCGATTGGATTTCATTGCCAACAACTCACCGCGAATCTTCTCGGCAATTCATAAACTCTTGCAACTAACGCCAAAGTGTCGAAGGCGGCGACGGCGGCGGTGGATCTAACGCCTGGTCAGCATGACCGCTTCTCCTTAGCACGCATGTGTTGAAAGACATACAGCCACCCAGCCACCCAGCCACCCCGTCCATTCCAGTTATGAAGAGGTGCTCGCACAGTCTCTTCAAACACAAACTGGATGTATTATGATTTAGCGGATTGATTATCTACTGGTAAACATCAATCGATCAGCGCCCGCACACACACCTGCCCCGGCGACCTGATCAAAGCCAGCCATCCGTCTGTCCATCGCGGCCCGGAATGGGAGATTTATTTGTAAACGAGAGGCTCGGCGTTAGAACTGCTTACAAGATGTTTGTGTTACCACAACGATGAGTGAGGAATTTTGAAAGTCTACGGCCTCAACCTCGGCATAGGCGCAACAGGTTCGCGTCCGGGTTGCCGTGTGAGTTCATAAATTACCAGATTCGCCGACAAGACGAATTAATCGCGCCCCGGTTGGAGGAGGATTTGGGAGTGATTCGGATTTGCATACTTCACGCTGACGTGGATGCCACTGACGCCACCAGCGGATGAGTGTGCGGATGTGTGCGTGTGTGTCAATTTATCATTTCGCACTTTATTCGGCGGTGGGATGATGATTTTGTATCTCAATCCGAATTTATGGGATCGCACATAAATTTCTTTGACGGCGACGCGGGCGATGGCGTCTTGTCGTGGCATGGTCTGGGGGATGAGGAGGGCGGTGATGGATTATTCCTTGGATGACAGAAGTCGGAGGGAGCGAGTTTAGTTGTAGAGTCTCAGTGGGGGAAAGGACTGTCCGGGAGTGGCTCTGGACAGAAACTGAGCCGTGAAGGGAAAGTACAATGGAGGGGTCTGAAGCTGGGGCCTTTGTGGAAATCGACAACATAGGACTGCACACCTCTTAAGGTATATCTGCGTCGGTCTTCCAGGCGGAAAAATTTGCGATCCTAATGTCCACGAAGTGGTCGCCGTGGCGCAGTGGGTAGAGTGCGACGCTCACACGCCGAAGGGTTTAGGTTCAATTCCCAGCTCAACACCAATTTTTCGAATTTTTCACGACACAACCTCTTTCGAGCTGCTGACAACACTCAAAGAGTAATAACTGTCTTAGAAAGCTTCTCAAATTTCGCCGTTCGGAGTCGGCAAAAAACTTTAGGTCCCTTCTACTCGTGAGAGAACAGTAGCGCGCACAATACGAGTAGTTGATGAGCAAGCTAGGCCCTGGTCCCCCTTTGGACTGTAGCGCCAACAATTATTATTATTATTATAGATGGAGATGAGGCAAAGATAAAAACAAATGGCAAAGGCGCACTCAAAGCAGATGCCAAATTCAAGGCAATAACCGGGGCCACAGTCCACAGGGGAGTCAAAGCAAGAACCACAGTTGAAGTCGAAAGTACGAAATCTACAGTCATGGCTGTCGTAGGACCAAAGCTGCAGTCAAGGCTGAAACCAACGACGCAACGCGGACTGGAGTCAGAGCACTGCATGAAAATGCAGCCACAAGCGATACTTGAAAGCAGCTGAATAGGACTTCTTTGTGAGTTTCGAGAAATCTTCGAAAGCATGCGTCAAGAGAAAAGAAATGTTCAGTGGTGTCGAGGCAAATATTCGATTTTTTGGATTTCCCTAGAATAGCCTCTATATTCACATTTTTTGGATTTCCCTAGAATAGCCTCTATTTTAAGCGGAGAGACGAAAAGTTTCGAAATTCGAGTAGTCGCCTTCAGCAATCCACAGATACCCAAGGATCACTCCCAAACCCTCGCTAAGCTGTGTGTGAAGCGTCAGTTGGTTGTGCCAGTTAACGATTCACAAAATGAAGAGGCACCAGCAAAGCGGGTGGTCTCACTCAAAACTTGCGTCTTGTCCCAAGACAGTCCTTTCCTTTCAAAATTCTTCTTTTCTCTTCGGCAACTTCCCACCATTCCATTCCCTCAACAAAAGTTCCCATGACCCCCTCCACTCATTCACCACACCAGAAAGAAGATGAAGAGAGGCAGAACAAAAAAGAAGAGAATGCTTTATGTGCGTTTCAATTTAATTCATCGCAACATCTCGCCTCCTCCAAGCCGTGAACCGCCCATAAAGCGACATCTCATCTCAGCGCCGGGCGCCACACATCACACAGCATCACAGCTGCTGCGGCTGTGTCACTCTTATCTAAACGATTACTATCTGCCAGATATGCCCGTGCTCTCGTGCAACATCCAGCAACATTTTATGACACTTAAGTTCTTTGTGTTTATGAATGTTAATCATCTTAACATGTCATTTCTGGTATTAATGGGCTCGTAAAATCGGTCCTGGCCCCGGTAATAGGGGCCGTGCTCCCCCAAGTTTGCCCTTCGTTTCGGTGTGCACGAGTGTGTGTGAGCAGTTTAAAGCCACGGAGAACGAGAAAAGCAAGAGAGATTCCCTGTTATAACTCATCATCATCGTCGTCGTCAGCGTTTAGGCCGATGCTTGTTCCCCCATGCCCCGGCAGTGACGCCGCACTTGATATGATTCCTCAGTCAAACTTCGCATTATTTATGACCATCTCATGCTAAATGCCGGCGATGAGGTGCGAAGTAATGGCCGCCATGAACCGGAGCGTCTTTCTCCCCCGCATCGCTGTGTGAGCGTTTGATGGAATAATTCATGCTCACAGCCGTGGTCAATTTTATGGGGATTTGTTCAATAAATTAAGCGGATCCCAGCCGAAGTGAAACTTTGGCATTCCGGTTCCCCACGGGTGCGGGGTGACAATTTGCATAGAGAATGGAACCAGGTAACCAGTCCGGTGATTGGATTTTATTGCTTAATAAGTCGTTTAGAGTCGTGTTTCGGTTGCCAAATCCGTCCAAGGGCCAGAAGTTGGTGTCCTTTGCGGACATTTCAGGTTCGGCAGCTTCGCGCGCTGACTTCATTGAGGAATGCCTTTGGCCACCGTGCACGGGTGTGGCTTATCGGAACCCGTCCGATTTTATGCGTTATTTCATTAGTTAAACACTCTTGTCAATTCATATTTATTGACGGCCTGTTTGGAAGATGTTTATGGAGTCGGTGGGTTTGCTTGTGCGAATGCGGTGTGGGAAGTGGTCGCTCGAGCGTGGTTTCTGAATAACTTGACTGGGACTTGTGCTCGGTCACTCTTATTGGATTAGAAAGTGCCAATTAAGCTGACAGACGTTGGTGGGGGAGCGGGGAGGGTGGAATGGCAGAAACTTTAATTTCTTGGGGGTCATGTGACGAATTTGAATGTTTAATTTGAGCTAAAGTTGATTTTTGAGAATTTATTCTGCCTCGTGCTGTGGTCGGCGGGAATTCCTTGGAATTTACCACCTTCCATGGAATGCCTTAATTTGTTTCACTTATGAGGTGATTTAGTGTGGAATTTGAAAGAGTTTTCAAGCGACAATCTGAACTCCAGTTTTCAGTTTAGAAGACTCAGAGATCTGAAATGTACACCGATAAGCATCACACGAGAGAAACCGCCACGTTGTAGGGTACTCCTTTAGTGGATGAAAAGATTTTCGAAAGAAATGGAAAAGGAAAAATATTAGCCGAGAAAACAAGCAAGGATGCGGCAAACGGAAGCCCATCTTCGGTGGTGATCATTCGCCAGTTTCTTTGTGGTAGCACGGCGATTTCTGGTGACCTCTTTGCTCCAAAATGAAGATGACGTGACAAATTCACGACTGTCGATTGAAGGTGGGCGAGATGACTTAAAAGGATGGCACCCCCAAGGACTGCGTGTGTGAGCTGTTTGGACATAAGGGGATTGCTTGTGCGATGGAGGCCGCCTCTTGCTCGCTTTGGGAAGCCCAACTGGGGGAGTCATTGAAAACAGTGTTTGGCGCCGTTTGGGTGCAATGTGAACTATTCCTAGCTTGACTGGGCCATGTCGAAGATAAATCAGTCATTACAGAGGATGTCTTCAAACGCAAGCACCTGTCGCCCTTCTTCTTTCTTCTTCTTGTGGCGCTACAGTCCGGGGTATACCTGGGCCTCAGCCAACTTGCCTCTCCAGCCAGTACGATCTTTCTAGCTGCCTCCAATTGCGCACTCTAAGTTGGTTGAGGTCCTCAAGTTCAGCCTGTGCCGCCTTCTGTTGCGTAGTGCAAATGGCTCTGATTAGAACACTTTTCGGGCCTGAGCAGTGGTTTCCATACGCTCTACATGGCCTAGCCTGTTGGCCTATTACGTGGAACAATTATGTACAGGAATTTATAGAGTATGAGCGACTCTAAGGGCATAGTCGTCACAATGCCGAATATTTGGAACGATCTGGGGATGAGGAGGAACGGGCTCACACCTCCAACATTGAGAGCTGTGCGTGTAAGCCGAAAAGCTTACTTGACGGCCAGAAGCAAACAGACTTGTCGCAGATGAAACGAGTCATCGCGGATTTAACGATCTCAAAGAACACAAAGTTAAGAAGCAATAAGCAGAATGAGTAAGAGATCATTGGGTTCACATGTTGGCATTGAGAGTGTCTGTCACACTTTCCGGAAACGGGGCATAAGACCACATTAAGCCTGAATGGTTTCACTCACCGTGATCAAGCGGTTTTGCATTCGCCGTTTCAAGTCCGGAAATTCGAGGCTTAGATTCGAATCGTGATCAAGCGGTTTTGCATTCACAGTCTCAAGTCCAGAAATTCCAGGCTAAAATTCGAATCGTGATCAAGCGGTTTTGCATTCGCAGTCTCAAGTCCAGAAATTCGAGGCTTAGATTCGAATATTTCCACGGCACTGTTGTCCAGCAGTTTGGTGTAGGGAATTCGGTGGACTTTTGGCTTTCACACTCACACTTTGTTTCAACTTACCGAACTGCATATCTTACTTGATAAACAATTGTATTTTGAGTAGTAAGGTTTCTATAAAATCATATCTCTGTGCAAGCAAACTTTGATAAAATATTCTTACACTATGCAGCCTTGTTTCAGATTGTAGGAAAGTCTCTCTTTTAACTTCTTTTTGCCTCCATTGTGTTCAACATTTTCTAAGCCACATTCTTTGTCATCCTTGTCCCCGTCAAGTAACATTAAACGTATAGCCGTTTTGTAGTCTTGACTCTTGCAGTTAAGCTTTGTGACCTCCATCTATCAGAGATATTGCCCGTTGCGCAGTAGGATTCTACGTAAGATATCCACTAATATTCGATGTAAAAAATGTTTCTTTTAGAGATATACAACTCTCAAGTAGAACAAAATATAGATGATAGATTTTATATTGACAAGAAATTCCCTTTATTGGGTTTACATTATGTGGCATTAGAACTCAAATAGAAATTCTGGCATATTGCCGCCGCCGTTTTGATGTGATCTTGAGGTGTCGTCGTTGGTTGGTGTGTAGAGCATTGGAATTCATGTTTAGAGGGAATGAGACAAGTTACGTTGAAATGATGCCCTAGATTGAGCACGTACTTCAATTTCTAGGAGGACTTGCGTTGGGCGCCATTTTGTCGATGATAGTAACATCTAAACAACTCCCCACTGAAAGTGAAGAAAGCAAAATACCAAAAGATTATTTGTAGTAGCATGGAAGAATGAGAAGACGTTGGGCGCCAAGAACAAAATACAGATGAGTTAGTTAGTTAGTTTGACTTTTCAACAAATGTTTTACAATGTAAAGTTTAACCTAAGTCATTTATGATTTGGCCTATGGCCGTCTACCAAGTCGACAAAATACATACATAAGTTTTACATTAAAAATCTCCATCTGTGATACGTTCTCTATAACAAAGTGCTGCTACTGAATAATCGTATAAGGCCCTCCATCCCTTTTCTCCATTTAAGATGCACGTTACTTCATATTCGTCTAAAACAGGTTTTTCGAAAATTGTTAGTCGAAATTATTTTAGAATCGAACAAACACCAATAAAATATAAGATGTCTTCTCTCTTCCTCATGTTACATAGGTTACAAAGAATTGGTAAATCTGGTCTGTGGGGGATAAAGTTTAACTGAACAAGTTCCCTTCTCAGTTTAAAAATTGTGCTTATTTTTTCGATCGAGTGACTGCCAAGGAAGTATGTTTTTTCATTTTAAAAATGGTTTAGTTTGCTGTAGGAGTTCCTAAACAGAGAAGATTCAGCTTCTTCGACATATTTGTCACATGTATGTCTACCGAAATTCTCCAAAACTGAGTTAAATTTTTTTCTCAAACGATGAGGAGGCTCGTCCGCCTCAATAGACGGATTTAAACCGCATTCAGAAGCTGTTTTTTCCATTCCTCGCAAATGTATCCGTTTGTTCTAATTATACTTCTTAAAACTTCGTTTGGTAATCTGCATTCGCTCATCTGTAGTATTTTTAAAATATAGTTGAAGTGCATTTTGATGGTATACAAGAGCAACGGAGGAGTTCCCGTTTCAATATGTAGCATATTTTTTTTTTTTTTTTTTTGTTGGAGGTTGGGAACAACTACACTGGAGCACTCAGACTCAAATACTGGTCCATTGTACTACCATATGTAACATATAGTTGGGGGTATTTTTTGGTAACCGAAAGATCTTCTTCAAAAAGTAGCGAAGGAATTTTCCCACACCATCATAGCCTTTGTAGCCCCATACCTGAGCTCCGTAGAGCATTATAGAAGCTGCGGTTGAGTGGAATAAAGTTTGTTTTGCACTTTTCGATACATATTTATTTTTGAAGCAACGTTCCCAAATCGAACAGCAACAGCGAATTTTTCCTCAAAGTGTGGTTTCAAATTTAAAGAGGACGAAATTAGGATACCTAGGTATTTGTATCTGGATACTACCTCAAGCTCTTCCCCGTCCAACTTCCACTTTTCCAAAGATGAGACGCATCCCCCTGCGTTTCTGAATATCATCATTTTTGATTTACCAAGGTTTGTAGTCAGATTCTAATTCTTACAGAAATCGTTAATCCTGTTTCCCATTAATTGCATACCTTGGATAGTGTCAAACAGAAAGACGATATCATCAGCATACATCAGCACGGGAATGGATACATCGTTGAAGCTTATTCCACCTTTGACATCATCTGTTACATCATTGATCTATAGTATAAAAAGTAGTGCACTAAGAGTACAGCCTTGTTTAACACCCATTGAGGTTCAAACTCCTCGGAAATTAAGTCTGCATCCCACACATGTGCAGTATTGTTCTCATACAAGGCTCTCAAAATTCTTATAACTTTGCTTAATACAGATGATATATTTTATATTGACAAGAAATCCGTTTTATTGGATTTGGCATTATGTGGCATTAGAACTCAAATAGAAATTCTGGCATATTGCCGCCGGCCGTGGGTAGAGTGCGACGCTCACACGCCGAAGACACTTGGTTCGATTCCCGGCTCGAATTTTTCACGACACCACCTCTTTCGAGCTGCTGACAACACTCAAGGAGTAATAGCTGTCTAAGAAAGCTTCTCAAACTTCGCCGTTCGTCCAGAAAAAGTAGGTTCCTTCTACTCGTTAGAGAACGGTAGCGCGCAAAACACGAGTAGTTGATGAACAAGCTAGGCCCTGGTCCCCTGTGGACTGTCGCGCTATACAATTATTTTTATTATATAACCGCCGGCGCCGACGCAGTCTAATCCTTAGTTTTGACTTTCGAAGATTTTTTAACACTTGTGGACATATAAAGGTAATTAATTAAGTTAATCTTCTGCAGAAAAGCCTTTAGAAGGCTTCCCGGAAACAAACAAACATTGTAACTAATTCTAAGAAATAAATATGAATTTGAATTTGAATTTGAAAAACACATCTCTCAATAAGTTCAGGGGCAAAGTCAACTATGGATTTTTTTTTTTGCTTGTGGCTCCTCCTATATTTCCGGGGACTTATTGAGTGATGCGTTACACTGCGAATGTCGTCCTCCAAGTGATCTTCCGTTTCATTCTTACCGTCATGTATGAGAGACTCACGCATATCTGCACAGAAAATTATTTAAAGACAATCGGTGTGGCCGCCGTGGCGTAGTGGGTAGAGTGCGACGCTCACACGTCGAAGGGTCTAGGTTCGATTCCCAGCTTAACACCAATTTTTCGACCATTTCACGGCACCACCTCTTTCGAGCTGCTGACAACACTCAAAGAGTAATAACTGTCTAGGAAAGCTTCTCAAATTTCACGGTTGGGGGGTTGGCAAAAAACTGTAGGTCCCTTCTACTCGTGAGAGAACAGTAGCACGCACGACACGAGTAGTTGATGAGCAAGCTAAGCCCTGATCCCCCTCTGGACTGAAGCGCCAACAATCGGTGTTAAATCGCACGATTCGGAGTTAAATGCACGAGGCGGTGATGCAAAACTATGCGGTTGCTAAGTGTTGTCTCCAATAAATCAAATGTGGCACGAGATGTGTGACATGTCAGGCCGTCTTGTTAAATTCACAGTTCCTGCACACCAAGATTGTCCAATTGATGAACGAAAAAGGCGATCATCATTCCCTTACAGCGGCCACTATTTTTAAAGAAAAACGATACTGACATGACGCAATGCCCGAGCAAATTAATAAGTAAATCACTTGCCAACTTGTAAAATGGCCGCCATGTAAAATAGTATAGCTAACTTAAAGTTCTATTATTCCAAAAACAAATCACCTTACCAAATACATGCAAATTCTGGCCGGACTTTGGATTCACCTTCCATTTGATGCATGCACATATTTAAAATAAATTTTGTTCGTTTGTCCACAGTCTATCAGGGAGGCTGCAGCGTCGAAATCGGTCGACGGCTTGAATATCCTACCTGGGTAGCCCATAGAGCAACGTAGTCCACTGCACTTTGCTGTGTCCTACACCAGATTGTGGAAGATGTACATCTTGGGGCGTGAAATTTCTCTTTATTTTCAGGGTTTGAGAGTCGCCGAAAAAATTAAGGGATGGCTTCAACGCCTTGCCCGTCCGCGCATCTTCTGTAGGAGTCAATGAGAGGGAAACCACGCCTATGAACATAACATGCAGTGACCTTTCCCTGGTTCGCACAGCCCCATTTTCTAAGTCGAGAAGATGACAAGCGCCAGGATTTGAGTCGTGACCGAATTGCGTTGGTTATGAGAAACATGTGGCTCTCAGATCAATTTTTGGTTTGAGTCTGCACTATGCGTGCGTCTGAACCTAAATGATCGGAGAAATAGGATTTGATGCGTCACAGATTTAACTTTGCTTCGGCTCACATGCAAGACGAATGTTGAAGTCCTTAGCCATCCCATTAAGAGATAGGTCGCACATGGGGGATGTGCTTGAGTGATCTCCAAGCGAGTTGCTTGCATCCAAGCTGTCAGAAGAACCGTGACAGATCTTGTCTGACTGCCAAAGTCTCTACATTTGTGGGAGGAAGTCGAGGTTCTGAAGACAATGCATTAAGGCGTGGTCTTGTAAAAGAAAAGGCGGCGTTTACTTTTTTGGACGATCTGAAGACAATGCATTAAGGCGTGGTCTTGTAAAAGAAAAGGCGGTGTTTACTTTTTTGGACGATCTAGCGGAGAAAGAAGGATTTCGTGGAGGAAATATAAGGCTCTACACACACTAACATTCTTTTGGTCTCGACTGAGTGGCTTATTTTCTTGTCCAGAGCCCTCCGCTACTGTTCTCTCACGAGTAGAAGGGTCCTACAATTTCTTGTCAGCTCCGAACGGCGAAGTTGCAGAAGCTTTTTGTTAGAAACAGATCCTTTGAGTGTTGCCAGGAGCTGGAAAAAGTTGGTGGCTTGTAAAATTCGGAAATCGAATCTTGTACCATCGGCGTGTGAATGTCGCACCTTACCCGCAACGCCATGGCGGCCAAAGACCTATTTAGTTACTCTGTTCAATTTTATCCACAATACTATCATCTTCGAAACGCAGTATCATTGTCTTTTTGCAAGTAAACGTAGGGTCTCAGGCTGCTCCTTTCAACTTACTCGTTCGTTTTACTACCCCCTTAAATTAGTAATAAAACAATTCGGCCTACAATTCCCCTCTGCCGCAAAGCTCCTCCATCTTTACCATCTTTACCATCACCGCCATTTTTGTTTTTTTCTTCAGCCACAACCACAAAATGCTTAATTCGTCGTTGTCGTTGGCCCCACTTTCCACAAGAGTATCGATTTTCTGGGAGGGAAAATTGAGTGTCCCAAGAACTCATTTCGACTAATCACTTCAAGCAAATACACTTCTCAACTAAACTTCCGTCTGCTGAGTGGGAAGGGGGCGAAGGGGTGAAGAGCACCAGCCATAAGGCCCACCGCACAACTGAGTACCAACAAATTTATTATGAAAATTATTGCGTCTGACACAAAGAAGACATAAAAATGTTGCCGTCTATCCACTCACTCCCTCAATCTCTGCATTCACCCTCCCGTTCCGGTATCTCACTCGAACATCGACGAGAGAAGATACACGAAATGTTTTATCGATTTTTAATTATGCACTCTTAATGTCCTCGAATAAACTATTCAAATGGCGGAGTTGTCAGTCGTGTTTTATGATTATCATTCATTTGTCTAGTGATTAATGCTGCGTTGTGTGATACACTCTGTCGCTGTCGTATTGCGGAATTACACAAATTGTCCGTTTTCAAAGTGGAAGGCAGTTTGGCAGATAAGACGGCATGAAGCACAGTCGTTGGCGGTGGCTGAGGTGGATGTGTGGAGATTTGAGGCGCGACTTTCGCAATTAGATGCCGGTAAAGTGCGCGTAACTGTGATAGCTTCTAGGTGAACGTGTGATTTATGGGCGACGGCTTTAAGTACTTCTCTGGCGTTTAGTGCTTGTTCTCCGATTGGGATCAGTGAGTAATGGCAGGGAAAGACATTCGTGCCTGGATGATGCGAGAGATGCGGTTTGTTTGTGCCTCATTTGAGGCGGCCGGAGATGAGTTGTCTTGGGGAGCGTGACAAATCAATTCGTTTTGATGTGATCTTGAGGTGTCGTCGTTGGTTTGTGTGTAGAGCATTGGAATTCATGTTTAGAGGGAACGAGACAAGTAACGTTGAAATGATGCACTAGATTGAGCACGTGCTTTAATTTTTCGAGTGTCTTGCGTTGGCCGCCATTTGTTCGATAATAGAAACATTTGAACAACTCCCAACTGAAAATTAACAGAGCAGGATATCAAAAGATCCTTTGGAGTAGCATGGAAGAATGAGAAGACGTTGGGCGCCAATCTTGCAGGAAACGTAAGTCTAGCTCTATTGTAACAAGTCCTGATTTTATAAAGTATCAGGGTCAATTTTCAACCAGATCTCCTTTGCTTCTGCAGATTCCCGCGTCAAAAGTGGAAAAGAACTTATTTTTGAAAGTTGGATCGACACTAATGCTAGCAAGATGGATCGACAGTGGACCACTTCGAGCTATCAAGACGTCATCATCAAACAAAACAATTAAGGTGGTAGCGTCCATGGTCGTCAATTTTTGGTTCGTGGTGCCCCCAATATGTCCCTGGACTTATTGATTGACCTATTTATAAGGCATTCAAAGTTCCTCGCTTGGCTGGGATGTCCGAGAAAAGTTAGGCAAAAATTTTTTTTCTAGAATTCGATCACAACGGCACATACTTCGACCTCGACTTTTTCTTAAGGAGGTGTAGATGAGTAAAATGTAAAAGTAATTGACGAGGCGTTGGGCGCCACTTTTCATGTATATCGGGAGAAAAAATAATCCATATTCTTCTTAATCTGCAGAAATGACCTGCTCCTGGTAGTAATTTAGAGAACCACTCGCCTTTTGTAAAAATTTCAAGCCTAGAGTGGTTTAATTCCTTTAAAATGGTAGTTTCTTCAAATGGCGCCCAACGTTGGATCTTCAGATGATTGCTTTCAGATTGGACCCTACCATTATCATAGTGGACTGTTAGGTCATAACTTTCTTTTTCGCTATCTAGCGATACCTTTTGATGATTGATGCAACTTGGCACAGAGTGTGGTGCAACTATAAAATGCCAATGCAAGGGTCGGGGGAAACGTTCACCTCAAAACTTACTTCCAATCTTTCCAGAAAGTGGTACAACGGCATGAGGTTCCATTTATTCCATACAACCTTCCACCGAACACCTATTGATCTTTGTGAAGCGCCCCACGGCACTTTGTTTCATCAAACAGAAATATTCTTCAGAAGTTCCCAAATCTCCAATATGCCTCGACTGAGCAAATATTTCCATTTTCCCCATCATAAGCGAGGCCTTGATTCAATCGATTTGCCACCACGCCACCGGGCGTCACCCTCGTCATTTGGCCTGTCGAAGACGAGACGTGAAGAAGACCTTCGTTCCATCAACGGGAAAGCATAACCGGCGTTTCAGTCTGCGATGATGAGAGAGGAATATAGGAAATTGCTTTTTGCACCGACAAGGGTGTCCATTATAAAGCAACGCACAATCACCATCCTCATCCCCACCTGAACTGGTGGGGTGGCGTGCCAGCCTACAGCCCACTGAGGGGCTAGCAGAAATCTGTTGGGGGTAGAAAAGTGTAATATTCTTGATTTCCACTTCACGATAAATAATGCCCACCGTCAAGTATCCTTTTTCGAAAAACGGGAAATGGGGAACGTCGAAGGATATCCCACCCATCAAGGCTGAGTGTTGGTAATTTATTTATTCCCCTCGTCTTGCCGCGGCAAGGGAGATACGGTATCTGCGCGTTGAATAAAAAGGGCAAGCAAGAGAAGAAAACCCCATTCATATCCCTTCCCCTCTTGTCACGCTGACCCACACAGCAGCGCTCCGGTCCTAATTTACATACTCTACGCCCAGCGGCCCAGTCCCAGAGCGGGTTTCATTTGACATTCCCATGAGTGAACCTACGTCAAAAATGCCGCGGCGGCGGGGAAGCGCCCAACAAAGGCAAAGCGAAAAAATTCGAAATCATCCACAAAAGATACCGAGTATCTGAAATGGCATTAAATTAACGAAAATGTTAAAGCTGAGAAATTCAAATTGTCACTTTGGCGCCAATTATGATCACCGTTTCGGCTGCGGGCGCATAGATTTGTGTGAATTTTGGTTTTTGGTAAAAACCAATGAGCGGGCGCGGAATCGATTAAAATACCAAATCATCGATTAGTTTCCTATTTGGGTATCGATAAGCGTCGATATTAAGGCGCTGCTATGCTCATCTGTTGGATGTGTTTTAAATGCAAATTTAAAAGTCCACAATGCCATAAGATATGCGGACGAGGGTTGATAAACAATAAATGACACGGCACGAAGATGGAATTTGAGAGGGCAAACCAGTTGAGTGAGATTTGAACTGCTAAATGGGAATGGTGGTGGATGGGGCGGGGTTCGAAGTGCATATTGTACTTTTGCGGAGGAATTTCCTTGCTGTGTCTCATGGCTGAGAACGGTGTAACTTCATGGATTTATGAAATGGCGCCCGACGGGGGATTGAAAAGGTTTCTGAAATGAGAATGCTCTTCAGAAAGCACTCAGTTTGCAATAAGAGATGACTAACGGAATGGAAATCTATTGAAAATGTTGCAGCTTTTAAACAAAGAATCCTGAAACTAGTCCACACTGAGCTCACAAGACAGCGATTCTACAAAATTAAGTCCCGACACCTACAGTTGTCATCACGTAGGAGTTCGATTCATCAAGTGGGAAGGTAAAAATCAATGAATTGTTGGTTGGTTAAGGTGGACTCGTTCTATACTTCCACAAGATGAGCATACTGCCAAAATGCCTTTTCAGACAAATGAACGTTCCTTGAGAAACTTCGTGGAACACACTCAGCATGCCGACCAGACGCAGCAATGTAAGCGTCACCCAAGGTAGTTCAGGAGGCGTCTGGATTTTTTCCATTTTTGATTGCTTGGCTTTTGCTCTCTTACTTTTCCGCAAGCCTTATGGACAATATTGAGCTTGTGCCAGGATCTCAGGTCCATCTTGTCCGAGCCTCCCAAAGCGTTAGAGTCCAAGCAATTTTTTAAAACTGTGACATATTTGTCATAGTCGACTATGGATTTTTTTTTTGTTAGTGGCGCCCCCTATATGTAGATGGGACTTATTGAGCGATCTGTTACTCGAGAGAACAAGTGAGGTATGGAAAGAAGCTTGTTACAACTGTGAGGTGAAACAATTTAAGCATTCATCGACGTCTAGAAAACAACTTTTGTGCCAAACGCCTCTGAGAGTCCAATGTTGGGCGCCATTTAGTTCTTCAATTACTCTATAAACCAGTAAGCCCTGAGTATCGTCTGAGTATTTGCCTCGCTTCAGCGGAAAAGAAAGCAAATTTAAGTCCACACGGATGAGCTGTGATCCTTGCTGCCTTGGATTTCACACACCCGGGCACGCAACGTAAACTCTCAGTAAACTAGAGAAGACAGCTTAATCCACCTCGCACTTTCCACTTCAATCTCATCAATTTCTTTTCAACTTCCGCGCCATTTAGTGCCTCCCTCCCGCTATCGCCTAATCGCCTGCCACTCTGAAGGAAGACATCCGTCCACCGTATCCTCGCGCGCTACTGCCGCCTATCTTTCCACGCACTAAATTATCCCGTGCTTTACACAATCAATTGATTCTATAATTTCAAGTTTATTGATTATTTCGTATTTGTTCGCGTTTAGATTGTGAATCGCGTTTGATGTCGCGGATGCGAAGGCAAAGGAGGCGGGCAGGCAAAAAGTAGAAACAAGTAGAAAAATGCAAATAAATACACAAATCTTGTGGTGCGCGTATTTATTTATTTTCGGGCTGTCTCAGGGTCTGGCGGTGGTGGGCTCAGCTTTCCTATCTGTCCAAGTGTGCCTTAATTTATTCGCTATTGCTCTTTTCCAGGAATTGAACAAAACTTCAAACGTTTTTTCGGATTGTTTTCGCTTTGCGTTGTGTGTTCGATTTGTTTTTGTGTAGCTACTGCGGGGCGAGGTGGCAGTCAAAACAAATAACAAAAAAAAAAAACCTAAAAATTAGCAAACAGGAGGCAGTACGGCCATGTTTGGAATTTTAAATTCGACGGCAGTTAAACCTCTGAATGTGCGCGCCCCCGATTCACGGTCGTCGCGCGTTGTGTCACCTCTCCTGGCACTCATTGGTAATGAGTCGGCGTTTGTTTTTATTTTCTCTCTTTTTTGTGCGCTGCTGGGCGATTGTATCTATTTTTGTGTGTCGATTGTGTCGACTAGAACCACATGTATCTGCATATTGGCCGTTTGTTATGTTTGTTTTTTTTTTTAGAACCATGAACTTGTTTTTAATTAAACGGCCACCGAAAAAACAAACACGAAACCCCGACGAGTATGTGTCTGTGTGTGGAGGGCTAATGTTGCACTGCATTGTGCTTGTGTATCTTTGACGTTTATTTGAAGTGAAATAAATTTTAATTAACAAGATACACAACAGCGACGGCGCGATGCGGTGTCGGTGGTGAGGTTAATTTTTTTGCAAATTTATGTGATAATTCTCGCACGGCTTATAATTGAATTCGGTTTATTGTATGTTTGAGTGATTAATTCAGATTTGATTATCGTGATTTGGTTATGGTAATGAGATGCGATACATATCTATGAAGGGAAACAGTGAGAATGGCTTGTGTAGTATGAGGGAATTTGAATACAAATTGAGAGAGAAGGTGTTCTTTTATCAAGAGGTACATGGAAGACGACTGATAATCACTGCCTGCTTAATGATGTGGAATATTTCGCCAGTCGATTTGAATTAATGAATGAAGAAAGTGATTTTGAACCAGGATGTAGCTTATTTGGGTAATCCGAAAATTTCGGAGTGCGATCGGAGTTCTATTTAAGTTTCTGAAAATGTCTGAAACAGTTTGTTTTAGAAAATATTACAAGATAGTAAAATATTACAAGATAAGTTGCTTTATAAAATTAGGAATTTTTCAGGACTCCGAAAATTCAGGAAACAGAATGTAATTTGTTCTTTGGGCCCATCTTGGAATGCCAATAATATGGATGCTTAGATTTATGCCCGACAAAATTTCTCCATCTGATATATACATATAAATATTGTCTGATAAAAATTAGGAATTGATGTTGTTAGTTTACCGCATACGCATAAATCATTGACTCTATTGAAACAATGAGTTTTGTAAGTAGGAAGGCTTTTTGCAGATTTTTTGTCATTCCGAAAAATTCGGAGTAATTTCGGAGTCGTCTGTGAATGTAAAGAATCAGCCTGCTTTCTAAAAGAAATGCGCCGAACGTCCATTTTTACAACACGTCACTTTCCAGATTTTCGAAAAATTCGAAGTATTTTCGGAGTCGTCGGTAAATGTAAAAAAGCAGCTTGCTTTCCAAAATAAACGCTTTGAACGTCTATTTTATTAAGATTGACGCAAGAAAATTCTTTTTTACCTGGTACGTACATATGTTTATTGTCTGCTAAGAATTAGGAATTGTTGTTGTTAATTTACTGTATACGCATGCATCATTGAATTGAATGGAGCAATGGGTTGTGAAAGTAGAAAGCATTTTCGTAATTTTTTGTGTTATTCCGAAAATTCGGAGTAATGTCGGAGTCGTCGATAAATGTAAAATGCAAAATGCTTTCCAAAGGAAATGCGCTGAACGTTTATTTTTGCAACACATCATTTTCCAGTTCTCCGAAAAAATCGGAGTATTTTCGGAATCATCGGAAAATGTGAAAAATCAGCTTTCGTTCCAACGGAAATGCGTAGAACATCTGTTTTTGCAACACATCACTTTCCAGCTTTCGGAAAAATTCGGAGTATTTTCGGAATCATCGAAAAATGTGAAAAATCAGCTGGCTTTCAAAAGGAAAAACGTTGAACATATATTTTTTCAACACATCACTTTCTAATGATTCCGAAAAAACTCCAATTTTTTCGGAAAGCGAAAAATCAGCTTTCGTTCAAAAAATTCGGAATATGGTATTTTTGGAATCATCGATAAATGTGAAAAATTAGTTTGCTTTCTAAAGGAAACACGCTGAACGTCTATTTCTGTAACACATCACTTTCCAGCTTCAAAATTCTACCCACGGAAATGGGCTGACATCCGTTCAATCGGATTTGTAGAAGTCCATCAAAATTATTATCTTTCCCCGTCATCATTAACTGCATGTCATATCCATTCACTTCGTCAAAACGGATTTGAAAACAAATTTCATCAAAGCTGAATGCCATTTACTCCCACAGCACAAACGACAGCCACCTCAAGGTGACCCTTCGTGCGCTAAGGCAGTGCTTTGTCCATCGTACACAACTTCAAATTGGACATATCTCTTAAATCGACCTCCATTCACGAGTACTTTATTTCATGTTAACAAGTAAACTTTACGGCCAACAACAAGGGTCCAGGAGTACATTGGTGAAGAGTCTTTGCTCCCGTTCGCTGCTGCTGGTTTTATGTTTCCACCAAAAAAAAAAAAAGAAGAATGTAACTGAATCTGGAGTGGGAAAAGGGATAACTCCCAGGAGGCCATCCCCATGCCGCTTTACTGCCGCGACGGCGCTGCCACAACAAAAGCAAAGTGAGTATACAACGGCAGCCAAACAATTCCAAGTGGCATGCTCACCCGCGTTGTTAACGTTTTATTTCCACCAGATAACCGCCGAATGGGCGGTTAAAAATTCAGAAAACCATTCACAGGGCTAAGCAAACGTCTAACGAAAATCGTTTTATCCTCACAAAACTTATCCCAGCTCCCTGCTGGCTCTTCTCGTGGCTCCCCCTCACCCCTTACTCCCTCGACACAACTTCACTGCTTCCTAGTGATCATCATAATTTCTTGATTTCCATAGGCACATCCTTGTGTGTCCTTGAGAATGATTTCTGTTTTTTTTGTTCATTTGCAGATGAGTTTGCTGTTGTTCATCTGCTTTGTGGTGGGGAAAGTTTGTGTACGTTGTCATACATCATCGTCTCCCCCATCAATCGGGGGGTTGATTTTTCAATTTTGCCATTAGCCGGCGGCCTCGTAGAGCAGGAGACACAGTCTAGGCGTCCGTGGCCTGCTTGGAGTCTTCCCGTATTCAGTGGGATTTTATGGAAAAGAATTAGAGCATAATTCCGGGGCACAAAGGAATTCCTGCAGAGCGTACTCACCCCGCCAGCCATCCCTCACACAGGCGCACACCAAGAGACGACGACTAATCTTTGTTTTGCCTTGCTCAGTCTTCCAGCCGCCACCGTCTTGCCACCCTGCTCGTGGGCGGTGCGGGTGGCATCCAACCGGGCTACTATTGCTGCACGCATTTGATTTTATGCTAAGAGCTTAAATTATTGTCGGGGGTGTGTTGGTTGTGACGGTGGGCATGTGACAAGGACGTGGAAGCGACGTCGGCGGGTCGGAATGATTTAAGGGTGAACGTAAAAAAAAGTGACGTCGGCGCTGTGCACCCCGACATTCGTCAGAGGGGTGGTTGGTTGATGTTGTGTTGTGTCGTGTTGCGACCGTTGAATTTGATTATGTTGCGCCATCTGTTTCTCGGGACACACCACGGGGTTGGTTATGGCCTTCGTCAGCATAGCTGTGGAATGTTTTTCTTTTTCAACTGAGACGCACATATACACACCCACAAAAGGCTGGTTATTCGCAGCCTAATTTCTTGTTGTCCTTCATTCGAGGGATATTCCATCATTGTACCGTTGGCTGGGCGTCGAATTATATGTAAATTCCACTCTGACATAGAAATTTCCATACGAATGCGTCATGTGCTGATGGGATGTGGAGAGAGGACGACGATTCTGTCGGGGGTGGGTTGAGGTTTTCTTTTCTTTTCCTTTTTTTTCACGGGACGGATAACAAAGGCATTAAATTTTTAAGGGCAACTCGTCGCGAGGGATGAGAGCGACAGGAAATTCCGGGTTGAGTTATTGCAACGAGCGGAAAGTCCTATCGATCTGGTTAACCACATTTTAATTCGTTTTTAATATGGCAAGGGGTGGGTTACTGTGTGGCAACTGGGGGTAGGAGAAATATTAATTTTGTGGCATTGACGGGTTCGATTTAATAGCTCAGATTTGATAGCTTTCAGATAGATGTATGAGGTTTTGGGAGTTTTATGCATTCCAGCGTTGGGCGCCAATCATGAAAAATTGTTCCCGTGGGTCCCCAAAGTCGAATTTACGAAGGAAAGTTGCTACTAACTTCTGAATTACAATTTGGGACAGTGCACTGATGGAAATGTTGTGTGAATTTCGCCAGTTACGCTTCAGAATTTGTTTCAATTCAAATGGCGCCCAGTAAAAGCCTCACGCGAGTAGTTCTAATTCGTTTTTGAATACTAAACTCTCGAAAAATGCCCTTGAAGAGTGTTAAAAAATTCCCAATTTCAGCTCTTTGACTGAAATATAAGGTTTTGGGAAAATTTTCACATTCCAGCGTTGGGCGCCAATCATAAAAAGTCGTTTTTGTGTTGGTCCCTAAAGTCGAATTATGAGGGAAAGCGGCTACGACTTTTGAATTTAAATTGGGAAGAATGAATCGATGCAAATGTTGCTGTGAATTTTGCCAGTTGCGCTTAAGGATTTTTTTCATTTAAAATGGCGCCCAGTAAATGCCTCACTCGACTATGCTCCACATGTCCTCATTCACCCATAGTCATATTTCATGAACTCAGAACTATGAGCAAATGCCCTTGAAGGATATTCAAAAATTCACAATTTCCCAATTCACACAAAACAACAAACAGACTTCTTTCGACAGCCGCCGTTTCTCAGTCAGCATTGTACCGTCCACCATCTTAGTCGTTTTCCGCCCTCATGACTTCATTAAAAATCGACACTCTCCCAGCAGTTTGATATCATTTCCCCCAAACGAACAAAGGTGTCACTGCGCCATCACCCATCGGAATGCCACACGGAGCCCTGCCTAGACCCATTCTTTTACATCCACATGCATAACTCCGAGAATTCAACAGACATTCACAGGGAACTTCTCAAAATTAATTAAAAACATGAATCCCACCACACAAGGGGGCCAACAGATGAATAAATACCGACACCACCGCCAGCCGTGTGCCGTGGAAATGGGTGGTGGAAGCTGTGCGACAAATGTCGGCTATTCAACGATTTAAAGTCCTGGAGCATGTTGTCGGTGACACTCTTTACACGAAAATATGTAAATTATTCACCACTACAGACACACAAGCCCATCAGCTGCTGATGCTCGTAGGCGAGCTCGTGCTGCCACACCGGTGACGGCGGCAGCGGGGTGCCAAAGCGAAAGGATGCAGCCGGCAGCCCGATTCAACTGTCAATGGCCAGTAGCCCGCGCCCTGTTGGGCTGACTGGGGCCGGGGGAGGAGAGGCTGGTGCCGGCGACGTGCCACCGAACGGATACCCCGACTGTGAAGCATGGCAACGACGCCATGTGTAAATAATGCAACATCATGTGTTTTTCTATGTGTGAAGGACCCTCCCATGCGAGTGGGTTTCTGAAGCGAGGCGGTGGTGCAATGCAAACTTTACAACCACCCACCGCGCCGGGCATGTGATAGATTGCTCTTAGTGGAGAAATTTCACTTGTGCTACACGCTACACACAGATGCACGTGAAACAACGCCCACCCCGTCCAGTGGATGATAATGGAGGATAATGGTGTTAGAGTGAATGATTCTTGATTCGCTGGTGTGTGTGTGTGTGAGCAAGGGTGAACCATTCATTTTTTGATCTTTGCCGATGAGATACAACGACGACGACGACGATGATGATGCGAGATGAGATGAGACTCTCCCCGTCTGGTGCGAAGTTCTGCATCCCTTCTCAGCAGGCACATGCTTTGTTGTGTGTTTTTTTTTTTTGTATCGCCGTCGTTGTCGTCGTCATCCCCGTCGACATCGTCGTCAAGGGTTGTTTCTATTTACCCAGGGGACAAGAGCGGGTGGTATTTCAGAGTCAGCCAAGCCAAACAGAAGCGGGACTCTCCCTGAAATTTTGCACTTCACTCGATTCCTGGCCTGATGGCGACACGGTGTGTGCATGGATATGGATTCGTCGGAGCCCCTTTGTTATTCATGGGAAGTCCTGCTGCTGTTGCTGCTGCTGAAACTCTGGAGCTTAAGTTGCTGTCGATGTTTGTGTTGCGGAATCTGGAAGCGGAAGGATCTGATTTGAAGCAGGACGAGGCGATGAGTTGTGTGCCTTTGTCTCTGCTCATCGAGTCATTCAGCTGAAACACGGACGCAAAGTCAAGTTTGAAATCTGTTTTCGATTTTCCTCGAATTGAATTAAAGCGGACCAGTGGAGTGTGTCCCTGATTAATGTCCTTCCGGATGCCTTCTGTTCGTGCTTCTTAGGAATTTGCCGATAATTAGTCGTGAAATGGAAGAGGGGAGGAGGAGGAGATGATGAGAGGTCGACTATGAGATCAGTCAGGTGGAACTAAGTGCTGGCTGCCGCATGGGTTGGTGGATCTTAAGCGCTGCTCAAAGGCTGTCTGGAATGCTTACGAAAATTAGGTTTGTTTAGGTTTGATGTCAAAACTCAAGGACTTTTGCTGCCCACTTAACATGACTCCCTCTGCAGATTGACTCGAAAGCGGATCTCATGCTTGTAAGTGAGTTGAAGAGGAAAAAGTCAACTGAGGGAAATTGAGTCTGCGGGAACCTTTCTTTGAATTTATGTCTTCATCAAAAATGTTGCTCCTTCCCCGCCCCACGTCACGCTTTGCCGAAAACAAAAAACTTCGAAAAAGGAAGCAAACAAAAAACGAAAAAAAAGAGACTCTCACGATAATTAAAAGCAATGACTTGCCGTCTATTTTGCGGCCGACATCCGGTGGGGGAGCTGGATGGCTTAAATTATCCTACAACATGCTTAAGTGTCCAAATCCTCACCAAAGGCCATCCGGCCCCGTTCCCAGCGCCTAATCCTCTTCCTTGTCCCCCGACAGTTCACTTTTGCTTCCTCTGGCGTGAAACATGGACTCCCATCTTCTGGCGGGGGGTAAATGTTGAGCCATTCAACTTCATAAAGAGATAATGTTTCCCTCCCCCACCCTGCACAAACTCTCCAATTCAGTTATTTGACACAGAAATCCGCTTTAATTAATATCCTTTTTGCCTAAGAAAACCCTTTTAAGTCCCCCGAACAAGGGGATTTTTAAGTGGGCTTCGCATGTGTGTGCCTGTGGACGGGTGAGGGGGCGGGAAATAATTTATTTTTTTTCCACTCACGGAGACCAGTCTCAGACTTCCTGAGAATGAACAAGAGAGAGAGAGAGAATGTGAAGTCTCTGTGCACATGATGGGGTGACAGGAGTTAAGCGCCACAGCAGCGTACGCCTGCCACAATGGAAACTGCACAACAAGGATGACGGGTGTGTGCTACGTCGAGACTGTGAACAGCAAACGACTAGCAAACCGCAACTTAACCCTTCATGACTGCTGCTGTACTCTATGAGGAATCCAATAAAACTACAAAAGGGTTGTAGGTGGGGGTGTGAATGTGTGTTTGTGTGTGTGCGGAGGGATAACATTGAACTTGTGCCCTAAATACTAACTTCACTTATCTTCCATTGTTTTCCTTCTGCTCTGCTCTTTTTGGCGTTTCTCCCCTGCTCTGCGGTCTACAGATTGTGGAAGTGATGGATAAGGGTTTTGTGCATACACCACCTCTCCGGGTACAGGTAACAATAAAATTTGCTAAGCAATTTATTCAGTTTTTTTTTGGTGAGGTTTTGCTTAAGTGGAATTTATGGTTTGCTCCCAAGTGGGGAGGAGAACCGGAAGAACATTGTTTTTCGGGACGATTTGGGGCTCGGAAGAGTGTTTTCCCGAGGAAGTGATTGCTTCTGGCAGGAGAGTGCTGTGAAGTGCTTTGTGGAGTGGCCGTGTGGAGGGGCTGAGTAGCTTGGACGGGCGGCTAGGGTGGAACGTGATGAGGTTTGATCAGCTGATAGTGAGTTAGAGAAGATGCCAAGAAAGTCATGACTCTACAGCAATCAATAAGTTTTCTGATTCCTGAAAATGAATGAAGAAGAGGAATGCGGTTTCAACAGAAACCAGAAACAGTTACAAGAGACACCGCTGATCGGGTTTACCTGCCGTCTTTTTCATAGGGTAGGGAAAAAACTATCAAAACTGGATGAGGACTTGTATCGATGCGATGGTCAAAGCAAGTTGACTTTGGAAACAAGAGGGGGTTTGACAGTTTACAACATGCTGCTTCGAGCTTAAAACAGTTCTACTTTCTTAGCTCAAGATCGGCCGGGTTTTAAATGTTACCTAAAGAGCCACTTAGATGTGACAGAGGGCGAAGGAGGACGAGCACAAGTTTAGGGCGGTCAATGCGGTTAACACAGTTCTCTGTTTAAATGAGTTTAAGTTAGTTTCATGGAAAGGGATTGGAGGCGAGGTGACTTTTCTTAAATTTCAGGACAATAAAAGGACGCAGCGCTTATGACAGTTTTGTGTTCTCAGCACTTAGGCTTGTGAGGCCTGTGTGTGTGTCTAATCAACGCTCCTCAAACTTTACATCGTTTATTTTATGTCAAAAACGGAACGACTGGCTTTATCCAAATTTGTTAGAGTTTCAATATAAATAGATGCGTGGTGTATTTTGGTTCCACAATGTTTCCACTTTTTAGCAAAACTCTGAGCAGAAATTGATGAAATTTTGTACATTTCAAAATCTACAACATGCTTAAGTGTCCAAATCCTCACTAAAGGCCATTCGACCCCGTTCCTAGCGCCTAATGCTCTTCATTGTCCCCCGACAGATCACTTTTCCTTCCTCTGGCGTGAAACATGGACTCCAATCTGACCAGAAGTTGTTGAAATTTTGTAAATTTCAAAATCTATTAAAATTTTCACTTTTTAAGGTTTCGTTAACCAATTTGTCTGTCCGCCATGTCTGCTCACTTTCCTTGACTCTGAAGCTGATGAAGTGATTTTTTTCATATAAAGTTTCACTTTAACGATCTTTCAAATGGAGCTTGAGGTTCGGTTTATGACTGTTGCTTCTGACCTATGGGTCTGTCCGTCTGTCCTTTAGAAAATCTGCAGAAAAGCGGAATTTGGTAGCAACTTTCATTGAGGGTTGTCTCGGGCGTTAAGTCCCTATCATTGAAATTTCAGCTGTTAAACATTAACTTAGAGAAATTCAGAAACTCTAGTTCTAGTTTTGAAAGGCGAATGCAGATATTTAGAATTGGCACCTCTAGGAAAATGAAAAGGCATTCACTGCAAAAACCGGAACGGACGCAGAAATGCTTCTTCAAGTTCGGCGTCGAAAATTGTTGGGCCACGTACTCCTGCCAGTGACGAACTCGAAAGAGGACGTGTGATCCAATGGCGCACACAAGTGACGAGAGTATTCAAGCAACTTCGATAATGAACTTACATGCAGCTGGCTAAATATCAAGGCTGTTGGAGTGTCGTTCTGGCTTAGACCATAGTCCACCTCAGACTGAAGCGTCATATAATCGAGAAGAAAATCTTGGTCGGGTGTGGCACGAAGGTAGGGTTTTCCACGTGATGCCACTTATGTAAAATGACGTCCGCGACAGTGTAGTTAGTGTCAGATGGCGGCTGTTAGACACGGGTGATGAAATTATGATAGACAGTCGTTAGGGGAACGCATAGATGGTGCGGTTACCAGACCCAGGTGTTGAGGATATCTGACTGAAAAACTTAACCAAATGCTATATTCTGGTGCCAAGGAAGATCAGGAGTCCTTGGAACTACGCTTCCAGCCTGACCATGCAGAAGGCTCTGTTGTGGGGTTATCGTGCAACAGCAGAGCTGTTCTAACTGGCTTGAAGTTGTTGTTTCAATCCAAAGATTCAAACAAAGCGATTTGGAGGCCTCTGCACACACACTCGGCTTAGTGTGGACTTGCATTTTCACCCGGGTGCTGCGACCAAATGAAAGTTTTCGATTCAGACGCCTTAACCTATCAGCCACGTATAAAGATTGGGTTGTAGAAGGGCCTTGCTAGTGTCGGTCCCTCGGACTTGACTCAGTTTGGCCCGTGAATAACTAGGGCGTTTAATCTCGCGTCATGTACAGACGGCCGTCGGGAAAAAGTACCCTGTCGTATAAACCGTTAAAATGTAATCCAAATTTGTTTTCTGTCCGCTCAGGCTCAGGAAAGAAAAGGACTTACTGGTTCACATTTAGTTCATTTCAACATCGACAGTTGAACTGAGAACTTTGATACGCGCTACAGGTTACTGTATGTTTAGTGCACATGTGAGTAGGTATTATGCCATAGAGGAGAAAGTAGATGCTTGTGCACGGCTATGCAAAGTGCGACAATTTCACGGCAAAGCCCCCAGGTTTGACTCCTGGAGTGGAGTGGCGCTGTGGACTTCACTCAAGAAGAACTGTCAATTGAAAAGATTCCAAAATGTTTTTTTTTTATTTGGAGCCTATGTCCACCTTAGATGGTCGTCCAAAAACGATGAAGGATGACACAAAACAAGCAATAAGAAGCACTTACCTCTTCCAAGCAAGCGCCTTCTATATTCCAATTCAAAATTTATTGGCTTTTATAGAAAAAAGTTCCGAAAAGTGCTTTGCGTCAGTGAACTGCAGAATTTCTCAGAAGTTGGAATTTCGTTCAAATAAAAACGATTCTAAGCAGTCTCTGCCTAAGTTGGCTTCTGTTTCATAAGGAATTGACTAGAAAAATGCAATTTTTGTGCAAAATGTCATGTTATGGGACTGAACTTGCATCTCCGTTAATTTTAGAAACTACGATGTGGTGGAAATTTAAGATTTCACGGGGGCTTGCCTCCCTTATCCTTTTTGAAACGAAGCTTCACTTACCTCTCAACTTGTTGACGAAAGTCTGGAAATACAGAAAAAGAGATGACAAATTACACATTTTTGGAATTAAAACACACCCGAAAAATGGTAGAAAAGGCTTTCCAATATGGACTTGACAATGTTTTTTTAAACTAAATTTTTATAGTTTGCACAAGAGTCTGTACCTGGCAACGCTGAGTCATCGAAATAAATTGGCATTTAAAATTCGATGATTAGTGAAAGAATGCGTTCCCAAACTGAACTTAAAGCTGTCAAGTCCTTATTGGAAAATTCGTTCGCAACTATCCACAGACTGGTATAAAATTGAATAGCTCCAGTTTTTTTGTGAACGATAACTTCTAAAGTTTCAGATAAAGAACAGTTCTTGCCAATCACTCTCCCTTTGGAAAGAAATGGAAGCCTCTCCAGCATGTCCAGACTGACAATCTATAACAACTTCCCACTCCTGCTCTGTACCCCAGAAGCATAGACACTATAAAAAGCATACAAGCAGACCCATGGCCTTTAGAAGTTCTCGTAATGATGGCTACTTGGAGAAGAAGGTTAAAACATACATTTTCGGTACTTGCGACGACATGGGTTGTCATCAGCTTCTGCGAATAGAAAACTTAAGACGGCAGAAAAAACAGAGGAGGCCTTCGAATCCGATGTCTTAACAGTGAGGGTCTCCCCTGACAAGTGGAGAAGGAGCATGCAATGCAAAGAGGCATAATGATCAAAACCCTATCCACCCGCCACTGTGATGAATTCGCAGCAATTCAACAAACGGCCATTTCGAAAGATTCCTCTTAACCGAATACTCGCACCAAATCAATCAATCTTCCGGCAGTCCACACGATATTCCCCTAAAATCAATTCCCAGGCAGAACTTGTTTCCCACTCAGCCAAGCGCCGTTCCACTTTTTCGAAAAATTCGCCTTTCTTGCATTTCCGACTTTTGATCGATGAGTTTCTGTTGTCTGGCTGTTATTCAATTCGCACGTTCAACGACCAAACGTGGAAGCGCATTAACAACGCACAATCCTCACCGCCATCGACGCCGTAATGCTGCACCACCACCATTTTGCAGACCTCATGACAGGATTCGGTTTGCCAGCGTATCAGCCGACTAAAAGCCTGTCACGTTGACAGCCGTAAGTAAGGAACAGGATTTTATTATTCAGTCTCAAACACACATACACACGTCGTCGCATGTCGAACAGTTTGACACGCGAAATGGGCAACGCATAAGCAACTTTCCTTCATGGCAACAGACATGACACCATCCACACATGGGTAGGTTTCAGCTTGCCGCCAAACTGAGCTGGAGTGGGTTGCCATGACAGTCGGGCAGTTTTTCATTTCGTAGATACATTCCGATAGAGCCGGTAATGGGCATCCGTGTCGCGTCTAGATGGAGGCATAAATCTTCTGTTGGGAAATCGTATGTGCAAGTCACTGCTTGTATCCTGTGTGTGTGCGCGCTGTGTGGGTGGATATGCATGAGAGGAGGGAGAAACCAAAAGACTGAACGCGAGCTTGTGAGCACTTACATAAGTCCCTGCAAGTTAATCGTTACTGGTGGACAGCTGGAGTGCGTCTAAGTGACTTGACACTTACAGGGGTTCGCAGATTTCTTGTGCTGTTGACAGTCTAAGCGTCGATGAGAACATGTCAAGCATTGGTCCACTCCACAATCTAGGCAGAATTGACCATCATTTAAAGATCCTCTCTCAGACTCCTAATTCAGAAACGCTTTTGAACGATAAATGGAGCCATTGTCCCATGGTCCACTTAATGGCAAAACTTCGCTTATCCCAATCTTCTCCGAACCCTTCCCGTGCTCCCAGAGCGGATCATCATAAATCACATCCCACTAAAGATAACTCCAGGGATTCACATTCAAATACATCACCGCCTGCCCGAACATCACCCCCTCTTAAGCGTCAATTTATTGCGCGTCCCCCATTCCGACCCCCGGTCGTAAACCATTAACTGCCTTCAATTACAATTTGCTGTGACCGCGTCAATTAATTTAATTGAAATCTATCGGCAGGATTTGAAGGAAAACACTCAAATTCATAACGACCGCCCTAGACTATCGGCTGGGCACCGTGAGCCACCCATCCGCTCGGCGGCTCACTGATGGCTTAATCCGCTGAGGGACACACGAGGATAACAAGAGTCTGCCCACCGACCCCGGGGCTAGTTAATCGTGTTAACATGTTTATTCCACAATTATGATCCTTTTATTGTTTGCGGACACATAAAATCCGTCAACAGGATGGCGGCTGGATGACTTCACCTCCGCGCTCGTAAAGCTGCAGACTCTGAGCGCGACCCTCATTAAAATGAAAAGCGGACTGCTGGCCACACACAACTACCGCCGACGCCACCCCCGACGCGCTCATCAAGAAAAACACGAATTGATACTAATTCCTCGGGCAATTAAAGCCGCCGCCATCAGTGACGGCACCAAGCAAGGACGCACAGCTTGAATTTGGGTCCCAGCCGCCAGCGACCACCATCCAAAGTGCACAGCCGAGAAGTGTAAATACCCGATGTAATGCCGTCGCAGCGCAGCTTCCATTACAGCAAACTACGAGTGCGGGTCCTTTGTCCGGAGCTGCGCTTGTTTCCTCTCGCCTGCTGGCGTGGGTGGAGGTGGCAATCGTCTCCCTGCCAAAAACTAGTCTCTCCGGCACACATGTAGGACGTGATGGATCAGGGCGCGCACACAGGGCGAAGTTTTATTAGATACCACTTTCCACATCGTGCTGACGTTTTATTACCCATCCCAGCAAGGATCAGGGATGGGCGGCTGACCAGAGAGTGGGAGAGAGTACATTAAGGGCGACTGGCGCCGGAATAACAATGTTCGGCCAGATAGACATCGTTCACTGAGGTTAGTTTTATTATTATTCGCCTCGTCTTCCCGGTCTTTCGCTTGAAAATTTATTTATGAGCTTTTCCGTCGGTGGCGATGGGAAAGTTTTCGCAGCGACCAGCACACACAGTGGGTCTTGCAAGTTGAGTGTGGGTGCGGACGGATTTTCTTGTGTGTCCCCTTAGGGCGCTTCGTCCGAGGAAGTTGTGCAACGGGGTTGGGTGGTGGAGGTCAAGCTGAATGGATGCGATCGTCTTTTGTAATGAAAGGGGTTGGAACTCAGCGGAGGTTAAATGAATTTGAAAACTCAGAGTTGATTGTGCTCCCTGGGCGGTGTTACAGGAAAGTAACTGCATTCTGCTGGACATGTGAAAACTTTGTGGAGTGAAATTGGATGGGAACGAGAATGGGGATGGGGTAACAGAGTGAAGATGACATTGAAGCGACTGCGGCAAGGATAAAAAGTCAGATTTTCAGTGGAATGCGAAGGAATTTAGGGCCCGTTCCATAGGCTGCGGGTCCTTATATAAATCGAACTGAATGTTTATCACTTACAACAACAGTCAGGGACGTCAAACCACCAATGAAAAGCATCGCATGCCTCGCTGTTCGGAGTCGGAAGTAGACTGTGGGTCCCCTGCCCTCGTTCTTCATTCTTCATTCTTCATTCTTCATTCTTCATTCTTCATTCTTTATTCTTCATTCTTCATTCTTCATTCTTCATTCTTCATTCTTCATTCTTCATTCTTCATTCTTCATTCTTCATTCTTCATTCTTCATTCTTCATTCTTCATTCATCATTCTTCATTCTTCATTCTTCATTCTTCATTCTTCATTCTTCATTCATCATTCATTATTCTTCATTTTTCATTCTTCATTCTTCATTCTTCATTCTTCATTCTTCATTCTTCATTCTTCATTCTTCATTCTTCATTCTTCATTCTTCATTCTTCATTCTTCATTCTTCATTCTTCATTCTTCATTCTTCATTCTTCATTCTTCATTCTTCATTCTTCATTCTTCATTCTTCATTCTTCATTCTTCATTCTTCATTCTTCATTCTTCAAACATACACAAGATGTATGGTTTCTAAAGAAGCCAAGTGCTCGCTGACCTTGTGGACTGTGGCGTGTACCTTGTAAGGACAAGGAGTCCTCAGCTACTCACCCTTCCCTGCTGTTCAATTCGAAGAGCAACGACCACTGACGAACCGTCTTAAACTCTTCAATCACCCACCCGCCCCAACACACCACCGACCGCAACCGTCAACCAGCTACTCAAGCGCATACACACCCATCTATCCACTGCAGATGAATTGCAAAAGTTCCATTTCCTCCCGTGCCCTTCCGCATCGTTTGCAAAACATAAATCAACAGACCCAGCGCCGCACCCCACCCTGTGCACCACCGCAAATTGGTTGAATCATATCTCGTCCACCTGGCACAACGACGACGTCCTGTGCTCCTCGCATGCATTTCGAATTCCATAACTCTCGCAGGGGTCTGGCGGGGCGGCTAAATTCTCCCGGACTTGATGAAAAATTCATCAAAAAGGAAAAACGGTGAAAATCGACAAAAAAGCAGTTCCGCAGGAAACTTTTACTTTGCGTGACTGCACTTGGCAAACGAATGAAACGGAACCGTGTCGTCGTCGTTGCCGTATCCTCGAGAACTTGTCAGACATTCAACTTGTCTCATATGACAGCAGCGATGTCGGCGCGGGCATGCACAAGTGGAACGGCTGGGGGAAGTGAACGACTTTTTAATCACATTTCGCTGTTTGTGGGAACCCCGACCTTCGCCCCGCCGCCGATGACATATGGTGGCGAATATTTAAGTTCGATTTCCATGTAATTACTCGCGGAGGAGTGGGTGAGGGTGAGCTGGACGTGGAGTTAATCAAATATTTAGATCGGCCACAGAAGGCAGACCGAACCCAGGCGGAGAATGAAGATAAGCGGAAAGTTATTACATTCCTCTGATCCGAAAAGGAACAGACACAAGTGGCTCTGGGTGGGGTGGCGGATGATTCAGCATTAGGAGCGTCGTAAATCAGATGTGGATGAATTTTTTTTCTGGTCGAAGACGGAGCTTTATCTTGCCGGAGGAGCGGAGCCGAAAATTTATTCCACAGCAGTGGAAGTCCTTGAGGGGAGTTTGTGAAAGGCCGGGGAGATAGAAGATTGAGGGACGCGATAAAAGTGGAAACAGTGTGGCGAGCAAGGAGTATGCCTTCGGGCTGTGGAGACCGGGCAGAAAGGATTGAGGGGAACGTTTGGAATGGGGATAAGCTCGTGCTGCTTAGAAAGGGAATTTTTGGCGATATCGCAATGTTGGCCTTTAAATGGAGTTACAGGGAGCAAGTCCGTCGAAGAGATGCATATACCAAGCAGAAGCTTGCGCCTGTGTCTCAGTGAAAACGACATATTCTAAGAGGACCTCGTGTCCTCTCCGTTGAAACAGTAATATCCCGCTGAAGGGGAAGGGAAAGGGGTTTCTCGAGTTACCGGCCATCGAACCATTATAAGAAACTCATCCCTGTGTCTCCAGGACTCCCCCTCTTCACGTTTTCGAACCCATTATTCCATCACTCAAAATCACATTCACTTCGCTGTTCCGTGACTCACTTGACTTTCCCCCCATCGCTGGAGTTTCCTTCGACTCCATTCAATTTCGCACTTATCACCTCGGGGCGTTTAAACGGCACAAAGGAGTCCTCCACCCACTGCCACTTCTTCACTTCCAATCATCCACTCAAGCATGCTGTGTGCGCGCTCACGCTCGCGCCCATCCAAGCAAGCGCCATCCAATTGTTTTCGATAATTAGCTGCCGGTGTCTGCTTCAGCAGCTAAATCCATTATGCCGTTCGGTTCCTTCCGTTCCGTTGTAATATCCTTCGCTTCACACCTAATGGCTTTCATCCACCTGCAAGCCCCCTTTACTCCCCTCAGTCTCGTTTGCATCTCCAAACTCTAATCCATTTCGTCGTGTGAAAGCTCACACCGCCCGCTTTTCACTCCACGCTCGGCCGAGAGAAGTTTCACTTTACTTCACACTTGTGCATCCTGCACAAGGAGTTCGATCCCGAAAAGGGGATTTCTTTTTGTTCGCTTATTTTTCAGCCCACCCTCTGCTATCCGTCCGCCGTCAGCACGACCAAAAAGGATATCAACGACCTCGAGGAGCAACGAAAGACCGGTTGCATGCATTTAGAGGCCGGGTGTGCACACAATGCACCAACAACAACTCCGGCAATCGCTCAGCAGGAACAGGAAAGTGAGGCTCTCCCCCACCAAAATAAAAAAAAAGCAGAAGACACTCCATTTTCCCCACCGCGTCCACACGCTGGCCTCTCCGTCGGGTCCCGGGTGCTGCCGGCCACCACTGCCGACGTGTGGTCTTGCTGTGTGCACATCCTCCCGGTCATTGTTGGGCACCATTGAAAGTTTTATGTTTGGCCATCCGGTGTGCGCCTGTCTGTTGTCTGCCGGCAGTTCCAACTACAGTGCCGCGCCGCCGACTGTTCTTGGCATCGATCCATGTAAAATGGAGTTAGTTGTATCCGCTTGTAGTAATTGACTCGCCACCCGCTACCCGGACGGCGACTTACGGTGCTCAGCGCGCCGCATGAATGCATGCATCTGTGCGAGCGGCGGCGTTAGGAGTTTGTTTTCTGCTTTTTGCTGTTTTTGTTTTTTGCGGAAGAGATGCAGATTAGAGTGTTGTTTGATGTTGTTCTCTCGAACGAGGATGAATGGAATTTTGTTTCGATAATAGATGGCGCCACAATTGAAGGGAGAATTTGGATAAATTGTGAACGATGATTGATCGAAAAGGTGGCGATAACACGAAAGGCGACAAAATTTTAATTGAAAATAGAGCAGAAAGGACTAAACAAGGACATGCCGAAATGACAATGACGCCCATCTTCGCCAACACACGAATTCGAAAAAAAAAAATCGCAAATCCGGGAGAGGAAGCTAGATTCCGAGTAATTGCAGATCTTTATGCACAATGTTGTGAGATCCATCCCTCATTAAAATGGTCTCTTGAAAGATATCCTCAGGGTTGACATGGGACCAAGTTGTGAGGAGTAGAGGAACTGCTTTAAAAACTGCTGAACGTTGGGACCAAGTTTTGAATTAGTAAAAGGGCTGTTCTAAAAACTGCCGTCCAGTGGGATCAGAGGGTGAGAATTGACGTGGTTGGATATCGCTCGTAGGATGAGTGAGTGGGCTTAGAATTTTTGAGCATAAGAGGGCGCCACAATCGACCGCAATTTGTTTTTGAAATCTGGAGAGTGGAAAATGGAGTGGATTGGACTTGGATGGCATTCTTTCTGCAACAAAAGGAATCACAGAAAGAAAGGAATGATTGTTGTGACGAACGCAGGAACATTGTTTTAGAAAAAAAATATAAAGGCCCAAAGTTCAGAAAGGCTGCTGTCTATGTCTACAGGGCCGCGCTGCTGTCTATATTCGCGAGAACACGCTGCTGCCTATGTGTACAGGGCCGCGATGTTGTTCTGCAAAGCCGCTCTATTGTCTATATCTACATCGACAGTTCAGAAAGACTGCTGTCTATGTTCAAGAGGCTGCGCTCCTGTCTATATGTACAAGCCCGCACTGTTGTCCATATCAACAGGACCGCACCGCTTTCTATATCTGCAAAGCTGCGCTGCTGTCTATGTCTACAGGGCCGCGCTGCTGTCTATATACGCGAGGCCGCGCTGCTACCTATATCTACAGGGCCGCGATGTTGTTCAGCAAAGCCGCTCTATTGTCTTTATCTACATGAACAGATCAGAAAGGTTGCTGTCTATATTCAAAAGTCCGCGCTGTTGTCCATATATGCAAGGCCGCGCTGCTATCCATATCTACAGGGCCGCGTTGCTGTCTATATTCGCGAGGCCACGCTGCTGCCTATATCATCAGGGCCGCGCTGTTGTTCTACAAAACCACCCTGTTTTCTATATCTACAGGGAAAGTTCAGAAAAGCTGCTGTCTATGTTTAAAAGGCCGCTCTGTTGTCCATATATGAAAGGCCGCGCTGCTGTCTATATCTACAGGGTCGCGCTGCTGTCTATATCTACAGGGTCGCGCTGCGGTCTATATCTACAAGGCCACCCTGTTGTCTATATACAAGGACAGATCAGAAAGTCTGCTGTCTATAGCTGGAATGTTGTGCCTCGATTGAAGAACAGGATGAGGCAAAGGGCTCCTCGAAGAATTTTCCAGTTTTGAGTTCAGTTCAATCCGTGTTTCAGCTAGTCGAGCACATCTTCTCAAAACACACAGGAAACAATCTCATTTTTTAATAAAAAACTTTATTCAGTTCCTCTCCCTCGAACACCGCTCACAGATCTAGAGCCTGTATGTAAAACCGATTTGTGCACTGGTAACGTTGTGATTAAAGTTCCTGGAGACACCCACATGAGCATCAAAGTGTCTCCTAAAGGAATGAGTATAGCCAAGGCTCGCACTGGTCCCAGATTGTGAATCGTATCCTACGCTTCCGTGGATTCTCTGCGGCGAGCGAACAGCTCCAACCAGGATTACGTCCCCCAGTGGTAATGAATCTTCTCCGAATCCTTGCTGCAAATTCAAGAGAACACGGTTTAAAATCGCCCCGAGTGCACGGGATGCGCGTGAACTTAAAAGCTAGTAGTTCGGACATCGAAGTGTTCTTCTGGGAGGGTGAAGCCCAAGGCGACGGCGAAGAGTCCGTACAGAATGACGAGTTTGATCGCCATATCGACTTAATTGAGTTGGTTTCGCTGTCTTGAGATTTCAAATTCAAAACTGATAAGCCGCTTCAAACCACAGAGACCTTTTATGTATCGGGACCGTGGGATGTTGAGGGTTATCACTTGGCTGGAAATTTCCGAGGAGTGGTTCTCTTATGATTGATGGGATTTTAAAGTGAATAAAAATCCCCAAGACCGCAGAGAGATTCCTATAAATAGGAGCGATGGTTTTCAGATTTGAGTTTTTCCAACTTGGACCAGTGTGGAAAGATGTCTAATCTTCGCTCCCCTGTTCGCAGAACGCGGACTCATCTGCATGGGCGGGTAACTTGATGGAGCTTAGCTGCCTTGCTTAATCCTGAACGAGCAGAATTCATTCATTTTTGCTGTTTGGAGTGTCCAGATGGTCGATTGATCTTCCTTAACCACACTTTTGACTAGCTCGTAGAAGTCCTTTTTAGAAAAAGAGAAAGCATATGTTGTCCTCAGGGTGATATTTTCCCTTTCTCATGAAAACCTAATCCTGGCAAACATGACGAAGGATGGTGTGGTGTATTCTTGCTTCTTGTTGGAGATCATCCATTCGCTGAATAGCGACACACAGCTTCTTTGCGCAACATTTCAACACGTCGTATCAATGAGACGTGAACAAAATCAACAAAAACTAAGCACGACAGTTCAGCTCACACTCCAAAGTCTTCACAATCGACATGCGTTCACCGTCCACAAGCCACAGTACAGCTGAACTTCATCATCACACCTCCTCCAACCACACAAATAGTGACCCACTCGACCGCGCAGGCCAAACAATCACCTCTGACCTCCTGTCTAAGTCAACCCAAGTCTCACCAAAGCCTTATCTGCCCGAGAGTTATTTTTGGCCCTATCAAGAGGATGAGCCCCGATAAGACTTGTGTCTTTTTGCGATTCAATTTCGCATAAATACGTTCGGCACGCCGCCATCGCAGATCAGTTTCGCAGTCATGTCCGACAAACTTCTGCTTCTCCTCGTTATCCTGGCTGTGGCCGCATCCTGCTACGCAGTTCCGGTAAGACAAGACTCTTCAGCCTTCTGAGAACCTTTGTGATGCTGGGAGTCTTTTGCAGCTTGGATCTTTGGAGGAGCCGGCCTCGGGACGTTTCATCCGCTCTCCGCAGCGCAGCATTGAGGCAAGGGCGCACCATTCCCGAGGTACTGGATTGACTTCGAGCGTAAACTACAACCACCCGATCAACAAGAACTGGGACGCGTACGCCTCGGTGCAGAGGAATGAAAAGTTCAACGACAACAGTGGCCATGCTGGCCTAAGATTTAAGTTTTGAAAACATTTAAGTGCAATTGTTGACGTGAGAATAAAGTGAGCGGTGTGATGTGAGGGGAAAGTGATCTTGAATGTAATCCTTTGATGAGAAGCCGTGGTCACACGAATTATGCTCTTTCTGGATTCTGAAGCGCTGCAGTGATTTTCCCTGGGACTGACTAACCAGTTGCAAGTTTCGTGGGAGGTTGTCAGATGACCACATGCTTTGTGTACGGACGAATATCAGTGGATGGGAACAGGTTCTACACTCGGATACAATCGGCACAGTGTAGACTTGGAAACATTGCTGCAGACCATTGGGCCCTCTCTTTGAAATTGTTGCCGTTTCGCTTGTCTACCCAGGCTAGCTTAGCCAGTTAGGGTCTCAAAAAGAATTTCCTGATCTTTTCTGTCTGAACATCAAATTGTTCCAAATTTCGGAGTTTATAAGAGTTGAGCAGGTTACGAATTAGTCTTGAGCGATGGCCTTCTTGTTCATGTCTCAGTTGTCCCAGCAGAAGTCATTGTTTTCAGGACTTAACTGTCTTTCATGGCTTCCCATCTCGTGACCCAGAACATAATTAGACTCTTGCGCAGTCTGATTAGGTCCTTGGTTCCCAAAAGACTAAATTTAGGCTACAACTGCACGCTCCCTCCATCTTTTGTTTACACTCTCGGAGGCATTCTTTTGGCAAAGGGTGTTTTTTGATAAGCTGCCACCGGCAAAGACGCTCCTCTTGTCATTTATTTTAACTTTAAGCTCAGAAAGCCTGCGTAAGCTATGACCACATACGACTGGCAAAACAGGAACGAAATGGGTGGTGGTTTGGGCGTCCATAAAGTAACTTGGAGAATTGTTTACCACAGCTGCTGCAATTTGTGGTCGTTTCCCGTGAAGAGGGATTTTTGTGCACACGTAGCTCCTTCCAAGGTAAGCGGGTTTTGAGCTTTTCTGTCTCCTTCTTGAATTGATGTTTCAGGTCGGTATGAACAAATTGCGCCTTCGTGACACACGGTTTACTACCAGTTGCCTCGAATGACTCCCGTAAATATAGCTTAGTTCCTATCAAAGCACTGACGCAAGTTCTTCGGCTCGGGACTGGGACTCTTCGGATCAGAAAATGCACTGTCCTCCTAGACACTCACCCACGCTCCGGCTTTCTTATTAAATCTACTTCTCCGAAAACGGCTCCCAAAACCCTCCTCAGAAAGACGTAAAGGTTTTGACTTTAAGGTATGAGGAGGCGAAGTGATGTCCTGTACAAACGGTTAAGACTTTACTGGCATAAGGCATTCAGTGTCTTAATCTCGCATGGTCGCAACGACGAAACAGGGCTGCTTGTTGGCACCCAACTCCTTAAACCATTGCAGCCACCTCAACGAAATGTTTCTGAAATTCCTAGCAGGCCGTTTGTTTTAAAATTTTTACAGCTAAGGGAACCGTACAATTTCTTTTTAAGACTCTTCTTAGCCCCTATTGGATTGGGTGAGCATTCGTTGTTGAAAGCGCAAGAGCACCTCAACCAAGGACTTTTGGTCCCATGTTGGATTGCGTGAGCATTCGTTGGTGAAAGCGCAAGAGTACCACAACCTTGAGATGTTTGTTCCCTATTGGATTGGGTGAGCATTCGTTATTGAAAGCGCAAGAGCACCTCAACCAAGGCCTTTTGGCCTCATGTTGGATTAGGTGAGCATTCGCTACTGAAAGCTCAAGAGTACCTTAGCCAAGGGATATTGGCCCCATATTGGACCTCAGCCTTAATGTGTTGGCCCCAAATTGGATTGGGAGAGCATTCCTTGTAGAAAGCGCAAGAGTACCACAGCCTTGATACGTTGACCCCATATTGGATTTGTTGAAAGCGCAACCAAGGAATTTTGGCTCCATTTTGGATTGGGTGAGCATTCGCTGCTGAAAGCTCAAGAGTACCTCAGCCAGGGGATGTTGGCCCCATATTGGACGTCAGCCTTAATGTGTTGGCCCCTAATTGGATTGGGAGAGCATTCGTCGTAGAAAGCGCAAGAGTACCACAGCCTTGAGATGTTGGCCCCATATTGGATTCGGGGAGCAATCACTGTTGAAAGCTCAAAAATACCTCCGCCCAGAGGTGTTGGCTCCATATTGGATTGCATGAGCATTCGCTAAGAAATTAACAGACAGACATAGTAAGCACCGCACTCCGGTACCGTTTAGTGTCAATTCTACCTCAAGTACCTTTTGCTTATCCTTAGAAAGTTGCAAAAGCCACCTCCGTTCCCAGACGTTCTTATCAGCGCTCAGATGAAAATTATTCGCACTCCACTCGCTCGGAGTGCCGTAAATACCCTGCCCTCGTCTCTGTCACAACTCAAGCGAGCCATGAAAATTAGGAAATCTTCCATCGCAGATAACTCCTCCACGCCGAGAGCGCTTCTTTGTTTACGTTTTCTGTTTACAATGCAAAATCGCTCGCAACTCGGAACTCCACCCTCCGCCACACAGAAACTAATGACACCCGAAATCCGGATTCTCCTGACTCAAGGAAAATTTAATGCCCCGGCAGGACGAGCGGAACGTGTGTGCGGCTCCCCCGGCGGGGGCAGGAGATATGAACACGGGTGGCATAAATTTTGTTTCCGCTCCCAATGGTCATGCGACGACCGGCGGAGTTGCTGTGAGATAATTTTGTGTGTGACAGCAGCCGAATTTATAGTGGATTTGCGATATGTGCTGCCGCCGCACAGACACACATGCAAACTGGGTGCGGCTGTGTGGTGACGAATGTCTCCGTCCGAGGGGCGGGTTGGATTGAAATTGGACCGAAAGTACCTACTCCCTCCCTTTGGTGGAGATTTTCGTTATTTTTGCCGTCGATCATTCGCAGGCATTGGCACCCGGCGGGGCCGGGGCGTCCAGCAATTGATTTGGCATTTTCATGCGTGTGGCGGTGTGCTGACAGTCTGTTTGGCAATTTGTTTGGTTTGACTGTCGTCAGTGGGGGCCATCGATGACAGGCGGAATGGGTGGGACGATGACAGGTCCTTGTGGAGTGAGGGCTGTCGATTGCCGTGAGTGGCTAATTGCGATGTGGAGTAAGCAACTGCTGCTAACAGACATGTGATGCGATGAGATCTCGACTCTTCTGCGGTGAGTGGCGTCTCTGTCCGACAGAGGGTCCTCTTTCTTGTCTAGACCTGTGACTTGGTGAACCACAATGCCAGCAAAATCCATTAAATCGATCCTCTGGCCGTGACTTTCGGCCCCTCCAGACCGACGTTCAAATCGATTTTCAGTTTTTTCTTCCCTCTCCATACCTCGGTATTCAGTGTTGGTCCTGGCAAGACATTGCCTCGCTACCGTCGCTCCACACCACAGCGTGCTCGTAAAAAGTATTTAATTTCATTTCATTTCGCCAATCTGCTGCGCCGAGCTCACCCTCAACCTCGGCACCAATCAATCTGTCAGACTGCGCTGTTCCGCGCCACCCTTCGAAAAAATTGATTTTACACCAAGTCCTGTGGTGGTGTTAAGTGCCCATTGTCTGCCGCCTACGGGCACTTTTCAAGTTCAATATTTTACTCGCTTCGGCCCTCCACCCCTCGGCGGGCCACCGCCAGAGTATCAGTTGAGCAATTTAATTGCAGCAATATTTACACCACACACAGCCCAGGGGGCCGGTGAGTCACAGTGGCTTTGCGTGCATGCGGGCCAATGTATCGAATGTCATAACCCCAGCATCAAGCAGCAACAGTCTCCCGACTGAAAATCCATTATCCCCGCTGTAACGGTAGTAGAGACGGAGCTGCATTGATGGATTGCCCGGCGATGGGGCGACGGCTGTCGTCAGCCAGTCAGTCATTCAGTCGCCTCTGCCCTCCGCAATATGCTGCTTGCACGTCTTCGTGCCGCCTTCCTCCAGCCCCTGACGGCAGTCAATGACGACGGCAGACGACGACGACGATGACTCTGGCTTGTGGTAATAAAATGCGGTTTCAGCTGGAATGGCATGCCACATGAGTTCATCTCTCCACATTCGCAGTCGTCAAGGAGGCGAGTGCACGCATCCCCTCATAAACACATTGTAATGCCACCCCTCTCCGAGGGTGGCCGACGGGCGATGAGAGGGTGCATCGCACTCCTTCCTGGATCCGAGATCATTAAGTGCATTCTGTGCGGAGCTGCTGCGGCTCTCGATTCGCCGTGATTTTAATTTCGACTCTCGGTGCGTGGTGCTTTCTTTGAGCCTCGAGTGGAATTATGTCGATCAGTGCGGCGGGAGCAGTCTTTATTGCCTGACTCTGGCTCTGATTGGGAAGGGAGTTCTTTGATCTGACGAGTGCTGCGTGCCACTTGAACGGGGCACATCGAATGGTTCCTGGGAAATCATTGAATTTCCAATTGATCCGCAAATCGTCGTCGGGCTGGCAGGCAGATGAATTCTCTGGAAATGAAATCCATTTCGATTCGAGGACGAAAATACAATTTCCTTGAAGCAATCTTATCTCACAAAGGAACTCGTCAATCAAAGGATCTTCCCACCAGCACCCCACTCAGGTTGTGCTGCATCGGGGATGTGGAGGGAAACCTCAAAGGGACGTCGCTCAAACTTCTGCTGCCAGAGAAAGAGAGAGTCCATCAATATCTTTGCTCAGGGGTTCCTCTATTGAGGCACATTTTACACCGATGGAGCCACACATCCATCCCGGGGCTAAGGGTGAACTTTCTGGTTGTTGAGTGGTGAGGGCGTTGGATGTAGCCAAGCGCCATTTCAATCAGCGGGCAAGGGGGTGAGTGCCAATTAAAAAACTTTGTGCTCGTCGAGGCTCTGTAGTTGGGTGGAAGCAGTGTGCCACTGTCACCAGACAACTCCGCGGAGCAGAAACAATGCGTGTCAACAAAGCACTGCAGGCAAACGGCCAAAGTTTGTAGAAGGGTATGTCTAACAGAGTTTGGAAAAATGGCAAGCTTTCGACAAGAGATGGACGGAGTGCCGAAAGCTGAGTCCACATAGAGTGGCCCAACTCTGTCTGTCAGACCTGGTACAAGCAAAATGTGAAAAATTGGTTTGGCAGACTATTGGAGGGCGGCGACGACAACCTGAATGCCAGTGGTAGGCAGAGCATTTCGCTAAATTTGGACGATGATGTACGGGAATTTGGTGTTATTCCCTCAGGCATAAAACGTCAACAACGAAGAAGCATCCTAGAGGTGAAGGATGAAGGGCAGTATGTGTGAGACAGATGGACAGACAGACAAATAGATGGACAGGCAGATGGACAGACAGACTGTTTCTAAACATTGCGCACACGGTTCTGCGCTTTTCAGCAATCTGATGTCAACTCAGAAATGTTTTTTTTAAATTGCAGAAGGTCCTGCAAATGGCGAAAGGAGTACAAATCGAGCTCCCGAAGAAGATCCTGTAAATGAGGAAAGGCGCACAAACCGAGGTCCCGAAGAAGATCCTGCAAATGACGGAAGGAGTACAAATCGAGGTCCCGAAGAAGGTCCTGCAGATGACGGAAGGAGTACAAAGCGAGATCCCGAAGAAGGTCCTGCAAATGACGAAAGGAGTACAAATCGAGGCCCCGAAGAAGGTCCTGCAAATGACGAAAGGGGTACAAATCGAGGTCCCGAAGAAGGTCCTGCAAATGACGGAAGGAGTACAAATCGAGGCCCCCAAGAAGGTCCTGCAAATGACGAAAGGGGTACAAATCGAGGTCCCGAAGAAGGTCCTGCAAATGACGAAAGGAGTACAAATCGAGGTCCCGAAGAAGGTCCTGCAAATGACGAAAGGAGTACAAATCGACATCTCTAGTCAATTTGAAGGCCTTCTGTGCGACAGCGTGCTGTGTAGACAGTGACATTCTGCCCAACCTCCTCAGATCGTGAAGGATGACAGTGGAGTTGTAAGTGTTACGTCAAGTTTGGGAAGGACCACACTGTCACTCTTTCCAAGGAAAAGCTTGTTCAGGGTCTCTTTCAACATCATCATGGAGCTACTCGATGTCAATGTCAAAGGGGCGATTGTTCAAAAGTCCGTTCGATCTTCGACTTGTGCTCAGAGATGCTTGTGCATCAAGTCGTCACTGCCATAGCAAAGAAAACTGCCAAAATGGGTCTAGCAGCCAACGAGGACGAACGAATGTTTCAACTGACATGAAGGAAGGACACACAAAAATTACGCCTCGAGGCAAAATGGACCGCAAATGCATTTGTCTTCCCTGGCTCAAGAGTCAGAAGCGACAGGACTGAAGTCTTGCTCGGCCATGTTTGTTTGGCGTCCAGGGGCATTCGAGAAGTGGTGTCCCGAAGAACCACCACACCACACCCTGATCTTCCTCCGAAGCTTGGAAACTCGAAAATCGTTGAAACAGGGTAAATTTTGCCTGACATCTAAAGGAGGAGATACAACGACGAGGTCTGCAGTAAGTTCCTGGTGGATATGTTCCTGGTGGACATGTTCCTCGTGGACATGTTCCTGGTGGACATGTTCCTGGTGGACATGTTCCTGGTGGACATGTTCCTGGTGGACATGTTCCGGGTGGACATGTTCCTCGTGGACATGTTCCTGGTGGACATGTTCCTCGTGGACATGTTCCTGGTGGACATGTTCCTGGTCAAGCTCCAGCGTTTAGGTGACTCAAGGTTTTAGTGCCACATAGAGGAGATGGAAAACGCAGTCATGGCATAAAGAGTGTTTCTTCAGAGGACAAGCTGATCAAAGATTTCACTCGCAACTGGAGAATGTCTTCAACGAACTTGATGTGCGAAAACACAAGACAGCTAACGAGAAAAAATGTTAACCGCGGCAGCGGATCCGCAGAGGGATCTGGTCAACCTTTCTTAATTTTGCGGGCGTAGTAATTCTGCGGGTATCCGCAGGAGGCGCAGAGCCAGCAACGGCTTTCAGTTTAGCAGTTTTTCGGGTGGCTTTGAGACTATCGATCCTGTCACTGGCAAAGGAGTGGGTTCGGTGCAACACTTCTCTTTTTGGAACAACGGAGGGCGAGTGTGAGTTTCCTTCGATGAGCGACAGATAAAAAGAAAACATTTCAACTTCTCCTATGCACTCTTACACAAGCTTCAGCTGCTGTAAGAAGAAATTTCTGATATTGGGACATGTCCTTCAGCTGTACAGTGTCTCTTGAAGTTTGGACTGTAGTTTTCTGTTTATCCTTTTAAGACCTCAGTCATGCTTATCGGCAATGGCTTCGAGTTTTTAATGTCTCGAGGAACCCAGTTTACAGATTTTTGTTTCGAATGCGTCTGCCGTTACACATACGTTGCAGAAGTGTGGTGTGTGGTGTTTCTGAAATGTCTGTGTGTCTAGAAACGCAGTGCACTGTTCAGTTGCATTGTCTTAATATTTTGTTCTCCAGATGACATGCATGTGGTCGCCGTGGCGTAGTGGGTAGAGTGTGACGCTCACACGCCGAAGGGTACAGGTTCTACTCCCAGTTCAACACCAATTTTTCTAATATTTCACGGCACCACCTCTTTCGAGCTGCTGACAACACTCAAAGAGTAATAACTGTCTAAGAAAGCTTCTCAAATTTCGCCGTTCGGAGTCGGCAAAAAACTGTAGGTCCCTTCTACTCGTTAGAGAACAGTAGCGCGCACAACACGAGTAGTTGCAAGTGAGCAAGCTAAGCCCTGGTCCCCCTTTGGACTGTAGCGCCAACAATTATTAGATGACATGCACCCAAGGTCTTACAGATCACACATTTCTGTCCTGCAGGAATACACTCAGACATAGGGAGAATGTTTGGGAATTCCTCCTTGAATGAAGTTTAACAAAAGAAAGAGGTCATCAGGAATGCACGTGAGACACCTTATGAGTCCGCATTTAGTCTTGCCCTGATGCTTACTATCGTAAGTCTCTCTTTAAAGAAATTGGCCCTGAGATCCTGTGTGTGCCATTTCGTTGGAGGTCGTCCTCTATCCGCTGCCACAATCGTTCAAAGTTGAAGATTTTTCTTGTCGAAGCTATGGTGCCTACTCGCCCTGCATGGCCTAGTGCTCTTAAGGGTTAAAAACGAAGGAACAATACACCTCGTACAAGTTCGCTGCTGAATCTTATCGCTATCTACGTAAACAGGTGGAAAGGTACATTCCTTTCAGAATTACCAGGAGCTTCTGCTTTCAAAGTTTCTGCACTATGGAACAGAACAAGGATGATCAAAACAATATATGGAGTGGTCCTGATATTTGCGGAGGTGGGTCCGTTACTCGATTCTGCCCAAAGAGCGACTGGCCTCACGCTGAATAATTCGCACTATATGGCTACATTGGATGCTCCATAGGTCTATTCTGACCTCAGTGCCATGCACTTGATTAACAATCAAAAAACTCAAATGAATGACCAACATGGATATCCAAAGTAGTCGCCTTAGGTACTCCCCAAAACATGAACTCACATGTCCCCACACAACCCTCAAAGCTTCCATCCTACAAATTGTTTTTCCCTCGTCTGCTGAATTCTCTATCTTGGTAATTCATTTTCGTTCACGTCAGTCTATGAAAACAAATATCAGCCCAGCGGTCCATCAGCGCGCTGTGAATCACACGCGAAAATTCCCCCAAACAGCAGATAACCCCAACACCCGATCTCGGGACTTTTCTCGCACAGTCCGTGCATCGTATAAAAGCTCGCGATCGCCTGGAGAACAGTATCAGTTTTGAATTTGCAATCTCAAGACAGCACAACCAACTCAACTTAGTCGAAATGGCGATCAAACTCATCGTTTTGTGCGGACTCTTCGCAGTTGCCTTGGGCTTCACCCTCCCGGAGGACCACTTCGATGGCGCGAACTACGAAATTGTAAGTTCACACGCATTCCGCACACTTGGGACAGTTTTTAACGGAGTTCTCTTGAATTTGCAGCAAGGATTCGAAGATGGACAGTTTCCATTGGAGGATGCAGTTTTGGTGAGAGTGGTTCGCTCGCCCCAACGGCGATTCGATGCGAACGTGGAGCACCACTCTCGACATGGCACCAGTGCGAGTCTGGGCTACAACCATCCACTCGGTAGAAATTTCGAAGCCTACGGCGGTGTCTCAAGGAACTTTAAGTACAACGACAACAGCGGACATGTTGGTCTGAGGTATAACTTCTAAGCGGGCCGAATTCGCGGCGTTCGGGGAGAAAGACTGAATAAAGTTATGTTTTGTGAAATGGAGAAATTTTGTGACTTTTCTAGATTGTAGGTAGTTATGCTGCCAAGGAACAAAAATTGGTGCGAAAATCTGTAGATTTAGGTTTTGGAACATAATTTCAAAAAAACTTAAGACACTCAGACAGTCAGCTTAGTTAACTTTTTGGCTGCCAAAGTTACATTCTGGGGTGGGAACTGGTTTTTGTCGATTGTGGCGCCGTCTATTGAGCAAGGAACGAATATTTCTCTCATTTTGTAGCATTTTTGAATTGTCGGCAATCTAATTAAGCCTACTTTTTTTTATCTGATGTCTGGAAGAATTCATGAGTTCCTTCTGTACTCCTAAATGTTTGCGTTTGGCTTGCGGGCGATTGCAGTGTCACAGAAATCAAACCAGTTTCAATTATTTTTTAATTTCTGCAAAATTTTGTCATCTTGTCGTAAAATTTGTGATTAATACTCCCTTCGTACCCCATTTTTGTAATCTTCTTTGTCGATTGTGGCGCCATCTATTGAGCGCAAAAAAAATATTCCTATCATTTTGGAGCATTTCTGACAGTCACAAATTCCCTTAAGCATACTTTTGCCACCAAAATTTGAAAGAATTAGTTACTACCGTCCCTTTAAATGTTTTCAACGACTTGCATGCGATTGCAGCGCCACACAAATTAAACCAATTCCAATTTATTGAATTTCTGCAAAATTTTGTCATTGGTTATAAAATTTTTAGTTGCCACTCCCGTGGTACCCCATTTTTGATTCCTCTCTGTCGATTGTGGCGCCATCTCTTAGCGCAAAAGAAATAATACTCCCATTTTCTAGTATTTCTGGTAGTCACCAATCCCCTTCAACTTACTTTTGCCAACGATATCTCAAAGAATTAATTACTTCCGTCCCCTTAGACACATTTAACGACTTGCTGGCGATTGTAGCGCCACACAAATCAAACCAGTTCCAGTTTTTTGAATGAAACCGAAATTTCGGGATCGAAAATAAAATTTTGGTTGCCACTTTCTTCATCACTTTTTGTTTAATCGTCTTTGTCGATTGTGGCGACATTTGTTGTACAAAAAAAATATACTTCGGGTAATCTCATTAAACAGTACACAAGTCGCTACACATGGATTCGTTTCAGTTCTCCTGTAGGGTAAGTTAAATCATTTGCAGCGAAAATGTGGACCATCTTTGGGTGAGCCACACGGTACCCCCTTTCTTCTCGGACTGCAAACAGAGTGCGTTTCCTTCCAACTCATCCACCCATCATCCTAGGTGTCATACGCTGGTAAATTCCAAAGACGTCCTTTGCTGTCTCCACTGAACAAGGACAACGAACGAAATTTCTAGACGCATCCCACCCCACACCCCACAATAGCAAACACAGACAACTCTCCTCTCCCTCTGTTGCGCTGCTACTAATTCCCTCTTCGTAAAACCGAATTAGACAGCGACCTCTCTCAGCCACCACTTCAATCAACCATCAGCCGCCGATAGGCCGGTCGTTCCTTTTGCCGGCCAAATTGGCACGTCTGTCAATAGAAACGCAAACCGAACTCAATCAAATCACAGGATGCGCCCCAGCACCACTGCCGCCATCAATTAGCAATCGAAATTGCTTTGGTGACGTTGCCGCCGCCAAGCACCGCCCTCACGGCGGCGCCGGCTCCACAGAGAGGACTGGTTAACGTTTCGTAATTTTGCGGGCACCCGCACAAAGGGCCGACGGCAGAGCATCCCCCCCAGGCACTGCACCAGCACCAGTGTTGAATTTAGCAGTTTTGTGGGCGACTTGGAGACTATCGATCCTGTCGCCGGCAACACTTTTCTTTTTGCAACAAAGGAGGAGGAGTGTATGTGCGCTCCCTTTGACGAGCGACGAGGGGTCATTGTTCCCATTTCCACTGTGGATGACGAAATGGAGTCCCCTCTCCCGAGCCAACTCCTCTTGTTTGCGAGAGAAGGAGGACATGAACTCGTTTCTTTGTTTCTTTGTTCAAATTGCAACAACTCACCGATTTCCAGGTCCTGGGAAAGTATCCAATCAAGAGCACCTGCAACGAAAAGACACACGGATTAGCTCGGCTGTCAATCAAAATTTCTCCAATTTCTCAGTCCCACAAACTAGGAAACCCCACGGCCCCACATTCCTCGCCCCAACAATTAACTGTCACAAATTATGAACAAACAAGCGCGACCGCGAGCACCGTCATCCGACTCTGCCCAAATCCAGCAGCACCGACCGGCGACCGATTCCCAAGATTATCGTTGTATCCATAATTATTGCGTAAAGTATCTAACAAATTAAGTGCCTTGTCCCGGCCGCTTACGGCCGCCTGACACACAGACTGTCACTTCAGATGCGAAACATATTAATCGATTGATTTTTACCAGTAAAGTGCCCGGTAAGTGGCCATTTGCGGTGTCCGCCGAAGTTGGAGTTGGCAGTCTCCTTCATTCCACCACCACCACTAGCAGCACTGCGCAGCGATGGCGATGACGAGATGCTGGATGATGGTGAAGAGGAGGAGGAGGGGGAGGAGGGGAAGAAGAGAGTGTTTCGCCTATTATGGTGTGACATGGTCAAATGCACTCATCGACATCGACATGGACATCGACGCCTGCGATGGCGAGGGAGGGGTGGAGGGGAAGGCGGATTGTAACAGATGACATTCGGATTTGATCGAAAGACATTAAGTGAAAGATACTTTCGAATTCGATTGACTTGATGGAGTCGGGATTGAGTGCCGTAAGTGAGTTTGGTGAGAAGTTTCCCGACGAAGTTTGTTCAGTTTCTTTGATTTGAATTGTCGGCCATTACTGCGCGGCTTGTGTTGGGCGATTAGCTCGACACTTTACGGGGAAATGTTTCGAATTCTTTGGTCTTCTGGCAATATGGTGCGGCCATCAATTGGATATCTTCGCAACTTGTTTTTGCAAAGTTGTCATCTGCCACAGGGGGGCAGCACATTTTGGCAAGCGGCGGAGAAGTTTCCATCGATAGCTCATCCAATGTACGGTCATTTGTGGCGACCGCTCTGCCGCCATTTGTTCGGAAGCTGTGTGTCCACCATGCTCCGAGCCGATTCGTCATTTTTTGGAATTTGATGTGGGTCTAAGCGAAAACTGACTCCACTGTCTCTACCGCTATGTGGCCAACTAATCTAGTGACTGTAGTCATAGACCTCTTCTTTTCACATGACATGGACACTATTCCACATCCATTTCAATTCCATCAAGCTATATGGTAACCTGAGGCGACACAAGGCCTTCCCGTCAAAGTGCTGTCCTGGAACGTATCGTTTAAGTTGCATATGCCAAATTTGAATCGATTCTCTGTGATCATACAGCCGAACAACGATGCAACGAAATGACTTTGATGCAAAACTTTCTTAGAATGGCGGGCAATGCCACCGACTGACTATGTCTGTCATCAAAACTTGTGGCCTCTGTGTCACATAGGCTCCGTGGCCCAACTTGCACGCTAATGGTTCCCAGATTTGATTTTTGGACCGAGAACCCTGCTTTTTTCACCAAATTCATGTGTTTCCTAACGAAATTCAAAGAGTGCCCCTGACACGCTGGCAAGGCCATAAGAACCGCATGGACCAATCAACCGGAATAAGTCTTCGTAAAGCGAAAGGCGGAACTTACTGCGGTTCAGGCAAAGCGACAGCGTACAAAGCGAAAAATAGAACGGGACGGCCGTTGCAGGTGTGACGAATGGTGGCACGTATTGGGAAGCGAATTAAAGCTGTAGAAAATATACTTTGCTTGAAGGTCATCAACTTAAAGCTGATAACTGATCAATAGGCTGTTATCCGCATTCAGGGCACAATCACAAGTCATGAATGAACCTAATTCTCCCGGTCCTATGGTTAAGGAAATTCACGCACCATGAGTGTCCATTGCTTTGCATATTGTGACCTATTTATGAATCACTGGGCAACGGAATGACTAACTGACGCTATGACTGGTACTCCTGATAGTTGACAGCTTGCCGCTATGACAAAGGCCATGGTCTAGCGTCACTGACGGTCATGAGATCCATCCTGCGATAAAACCCCTTGAGCGAACATCTTGGTGGCTGCGGTTCAAGATTTGAAATCAGACTCATTGCGGAGCTAGTACACACAGCTGACTGTGATCTTGTTGGCTCAGCTGATGGTATACAGCTTGCCCCGAGGCTATGGTCTAAAGAGAGAACCCCAACGGACAGTATTGACGGTGGCCCTACAGACGGGGACCCTACAGACGGTGGACCTACAGACGATGGCCCTACAGACGATGGCCCTACAGACGATGGCCCTACTGACGGTGACCCGACATACGGTGTCCCTACGGACAGTGGGCGTACAGACAGTGTCCCTACAGACGGTGACCCTACAGACAGTGGCCCTACAGGCGGTGACCCTACAGACGGTGGCCCTATAGACGGGGGCCCTACAGACGGTGTCCCTACAGACAGTGTCCCTACAGACGGTGGCCCAAAAGACGGTGGCTCTACAGACCGTGGCCCTACAGACGGTGGACACTAGAGACTGTGGCCCTATAGAAGGTGGCCCTACAGACGGTGGCCCTACAGACGGTTACCCTACAGACAGTGGACCTACAGACGGTGGCTCTACAAACGGTGGCCCTACAGACGGTAGCCCAACAGACGGTGGCCCTACAGACGGTTACCCTACAGACAGTGGACCTACAGACGGTGGCTCTACAAACGGTGGCCCTACAGACGGTGGCCCTAAAGACAGTGGCCCTACAGACGGTGACCCTACAGACAGTGGCTTTACAGACGGTGACCCTACAGACGGTGGCCCTACAGACGGTTACCCTACAGACGGTAGCCCAACAGACGGTGGCCCTACAGACGGTGGCCCTACAGACGGTGACCCTACAGACGGTGACCCTACAGACGGTGGCCCTACAGACGGTGGCCCTACAGACGGTGGCCCTACAGACGGTGGCCCTACAGACGGTGGCCCTACAGACGGTGGCCCTACAGACGGTGGCCCTACAGACGGTGGCCCTACAGACGGTGGCCCTACAGACGGTGGCCCTACAGACGGTGGCCCTACAGACGGTGACCCTACAGACAGTGGCCCTACAGACGGTGACCCTACAGACGGTGGCCCTATAGACGGTGGCCCTACAGATGGTCGTCGTACTGGCGATAGGCCTACAGACGGTGACCCTACGGACAGTGGCTCTAAAGTCGGTTGTCCTACAGAGGGTGGCTAATCAGACGTGTTCTTGCGTGTTAGCCGACATTGAACTTATCCTCCCTCCCCATCTTTAGCCAGCTGTCCCCCCTTCAAAGTTTCTTCTTCTTTCCAGATTACAACCATCAGCTGACGACTCTCAAGCTTCCATCCATTGCGGTAGTCCAACATGGTTGGCGCCAAAGAAACCAATTCCGATTCCATCAGCAGATTTCATATATCCCGCGGCTTAGTCCGCCCAATCTCTGGCAATCCCATTAAGCCGTCGGCACCAGCACCTGACAGGAACTGCGACGCATACGTTGAATCTGAAAACGACGCCGCCTCGACCTTGAACAAATTCATTTCAGAACGTGGGCGTATTCCACGCATCGCCCTCCCGCCCCCAAATCCTCAGCACATCCTCATCCTCGGCATTATCGATTGCGACGATGGTGGGGTACACAGAGTTCGGAGTCCTAATGGCGACGCATAATCCAATAATTTTATTGTTCCACCCTTCGCAATACCAACGCACCACCACGCAAAGCGTTATTTACGACGCACACATACCATCGTCGAGCAACGCGCAAAAGGACCAAAATCTCGACTAATGGATCTATTTTCCATAAGAATGGCCCCGCAGATGAATTTCTTTTTTCTTCCTTCGTCCTTCGACTATTTTTGTACACAGCGCGGAGGAGTGTGGGGCAAGGGGAATATTTATTTTGGCTTGAATTGCCATCGTTTGACTTAAGCTAATAGCATTCTCGGGGATTGATGGGAGCCATTTTGCCAAAAAGACAGGAACGACGACCAGCGGAAGCGCTTGTAGTTCACTGATGCAATCGTCCTCCTCCCGCCCGGGTCAGTGAACTTTGGTGAGCTACCTCGCGGGGGGAGGGAGCGGATGTCAATCGATTTTTTTGTTCTTCGTTTTGGCAATGCGCCACCAGCCCCTAGTGACGACAAATATTTTTATTGCCACCACCGCGCTCGAGAGCCCCCTGGAATGTGGATTAGAGGTGCTTTGGTCTTGAATTTATTAAAATGGGCCGCTCCTAAGTGGCCGTTATGACTTTGTCAGCAAGAGAGCCTCTAAGCGGGGGGAAGGCTGATGTTTGCTTATTATATTCGGCGGTAGCCACAATGCACTGAGTGGCACTTGAGGAAGGCGGACTTGGGGGCGACCCTCGATGTCACTTAATGAGCTTTCAGTGGGACAGCACTTCTGAGGTGAGTGGGTGCTGGATTTGCATACGCTACGTTTGACGCTGACGCTGAGTTTTCCGAACCCAGGCCAGAGACCTGACCGTGTTGGGAGCTGATGGAAGTTCGGTGAAATTGAGAGATTCAAATGTATGGCTGGTTTCGGGGGCAACATGAATATTCAGGAGCGAGAGACTGGTTCGGCAGGTGCCGCAGATGACCAGTCGAATAAATCACTGAACTGGAAAAGGGCTGGAGGTGAGAAGACATGAAAGCGCTTTTTGGGAAATTTTCAAAAAACTCTTGCGTGGGCTGCAGTTAACTTGAGGGCTTGTCAGGTTGGCTAACATGCCACTGAAGTGGAATGACAAATTTTTTGATCTTGTTCGACACATTCCACACGGAACGGTGCCAGCTTGAAGTGAAAAGTTCCTCAGTTCCGACACTACACCCACTAGATCGAACAAATTCAGTCATGACAACGTCGTCCAATTGACACATGAGTCAACATTACCGCCCGCGGACGAGTGTTCGCCCACGTAACTCATCGGCAATGGCATGTCCCTCAATCAAGTGTCTTCAGCTATCGCCGCCGCGCCCCAACCAATCCCATCATCGGCCTGAGGGCTAATTAAAATCTCATCTCCTCAACTGACAGGTTCACGATGCTTTCACTGCACTCGCTACGGCGCGGCCTTTTGCAAGCAAACATCTCTGTTAAGATGGCACCAGCCTCAATTGAATCGCATCTCAGTGCTGCGAGGATAGAAACATCTCCGCTCCGCCGTCACTCATCATCGCTGCGTTGAAAGCGGTCCGTCAGCGCGAAGCACACTTTTCCATTCTGTCGAGTGTCATTGACGCTGCGTGCGTCGTACCACGCTCGTCGGTCGTCGAGGAGATTCGGCACAGCCCGCAGATGACATAATAAATTGTTTATCCGTCAATTGTTTGCGTTTTGCGTCACAATTACCGAGTGATTGATGGAACTTGCGCGAGTGTGTGTGCTGAAAGCTCCTCGACGCAGCAATTTGCCTGTCCCACTAACTCGGACGGCTCTGACATGGGAAATTGTTTATAATTGTTAACAAATGCACGGGGACTGAAAATGTGTAACGCTGGACAATCAATCACTGCTGTCGGCCGATAATTGAAGGAATGCGTGTGTATGCATGGAGTCCCACAGGGTGGTGGGGCGCGGTAGCTTTCACTCCGGTTTGTGGCATCTGTGTGTCTGTTCCCAGCTTGAAGAAAGAATTGAAGTTTCTCATGGGTGTTTGACAGTTTCCGTGGAGTTCCTCAAGGGTATCGACGGCATCCTACTCTGTTTTTTCGATAAGAGACAACCTGTTGAAATGTGGGAAAAATGCAAAATCCCCGCCGATCATCGGTTCAATGGTCTCTAATTAAAAGGCAATTCCCTCACACATCTCAAATCATGTGCCACACCGCCCCCCGCCCCTTTCCCACACAGCTCCACAAATCAGAACCGCATGGAAATTAATTTATCATGGCCTATTGTCTCCATTCCCCAAGCACATACTCGCCCGCACAAGAGACGTCCACTTCACGCGCGCAGTCCTTTTGGACCAACAACGACGACAACGGCCCGCAGCCAACTCAAGAGGCAGCCTGCCCCATCGCCGCACAATGGCGTGCACTGTGCATTATGTCACCAATTGAATTTAAGTATCTCGAGTATTATAATTTACTGTATGTTTACCCACGCAATATTTTTTACGCTCCTTGCGTGTGTGCGGAGGGTCGTGGATGCACACTGGACGCCCCACAGTGGCGAGGAGCAGATTCTAAATTATGACATTCTTTGTGTCACACTGCCGTGGCAGGGCTGCGTGTGTGTACGGCTGTGTGAGTTATGAGCGTCAGTGGCGTATAAATAATTCATTGTAGAGCGGGAGGCGTTACACACAAAAGTAGGCATCACTTTGATTACTTTTTATGGATCTCCGGGACGGCGCGGGGGAAATGATCGATTAAATGGTTTTGAATCTTTTGGAGAACTGTGGGTTTTTGTGATTTGTGTTCAGAAATGGGGTTCCAGTAGGCGGCGGCAATGGTGGCGGTGATACAAGTTGAGGCCACTTGCCACATTTGCATTACAGTGGACAACGATTTGTGATGTCATTTGCATGGACGGGGTTTTCTTTGGATCTGGTGGTGGGGCACCAAGTAGGCGGGTGACTGGAGAATGTGAAGAAGAAGATGAAGGAGAGGAGTGAGGTGCTGTCAAACATAGCTCCTGTATTCGAATGAGATGCAGATGCAGAGGGTTGGTTTTGAGGCAGTGGACAATGTCTTTGAAAGGCCTTTGGTGAAGGAGACTGCGGCCAATTCAAGACTGATTCCTTTTCTAGAACCAATATTTTGCTGGGAGTCGATGCTCATGTAGTCTCAAATTTGAACCGCATGCCATCAAAACTCGTAGAACTCGCAAAATGTCTTGTTTAAACTTTTGTAAGTCATGATAGCTCCATGTCGGCTTCCAGAAGATCCAGAAGATCCGCAAGATCCACAAGATCCACAAGATCCACAAGATCCAGATCCAGATGTTGAGAAACTGTCACTTGTCACAGCACCTGATGGCCAATGATTGGAGGCTAGAGATTGGCGGTTTTACTTAGGTCTCTCTGGATTCGGGGAGGCCTAAGACTAAATTCGTCTGATGCACCGTGTTCAACCAACGCAGCACTGTTGCCAGTTTATCTTCCAACGATCCGGCATGTCATATCACTCATGGCAAAAACAGAATTCCTCGAAAATGCTGTGCATCGCATAGACAAGCCTGGGCCGGCGAGCAAGGCAGTGAGGAACATCCTGTTCAAAGACCTTTGCAGACACTTCTTCTTCCATAATACCTCCAGAAGGACATCTTTTTGTGAAGCTGGATGATAGTAGGTATGAAGGCCAAAGCACTATCACGAGTGTTGTCAACTGACTGCTACGGTCTTGATGTCATCCCTCTACGCAGAGGCAATTACAGGAGCCAAGCCAGCTGTTGCTCTGGGGGAATGCCTCTGTTGGACATTGGAGAGGTTTGAAATATAAACTGAAGGTTGTGGAAAACTTGGGATTTTTTTTATTTATTTCTAGTCCAGGAGAAGTGAATCAAGTTCGGGAAACTACGTCGCCTTCGATCGCGCTCATCATGCATAAACGTGTGGAATATGGATTACCGTCATATCCCTCCACAGGGTGCCCTTCACAATCGAAAACTGAAGCCAGCAATTTTGAAGCAAGCAATTCTTTAACTTCTCTTCATCAATGATGTGACTACACATGACTACAACGTTACTGACATATCCCTGCTTGGATTTTGCAAAAAACAACTTGTGCCTCCATTTGGCACCTCATCTCCCAAATCGTCTGCAGTTGCTTGTGAGCTTCAACTTAGGATTTGCGATGATACATGGCTCCATGTTGATGGCAGAACTAGTAAATCCGACGCAGACGTTCAGAGTTCACCATTGAGAAAGACCACGGAGTCTATTTCCACAAAACATCCCCGAGTACGACAAGACCAGGCTCCTTAGTTACACAAGTTCCATGCTAAGCTCATGTGTCAGGGACAATCAAAGATCGATCGTTCCATCTGCATCATCATATGAGCCACACCTGGAGGCAGCAATGCGACACTGATCTGAGTTTGGAAAGTCCCAATAACGCTCTGGACTTGGACAGCAGGGCGAGCACAGCCAGCAAGCTCGTCACTAACTAGTACTTTGAACCGCGTACGTAAAGATATTTTCGCACGGGGGCCTATCGCACTGAAATTAAGTTTCTTCGCCTCGTCGCCAGACCATAGCCTCGAGGCATGCTCTCTACATCCAGTTCAGTCAGCAGAGTGAACACAGTCAGCAGTGTTCTCAAACTCGGCCAAACTGAGGGAGTTTCAAGGGGACCAATCGCACGATAAGGCTGAAATTAAGTTTTTGCGCCTCGTCATCGTTACCGTCTAAAAGGCAAAGAGCCACCGTCTGCAGAGCCAATGCTTGAGAGGCCGAGATTTGTAAGGCCACCGTCTGTACGGGCAATGAGTGTTGGCCCTCCGTCTGAAGGTTCACCGTCTGTGGGTCCACCGTCTGTACTGTCCATTGGGCTACTGCTTACAGGCCACCGTCTGTAGAACCACCGTCCATAGAGCCATCGTCTGTGGGGAAACCGGCTGTACTGTCCATTGGGCTACTATCTGTAGAGCAACCGCCTGTAGGGCAATCGTGTGTTGGGCCACGGTCTGAAGGGCAACCGATTGTACTGTCCTTTAGGCTAGTGTCTGTAGGGAAACCGTCTATAGGCCAAACGTCTAAAGGGCCACCGTCTGTAGGGCCACCGTCTGTAGGGCCACCGTCTGTAGGGCCACCGTCTGTAGGGCCACCGTCTGTAGGGCCACCGTCTGTAGGGCCACCGTCTGTTGGGCCACCGTCTGTAGGGCCACCGTCTGTAGGGCCACCGTCTGTAGGTCCACCGTCTGTAGGGCCACCGTCTGTAGGGCCACCGTCTGTAGGGCCACCGTCTGTAGGGCCACCGTCTGTTGGGCCACCGTCTGTAGGGCCACCGTCTGTAGGGCCACCGTCTGTAGGGCCACCGTCTTTACGGCCATCGTCTGTAGGGCCGCCGTCTGCAGAGCGACCGTCTGCAGGGCCACCATCTGCAGGGCCAACACCTGCAGGGCCACCGTCTGTTGGGCTGATGTCAGTCAAACGAACGTCTGTTTCTTGTTTTTCCACAGTTTACGGAGCACTAGACAGAGGCAGAGGGTAAGCAATGTGATGGAGAAAGTTGTCTCTTGAGTCCAATCGTCCATCTAAAACGTGGCTCTCTCTGAGTTAATAATTCTGATTCTTCACAAATAGATTTGACTGTCAAACGTGAGACAAAACCGACACCCCGTCACTTGAGCAGATATCTCAATTTGTCTTCTGACATCGACATTACAATCAACTTGTGAATTCCCGTCCGCATCAGGACTCGGCAACCCACACAGGAAATGCCTTTCCCCAAAGCAGAGCCACACCAAAAGACAAACGAAGCACAAACAAGAACGAGCGCCCGCATCCCACCGCCACCATCGCCTGCCGTGAAGAGCCAAACGAATCGCTAATGAAAGAACAACAAGACCCGAAAAATAACAACGGCCACAGTCAAAGAATAACACCACTCTCGTTACCGACTCTACGGACTCTCTGCGGACATCTAATTGGGAATTATAATCAATCAATCAGACTTATTGTTCGGTCGATGACAATTTCTCTCTCTTGTGGCCGCTCGTCCCCGCCGTGGCTGAGCCAGATTTTCATAAGAAAACGAACAATCCACGCCGATGCGATGCGATTACCTGCGACTTAACTCGTTCACGGTCGCACCACCGGCCGGTCCGGAGCACAATCGGTCCCTGAAACAACAAACGCCGAGGCGGAGGGCAGCACGAGGAGCAGCAGTCTTCGAGGGAACAATGGACGGGATGACTCGGTCAACTCTCGCGGCAGCGTATCTTCTTGTCACAACACTCCGGACAACCGGGCGTAATTTACTACGAAAATAAATAATGGATCGGTTTGCATCGAATCGAATAGAAAACCGTCCCGATTCGAGAGCCAGACGTCGTGTTGTTTCTCGGGCGTCTTAGGTTGCCCGCAAGCGGTTCGTTGATTAAGGTAAACACACAGCCACACGGTCGTGCACAATGGACGTCTTAGCGCTGATTCCGAGGCTTACGGGCGCTGCTCGGCGTCTTAATTAAACGTGAAATGTACAAAAGTTCTTTGTAATTGCTGGGGATTGAGGAGGGAACAAGCGCGAAACGAGTTCGAGTTCTCAGACAGGCGGGCGGAATCGAGTGCCGGGCGACAAATGCCGGCTGGGCGAAAGCGTAACAAATACGTCAACCTAGTTTTGCAAGCGATTCGCTCGCCCATCTCGATGAAATCTGTAGGAATCGACGAACGTTCGATTCAAACACGCGCGCCACGCGAGTCCATGGGATGACACGATGAATGCGGGAGGGAGCGACACTTGTTTTTAATCGATGATTGATTGAATTGCGCACAGCGTTGGCGCATTAAAATGCACCAGGCGGCGGGTAATCGGCATTAAGATGCACGTGAAGCGAGTGCACAGCGCAGACTTATGGCATTGAGCGTCGCCTGAAGGGGCGCAGCGGCGCTGTGGTGGCAATGCGGTGCGAGCGCTCATTTCCTTGTCCAGTGCAGCAGCGGCGGGACGTCTTAATTAAGAGAATTCACGTCAATTATGTGCGATGTTGTTGCGAAAGCGCTGTAAAGTCATGGGGCACACATTAGCAAGCGGCAGTGTAAGGAAACCTGGCGGCTAGTTGTGAGGAATTGGAGGGTTTTGTGGTGAAATCGTGGGAACCGTTTGCCGGGACAGTGGAAGGATGCGGTGTTGGAATTTCAAGTCGGAAGGTTAGAGGTTTGGGGGAAGGCAGTTGGAAACATTGCAACAAGAGCATAGGCGGCTTGAAGATAGAAAATTCTTTACCTGGGGAAGAGTCGTCACTAGACGATTGATAAAGATTTGAAATTTGACGTCGATTTGCATGAAAGTTCATCTTACGTGATACCACGTGACGTTACGTGACTTCACAGTGTACGTTTCCTTGCGTAGAAGACATCGCAAAGCGCTTACCAACTACTCATGGTCCATGGAAGGGGGTTAGACGAGAACGTGGATAACTTTCTGAAGGGCCATCGACTGTAGGACCAGCATCTGTAGGGCCACCGTCTATAGGGCAACCGTCAGTAGGGCCACCGTCTGTAAGGCCACCGTCTGTAGGGCCACCGTCTGTACGGCCACCATCTGTACGGCCACCATCTGTACGGCCACCGTCTGTAGGGCCACTGTCTGTAGGGCCCCTTCTGTAGGACCATCGTCTATTGGGCCACCGTCTGTAGGGCCACAGTCTGTAGGGCCACCGTCTGTAGGGCCACCGTCTGTAGGGCCACCGTCTGTAGGGCCACCGTCTGTAGGGCCACCGTATGTAGGGCCACCGTCTGTTGGGCCACCGTCTGTAGGGCTACCGTCTGTAGGGCCACCTTCTGTACGGCCACCATCTGTACGGCCACCATCTGTACGGCCACCATCTGTACGGCCACCGTCTATAGGGCCACTGTCTGTAGGGCCCCTTCTGTAGGACCATCGTCTATTGGGCCACCGTCTGTTGGGCCACCGTCTGTAGGGCCACCGTCTGTAGGGCCACCTTATTTAGGGCCACCGTCTGTAGAGCCACGTCGGTAGGGTCACCTTCTGTAGGGCCACCGCTGAAGGGCCACCGTCTGTAGGGCCACCGTCTGTAGAGCCACGTCGGTAGGGCCAGCATCTGTAGGGCCACCGTCTAGAGGGCCACCGTCTAGAGGGCCGCCGTCTGTAGGGCCACCATCTGTAGAGCCACCGTCTGTAGAGCCACGTCGGTAGGGCCACCATCTGTAGGGCCACCTTCTGTTGGGCCACCGTCTTTAGAGCCACCGTCTGTAGGGCCACCGTCTATATGGCAATTGTTAGTAGACCACCGTCAATAGAGCTCTGGACTGTAAAGTGTCATATCTGGCCACCTATTGCAGAACTGCCGTTTGTAGGTCCGCCAACTCTAAAGCTATCAACTGTAGGGCCATCTGTTCGGCTGTAGTTATGCTCTGCAAGCTAATGTTTCCGATTCAGAATTGTGCGCTCATTGGATTAAATCCGTCCACTAAACGCCATCCACAACCTCGTCTAGCATGCAGCTCCTTCAACAAAGTCCAAAATGTTCCGCTTTTAGATTACTCTTAGGAAAAATTCAATTTTCCCAAATCTGACCATTTCTCAATCCAATGTTGGGCGCCATTTGAATCCGAATCACGATAAAATCTGGATCCAGTAAGCCCCACACTGACTTCCTTTGACCACAAATTCTGATTTTGCCCCTTCACATCCAAAGACCGATAAAATCGTCTCCGACTCTATTAATTTACCGCCACTCCTAGCAACGGCAAGAAAATCCCATCGCATGCTCCACAATTTTGTGCTCCCACCCCCACTGTGACAGACCCAGAGGCGCAGGCGAAGTGACAAATTGTGCTCATTTCCCAGGTCATTACCGAGCTCTGTCTATCACCGACCAAACACGGCGACCCAACGACAACGACCACACCGAGCGTAATCACAATCAGATGAACTTGCAGTCGTTTCAACCCCAAAAACGGACTTCCAACAAGCAATTTATGACTTAAACGGCTTAATACCGACGGTGATACATTCTGCATATTAAATATGAAAAGCCACGCTACGCCAGGCAGGCAGGCCGGGCAGACGACTCAGCCGGCGGCGGCGGCAGCGGTTGGCTGAAGTCAAATCCGAATTCGAATCCGCATCCAAATCCGTAAAGCCATTAATAGCGCACGCACGTACTCGCCAGAAAATTGTAAAGTAATTTTTTTGTGCGCCCTATCGGGGCAAAATGGCACGCCATGGTGGCCGAAACGAATGGGTGTAGTCGGGTGCGGGGGCAAGGGAGAAGGTGGAATGGGTGCTCCTTGGATTAATGTCAACCGCAAGGGCACCTCAAGTGGAATCGAAGGCGAATTGAAAAGCAGACGATGATGGCCTCATGTTGTGTCTGCCACAGTGATTTCGATACGAGAAGAGTTGTCCTTTGACAGGGGGACGGGTGGGGAGGCAAGACGCTGAGTGATGGAGAACCTGTCTGCAATCCAATCAAACGCAGACAACAGTCAACAGAAGCACATGTCGCCAAGATGCATGGTAATCGGATTAGACGCGGGAGTTGGGGATTTCTTGGGTCGGGGGGCTAACACCAGAAGTCACATTCCAGTTGGTTCCAGGCGTCGCTGTGATGCTTGGCAGATTGTGCACAGAGAAGCGGTGTGGAGGTGAATGACTGGATTAAGGAAGATGATTGACAGAGGAGTTGGATGGGTAGGAGGATGGATGGGTAAGAGGTGGTTGTGTTGTCACGTTGTCAGAAAAGAAGTCTCGGTCCGATGAGGTTGAAGTCCGAATACCTATTTCCGGTAACGAACGATCCGTTGCTACATAAATTTCCTGTCAATGAGCAGTAAATATCCTCTACCTTCAGAAACTTCAAAGGACCAATGGTAGAGAACTAAGCGTTGACCACAGAGGCACCTCCAACATTGTATCTTGTACTAGAACTCAACCAGCTCCACCTAAGGTTCCTTTATAGGCCCTCGAGGCTGGCATGCACATCATGATGTCGCTAAAAACGAGGAAGATTAAACGAATTTCTTAGAAGGGATGTTTAAAGGGGTAACTCATCAAACGACATTGCAGCTCATTTCAAATGCTGCCTTCTTCTGCGACACTGATACCTTTCTATGCATTATATGGGTGTATTTGACCAACTGTCCAATTTTTCAAACGATCCAAAAACGTTTTCATGAAATTTTAGAATTTTTCAGTCCCACGTTGGGCGCAATTTATGTTCAAAAAACCATTCTGCTCAGAAAAGAAAATTTTAACATCAAGTGGAAAGCGGTAAACACATTCTCAGTGGGACTTTTGCAGACGGAGGTCTTGGCCATAAGCCACAATCGGTTGAAGTCACCAAGGCGTGCCATGGCTAAGACCAGGCAGTTGATCAAATTCAATCAAATCCACACAAAGAAGAGGAGGCACTTGGAACATAGTTTGGAGCCCCTGTTGACTGCTCAGAATGCATACAAACCGTACACAGTGCTCACAATCGTCCAAACCAGACAGTTTAGAGCTGTTTAGACCTTTAGAGCTGCCCTTGATTTCCTAGAGATCTCCAAATCGCTCAAAGCTATCACACGCGCGACCTTCATTTATCACAGGCGTTGCAGAGACAACCCTGAGTACCCAGAAAAATACCCTTCATGAGGTCACCTCGAATCACAAGATGTACTCACTCAACTGACACATGAAACAGACGTCCGACAAGAACTGGGACCAACCCGAAAGCCTTTCTTCGTTGTAAATTGCCATCGTTCTGGTTCGGGAGTAAATTTCACTCACAACAGCCCGGTGCCTCATTATCCCTTCTCAAGTCGACGGGCGCCATCAACTAAACTCTCCCCCAACAAGAACCCTCGTAAATAGTGGCCCAAAGGTCAACTGATGACTGGCCAGCCGTTAAGCGAAGGCACACGCACCCGCACCCCTACACTTCCACAGATTGAGCCATTCAATGAGAGGCTGAAAAAAAAACACGACCCTTCCTCGTCTCGGAAAGGACTTAATTCACTCTTGTGCTGAACTCGCAAGACGCACACCGTTGAGCCAACCATTGCCCGCATCTGTTGCCACCACCGACGCCGGCACCCTCGGCTAATCGGAACAAGTTGCGGAGCACTTCAAGTTGAATGCTTCACGTCCCATCAACCGTCACCGTCTCCCCGCCCCCCATCCCATCGACAGCCGGCGGCTAATTTATATGCGCATGCAAAATATTTCTCCTTCCCCTCGGGCTGGTGGGTTTGTGTTTTTTTTCGCTTTGTTTCGTTCCCTCAGCGAAATTGATTCGCATTCGTCCATATTCCAAAAGTGAAACCAATTAAAAGTTTTTCACTTAAGTGGCTTAAAGTGGGTTTGCTGCTGCTGGTGCTGGTGCTGCGGATGCGGTGCGAGATGGTGTGAAAGTCTCGCAACGCTTCAGCGACGCACAATCCCCGTCTCTCGATGGGAATTTAATTAAGTCGAGAGAGTGGGTGGTGGTGGTGGTGGGAGTCGGAGGAGGAGGCTCCACCCTCGTAGGTGGGGATGACTCAAAAACAGAATTCCAATTTTTTTCCCCATCGAAAAGAATCGAACGGAATTGAACATAATTACATTTGACGAGTGTAATTAAATTCTTTTGATGGGAAATCTTCACGTCTCAGCACGGGATGGGCCGGGATGCGACTCGAGGAACAATGAGGCGAGACACAGCTTAAGTGTGATTTCAAACACTTGAAGAGTTCAGCAGAGTTGTGTCGGTTTGTCGATTTGTGTCATTGATTGGCGATGTAATTGATTTTAATTTAAAGTGATGGAAGAGGAATTTGTGTTGTGGACGGGGAATTGATATGTGGTGGGGTCAATGAACGGAAGTTGTGTTGTGGTCCCGACTGATATGGGGTGCCGGTGGGGTATCTGCTTGGACCAAAGCTATTCTCAAATTGCTTCTACATAACACTTTTATAATTCTCAGTAAAGGCATAATGATGGAATCCAAGAGAGAGAATCATGAAGTCGCAATTTTTTTTGGGTTTTACAGGGGAAGGTCGTTAGGCCTCAACTTTTTTAAGCCATCTAATACCTGTGTTTTATTTCAGATTGAGTTTGTTTGAGTTCATGAATCAATATGGCATTTAGAGAGCGTTTTCTGCTCAAAACAGTGGACGTCCTGCAGGGTTAAGCTTTTGGGCCACAACTTTTATGTTAACCGCTGTCACTGGACACAGCGCTTAAGATGTTTAGGCCATTTAGAGCGTGTGGACACCACTGCTCCGGCTCGAAAAGTTATCAAATTTGAGGCATTGAGACAACGCAACAGAGGACGGGCTAAGCTCAGGAGACGCACAAAAGTGGAGAAGGACCTCAACCAATTTTAAGTGCACAACTAGAAGTACTGGCGAGATAGGCGTGTTGGTTGTGGCCCAGGTCAACCTCGGACTGTAGGACCACAAGAGGAAGAAGAAGAAGAAGAAGAAATAGAAGAAGAAGAAGAAAATGAAGAAGGAGAAGAAAATGAAGAAGAAGAAGAAGAAGAAAAGAAAGAAAATGGAGAAGGAGAAGAACAAAAAGAAATAGAAGAAGAAGAAGAAATAGAAGAAGAAGAAAAAGAAGAACAAGAAGAAGAAATAGAAGGCGAAGGAGAAGAAGAAAAAGAAGAAAAAGAAGAAAAAGAAGAAGATGTGACTGGTTACTTTAACACCCCCTGGAAATGTTTAACAATAATAATTGTATGACGGGACAGTCCACAGAGGACCATTGCCCAACTTGCTCATCAACTACTCGTGTTGTGCGCGCTAGTGTTATCTCACGAGTAGAAGGGACCTACAGTTTTTTACCGACTCAAAACGGCAAAGTTTGAGAATCTTTTTCTTCGATATCAATTACTCTTTGAGTGTCGCCAGCAGCTCGAAAGAGATTGTGCCTTGAAAAATTCGAGGTGTTCAGCTGATCATCGAACCTAGACCCTTCGGCGTGTGAGTGTCGCACTCTTACCACTACGCCACGGCGGTCTGGAAATGTGTACAGAGGAATTAAGCCAGAAGTTTTTTTAAGCACAGCTGCTGGACATGTATAGTGTGTTGCAGAATAATACACTGCAGCCTTATATTCCAGATGATGTGGCTGGATTTATGAATCACATGATTCAAAATCACATCCGTATCACTATTTATAGTGTCAACGGAATCACTGATGGAGAAAAGACCATCTACGGATGGCGGCTAACAGACCCAGGCTTTGAAGGAACCTGACTGGTAGTGACAGCTTGACCAGAGGCCATATTCTGGTGCCACGGGAGGTCAGGGGCCCCTGGAACTTCGGTTCCAGCCTGACCGTGCGGTAGGCCCCCTTGTGGGAGTATCGTGGTGGCTGTGGTTTATCACCTAACATCGCGGATAGAGTCGAGGATAGTGTACTGTGCTGACTTGTCTAGTTCATTATTTAAGCACAACTAGGTTAGGGGACTATCCCTTCTCAGTGTGGAGTTGCATTCTCAACCGGGCGCTGCGACCCAGATAGCGGAAGAGGTTTTAGAAAGTCTTTGCATCAAACCAAGGTGGGGTGATTGCCTCTCAAGCATGATCTGAGTTTGGTACTTGGGTAACTAAGATGTTTAGTCTTGCGTTACTTGCGACTTTTGGGAAAAATGTTCCCCGTGATATAAGCCGTTAAGACAGGTGGTCTTGTAAAACCAAATCCCACATCTGCAGCCTTATATACAAATTTGGCTCTTTAACAAAATCGAAGCTTTCTTCACCGTTGTCCTTCCCTTTTCTAGTCCATTTCTTTTGGATGAAGAGATTGCTTTAGGCTGTATGCACTTTGGCTGATTTCCAACGATCGCTGTTGAGGATCTGGCATCATTGGGGCAACCCGTGTAGCCATTGCCTTTCTTTTTCTTCTTCAGAATTGGAAGTCTATGCCCGCATTACTATCTTCTTCCTTTCCGCCATCCTTCTCGGTTCCCTGATCATCTGATCACAGCACTAAAGTCTCTCCGCCTTTCTTCGAAACACCTTCTACTTGAAATTCAGTCACTTTCTCCAAACTGCTGAAGGTTCCCCTTGACGCTGTGTGGCGAATTTTCCACTTTCGTTTGGACTTCTACCGACAGGTTGTTAAGCCTCCATCTCTAAAGACTGCCTGCTGCATCATTCAGTCAGTCATCGAGTTGCATCTTCTGGTACTTCTTCAAGTTATAAGTGTTTGCGAGCTCTTAATTCTTGTTGCTCTTCTGGCATTTGAAGGAAAACATTAAGCGGCGAAATCCATAGGTTGTGAGGCGGCATAGGCCACGTTAAGCATCTACAAGCCGACGTGGCTAGGCTTAGCAGGGCTAGAGAACAACAGTGCTGCTGTTAGGAAAGTTTAAAAATACGAAAAGTTGCGTCGGAGAACGCAGTCTTCGAAGACGGCAAAACACTTGGTGTGCAAAAGACATCTAGTTGGGGCCCTGTGAGTGCCGAAGCCCTGTTTAGAGCCCCCGCCGGAGCCTTTAATCTATCTGATCTACCCACCAGCTGAAAGATCTCACTTCTGAATTTGATCCACCTTTTTTGCCGCCTCAAAGATCGAGTGATGGAAGGTGAAAGGTCTCTTCCATGGACTATAACTCGCTATGCCTTTAATGTGGCTTTCTTGCGATTTAAGATTTAGGTAAACTTCTATTTAACAAACGAAACGAACCTCTTGATCGCTTACCTAGAAGTGTTCAGTTCACTTCACCTTTGGACACAGCTGAATGGATTTTTTTTATTTTTTTTCCGCATCTCGTCAGCAGTTTCTGTACAGCTACAAGGAAATCCTACTTGAAATGAAGGCGCTCTTGGATTTCTTGAACGAAACCCTTTGCGTCTCGAATCAAGTCGTTTGGAGCAGGAGGACAGTCAACACAGTGCTGAAGGTAGCTCAATGACGTTAACAGCACGGACCAAGTCCGAACCACTAGAGCAACGTCGACATGTCTAAGGTTAAGTTGTAATCCTAAAATATCGCCTCATGGGCAACGAAAGGTAGACTTTATAAAAAGTTTTCAGGTTGGCAAAATTTGTACAATTATTGAGGCATAGAAGGCAGAAGTTTCAATTTTTGTGGCCTTCATTTCCGGATTTCTGAGCCCATCATGTCCCAACAAGAACCCAAACTTTTTGTTTATCACCTCAACTGATCTCAAGCTTTTCAGAGCACATAGCTCACATTATTATTCAAAAAGAAAAGATATTCCCCAGGGTTCCACTCTCGGTCCCCAACTTTTCTCCTCCAATTTACTCTCCTTCTCATATTTCACCCAAGAATCGATTGTTTTCAGAGGCAAACCACGCACAACACTCTCTGACATCATTTTCTCCCGTCCCGGATTTCATCAAACCACAAACCTAATCGCAAATTGAATACCGAACGCAGCTGCCGCACCCCGGCGATAAGCAATTAATCAATCAATCAATCACTCGGGACACATTCTAAAGAAGGAGGAGGAGCACTGTACTGCTCCGAATAGATAAGCTCCTGTCAGGCAGCACCGGCAGCATGAGGGGCGACTAGGACACAGCACACACGCGTGCTCCTGCATGCGGATAGAGGACTCTGCATAATTTAAAAAAATCCCAATTGCCGAGTGTGTGCACACATGAGTAGCAAGATGAATGAGCACCGCCCAGGGAGCTGCGATATCCGATGATTAATTACAGGACCAAGATGGGACACTCTCGGGTACACTTTGGAGAAGATAATGAGTGAGTACTTACGTAAGGACGAACGAAGAGAGCTCGTACATACCTGCAAAGAGAAAGCAGGAAGAACAGCGGTTAGCGAGGGAAGCGGAATATGTATAAATTTGTGAAGGAAATGAGGTCAAAATACGAAGGCACTCCAATTAAATGCCATCAGACCCAACCCCCCGCACCTGTCAGTTTCTTAAACAAATATTCGTCCACCACCGTCCGGCAGTAAATCCTTCTGCTGTCGGTTTATTGCTTTCCTAATTATTCCACAAAAAAACAACATCACAACAAAACGAAAATCCTAAATAAACAGTGGGTGCACATCGAGGGGATAGTCCGCCGCAGCCCGCTGCGAAGGGGAGACCCAAAGCATTTATCTACGCACTCTCACTCCGGTTAGTGCGCTTCCTCTAGATAATCAGCTCCACAGCAACCTCAATTCAATCGAAGGCAGTGCTCATTAATCAATCCACGACAGCGTGGAGCGGAATTTTTTCCCCAAACTCCCTGCCCCGTTCACCGTTTTGTGTGGAAAACGTCGAACAGCTCACCGACATTGTGCGTTATCTAACATAAATAATATTCGAGAGTGCACGCGGCCGTGGAAGAGAGTGCGGGAGAGGGAGAGGGTGTGGGGCGGTTTCGTTCACTCCCCGAGTTACCTGGAAATAGCAGTCAGCCAGCTAGTCAGTCGCTTGCGGTCGTCAAAATGTGTGTTTGCTTAAAATAGCCTTATCGCGCGGCTATGGGTGCTGCCACTACAGAGGCGGCAACTGCTTCGGGTGCTACCAACACTTCATGGCAGTGGGGGTGGGATGTCTTCGTCGTGTGATTCTGTGGAAGCTCTAAGAAAGCAAATTTATGCTCCTCCTGTCTGTGCAAACGTGAAACTGAAATTCGATCGCTTGTCAATTGTATCCAATCCGCCAGCCAATCAATCATGAAAGACAGCGCCAATGACATTCACAGGGACCTTCACAACATTTCATAATCTTCAGTCTCCTGCCAAAAACAACGCCACCTCCCGCTTAAAATTCGTTTACCCCGCTAGCGCTTGTCAAAAACCGACAGCAGCCCGACAATCATCGCGTCACAATTTGTTGACACCATCCCACAAAAGTCACAACACACACGCACACAGGAACCAAAAACAAAACAATAACAATCACTTCTTCGGTTTAATTAACTTTCACGAGCCGTTCTTTTGATCTACATTCCCATTTGAAGTTTCGATAAAAAGCCACCGTCAGCATCGCCTGCGACAACAAAGCACGCTTTTACAGAGCGACAACAATGAAACGGAACTATAACGCGAAACTGTCATCGCATCAACCGCCATCCAAGACCGTTAACGAAGTCAAAACCCCCAACAACACCACGGGCGTTGATGGAGGCAGCGGTGGCGACGGCGGTGAAGCCCTGTCACCACATCACAGAAGAAGCAACAAAAAGTAGGCGTTCGTGTGCTGCGATATTGGTTCCATGTTAGCGGCGGTGCGCAGAGTATCTGTATCTCGCCGATACAACATAATTTACAACTCTCCAGTTAGTGTCGGCATTTTTTAATTAGCGTCTTTGATCTACCTATTTAGCCAGCAGTGCGATCAAAGGCATTCTGCCGCCTCTCACATCATCACCCGACCCTTCAAGTTGGGCCCGATTTGTCCCACTGGCCCGCGTGCCCACTCCGCGCGTCGCAGAGCAATCGGTGATCTTGTCATCCAATGCTCCCGCGGGCCATTATCGAAACGGCGCGAAAACAAAACGAGAACCGGGCGGCAGCGGCTGCGGCGCTTCATGACGCCATGTTTGGCCCGCATTTCTGTTAGCGATTCTGGGATTCAACGATTCAAATGTTCAGAGATGCCCTCAGATTTTTAAAGATTTCCAGATATTCCCCAGATTCCTGGAAGTGGCTAGAAGAGGCTATTCATTCACCCGAGCGCATCTTCTATTTCTGCTCACATTTGTGAGGCGTGCGCTGGGGGCGGGGGCAGCCAGCCAACCAACAATGGGCGCGACACATGAGAATTGTCACCAGAGCCACTGCCGGCTGCTCAGTGTCTCTTTGTGTGCGTGGGGATGAAGCTTTTGTTCCATTGTCCACTTCGAATAGATTGACAGATCGAATTTCATCATTCCACTTGACGCGCATTGTTGTCCGCTTTTGAAGCTGTCAAATATTTCCCACGAGTCACCCGCACAAGCACTGCGAGAGCGCGCAAATGGACATTGCACACTGCCACTCTGGGTGGCGGATATCTTGACAGGTCTTATCGGTGTCGTCGTCGCAGCCGCCGCTGCTGTCATCGCTGTGGCTGTTGTCGCTTTCCCTAGCTCGCTGTCAAATGCAGATTTTCGTTTCGTCGATTTCGGTGACGTTTCTGTTTTTGTTTTTCTTCAAACAGACACACATTCAGCTCTCATAGAGAAAGGCGACCCTCGCTCTCTGTCTCTCTCCCAAGCGGGGTGATAGGAAAGCAAATAAATCTCATTCCGACGGGATGGGGGGCGCTTTTCGACGCACGAGGGAAATTTATCACCTCCTGTCGAATTTGTCGAACTAGAGAGAGGAGGTGGGGGCAAATTTTGTTTTGTTTTTTTTATGAACCCAACAGTGAAGAATGTAAGTGAACGTCAACGGATGGATTTATTGTCTTGTGAGTGACACTTTGGATCGTTTGATGGGCTCCCAGGGGTTAATGGCGTTGGCTGTAAAGCGATTAGGGAGCTCGTTAAACTGAATTTGATTTTGGTTGAAAGCTCAACGTCTTTATGGAGTTCATCTGCGGTGTGCACAGCTGGCGGGTGTAGTTTTATGTCGTTTTCTTTCGGTTTTACTGCAAGAAACACAAAATTTTGTGTCAACTAGTGCCTGCTTAGCATTCTGTGCGGCTGCTGCAGTGTGGGGGCTCCGAAAAGAAGTCGTAAACTGAAATTGGAACTGACACGACTCTGGATGGTGGAGGAGTGCTCTTACACGGAATCGCTTAAATCACTTAATTGTCTGCGACAGCGTGCGGTGACTGCACTTAAATGGTGCACTATGGGCGGTTTGAGGTGATTTTTAAACAGTGATTGACAGGAGATCATAAAAATCGACGAATTGGGGACGCCCTCGGGAACTTGGGCTGCAAGACACGGAGTGATGCAATTGGAACTGTTACGCGCCCAATTTCAATTGACAAATGTGGTGAATAACAAATGCACTTGCAAGGCAGCCTGGTGCTTAGTGGTCTACTAGCGGACACAGCAGCGCTCATCGATGAAGGGTGTGCATCCTATCCAAAATTCCATAACCCGAATTCACTGCTCAGTAGGACGTTCTAGGTGTGTAGAGACGTGGAAGCCGACCACACCTCCTGCGAGCGCTCTGCCTGATCAGACAGATTATCAGTCCTGAGCTTTGCTACTGACACGCCGTGCCATACTTGATTCCTCATGGGTTCAGGACACGAACGAAAGGACGATCAAAAAAAAAAAAAAATAGAAAAAGCCTTCAAGGGAGCAACTCAACCGATAGGACAAGCGAACAAAGGTTCAGCACAAAATGTTTCAACTAGCATCACTGGAAATACAGACCGAGAAACGTGTTCAGTTGGGAAGTCGACTCGAGAAGCTGCCAAAGGACACCGCCACGGTCTGTATCCCAACATGAACCCAGTCTTGTACTTTGTATAGTGGCTAATAATGCACTCCCAATTGCCGATAAGAACCACCAGGACAAGACGCTCAATAGCTTCAATGCAAGGGATACAACGAGGACAAGGGCTCATGTGACTGCACAGAGAAGATCGTCAGGGAATGAAGGAGTCGACCACTTAGGAGCCCAGCCCATGTTCACAACAGAGCGAATCGAAGGAGTTTTTACGAGTGCTCGTTGAATTTAGGAAAACCTTGAAAGAAATTAGCGAATAATGGACTCAAGAAACTAGAGCTAGACCGGGATAAAGGGCAGTTAACCGTCTAGGTGCTACTTATGCGACAAATGTTAGGAGTCATGTGACTGGAGAAAGAAGATCGTAAAGAAATGCAGCAGTCGATATGGCAAGGGACTACTTAATATTCCCAAAGGGGGTCTTGAAGGAGTTGCTCGAAAATTTGATGAAAACTTCGAAACCAAGCAGGACATAATGGGCTTATAAAACTGGTGCCACCGAAACCATGGAGCAATGGCCAATCAGTCTTTTCTTTTCATTCCACCCCCGCCCCTTCCCAAGCCTCTTTTGAAGTCAGCTACACATCAACAAAAGTCTTCATCGTGAAACTAATACGAGAGCCTACCGAAATTTAAGCTGAATCCCAATCGATGTGAGTTGTCTGGTCTTTTGCAGTTAAAATGCAGTGACCCTGATGGATTGCTCCATCTTGACTGATTGGTTCATTTGAACTTGATTAACTGCCAGTTGGGGCCCCTTGAGGAATGTTTCTGTAGCAGACCTGTCTCTAGATTTCTTGCTATCAACACAGACAGTCCTTTCTGCTTGTCAATTCTGTCTAGGCCGTGCACTTGCGCGCATTCACCACATTCCGACCACAAACGATTTTGCTTGATTCTGTCGTCGGAAGTCCAAATTTTGTCACCAGTGAACATCAGTTAAGACTTAACACCGCTGTCAAAGCTTAATACCCATAAACAGAAGAACGCTGACTAATGCCTTGGGAGCTATCCCAAGTACCAATCTGAATTCTTGCCTCAAGGTACAGTCACTCCTCCTTGGTAAAACCTATAGTCCTATCCCCAACGGACGAAAACTTGTTTGCTTGTGCAAAGGGTTGATGCGTGGCCGCCGTGGCATAGTGGGTAGACTGCGACGCTCACACGCCGAAGGGTCTAGGTTCGATTCCCAGCTCAACATGAATTTTTCGAATTTTCACGGCATCACCTCTTTTGAGCTGCTGACAACACTCAAAGAGTAATAACTGTCTAAGAACTGTCTAAGAAAGCTTCTCAAACTTTGCCGTTCGGAGTCGCCAAAAAACTGTAGGTCCCTTCTCCTCATAAGAGAACAGTAGCGCGCACAACACGAGCAGTTAGTGAGCAAGCTATGCTCTGGTCCCCCTTTGAACTGACGCGCCAACAATCATTATTATTAATTCGCGTTTTATCACTAGTTAAACAGAATCATAATGACAACTGAGACGGTGATGGTGAAAATTCAGCGTAGCGCTGTAATTAAATTTCTAACTAAGCAAGGAAAAAGTCAGAAAACTATTCATGAAGAGATAGTGGCTTTTTCCAGGGTTCCGCACTTTCATAATCAACTGTGCAAAAGTGGTCAAGTGAGCTCAAGAGAGGCAGAAAGAGCATTGAAGACGACCCCCGCTCAGGCGATCCGGCTACTGCTTGAACGGGAGAAAGCATCAAAGAAGTCGAAAAACTTGTTCTTCAGGATGCCCGAATAATGGTGAAAATGATGGCAGAGATCACCAAGCTTTCAACTGGTACCATTCACATCATTCTTCATGACCATCTTAACCTTTCAAAGATCAGTGCAAGGTGGGTGCAAAGAATGCCCACATTACCTCAGAAAAAAGTGAGAATAGCATGCTGTAGAGAGCTTTTGGAGATGTGTAGTGAGAACGCGGTGTTATGGATCGAATTTGTAGCAGAAAAAATAATAAAAAAAAATAGAAAAGCAAGTAAAGGGCTTACGTGTACTTGCAAAAGCTTTGCTCAATTCATCTGATCAGATTATCGACCGGGAATACAGATTCATTATAAATAGGAGACACAATATGTGAATTTTTCTTCTTTTCCGTTTATCGACTGAGCAATAAAGATAAGGAACTGTGTGTGTGTCTATTCCGATCGCCCATCAACCTAACGCAACACTCCTCCTACAAACTGTTAATGGGGACGAAACATGAGAAACTTGGAAACCACTATGACCCTGAAAGCAAACAAGACTCCATGCAGTGGCATGAAAAAGGAACAGACCTCCCAAAGAAGTTTAAAGTCACTCCTTCTGCCCAGAAGCTCATGGCCACAGTTTTTTGGGACTCAAAGGGAATCATTGCTCATTGAGTACAAAAAATAAGGTGAAACCATCAACGCCACATCCTCCGCTTCCACTTTTCATAATTTGCGGGTGGAAATTAAAAAGAAAAGACGGGAAAAACTCGCAGCGGGGGTTTGCTTCTTCATGACAAGGCTCCTGTTCACAAGGCGCAAATTTCCAAGGCTGCTGCGGGAGATTGTGGTTTCGAAGATATCCAAAACCCACACTATAGTCCAGACCTTGCAACTAGTGATCATTTTCTGTTTCCAGATTTGAAAAATTGTCTTCGTGGAAAAAGATTTCTGATGATGAAGAACTCAAATCGGCACTGGGTATTTTGGGTATTTTGAAAACTCATTTGTTTGATGTTTTAAAGAAGCTTATCTCAAGATGTAACAAATGCATTGATGTTAAAGGAGATTATATTGAAAAATAGAACCAATTTAAATTAAATTCGGATTTACTCATATCGATACCGAGAATATATTGAATGTCCCTTATAACTATGCGCTGCCATGAGGGCAGCCATTCTAACTCGTCGTCTGCTGAAAACTTACCCAGCAAAACCCCTGATGGTGTCTGTACTCTGTCTGGTCTGGAGAACCAGGCTGGCGTCGTAAGTGCCATCAGTGCAAGATATGTTCATAGGAATGTCATCATACAGAGGACGTCGGACAGTGGGGAGCTGCCCCACATAGAGATCAGCGCTTCGGAACAACACGTGCAACCAATCCTCGGAGCTATACCCGCACAAGAAAGCCTCTGAGTTGCTTATCGATCGCTTGAACAGAAATGAGTTCAAGGAACCGTGTCCGGTAAGCAAGAAGCTCAGAAATTAAGACCACTGGGGCAGATCAGGTCATATAGCACGGTTCATTACTGTGGTATAAACCACAGCCACCACGATACTCCCACAAGGAGGCCAACCGCAAGATAAGGCTGAAATTAAGTTTCAGGAGCTCCTGACTTCAGTGGTACCAGAATAGAGCTTCCGGTCGAGCTTCGCAGCTATGTAGGAATCTCGGTAGGATTCCTTAACATCCGGGACCCATGGCCCATAGTCCTATTCTCACCTAACTATGCGCTGCCATGAGGGCAGCCGCTCTAACTCGTCGTCTGCTGAATACTTCCCTAGCATCCTTGATGGTGTCTGCAATCTGTTGGGTCTAGAGAACCAAGCAGACGTCGTCAGTGCCATCAGTGCAAGATATGTTCATAGCTCCAAAGTCCCGAATGTCATCCTACAGAGGACGTCGGTACAACACGTGCAACCAATCCTCGGAGCTATACCCGCACAAGAACGCCTCTGAGTTGCTTATCGATCCCTTAAACAGGAATGAGTTCAAGGAACCGTGTCCGGTAAGCAAGAAGCTCAGAAGTTGAGACCACTTAACAAGTAACACATCGCAAAGGTAGCTGTATGTCACTCTGCCATTTACGCAGGTCCCCCATCTATCCTGCTATTTTTGTCTGAGCGGCTTATATAGGAGGTAAGTATCTGCGCTCGTTAAGAGTAAGTCCCTCCATGCCAGCCGCTAGTATAGATCCCTCCAGCACTTTTGGTGCTGGGATGTCTCTCTTTAAGACGACCTTGAAGAACAGTAAGTTCGAAATAGATTTATCGTTATTGAATTGAAAATAGTTTTGCGTCTGTCTAAAAGAGTAAAAGAGAAGCTTCACCACCACAGCCTTGTGGTACCCAAGGAAGAGGTCCAACAGATCACCCGTCCGACGATGGATATTTATTAGAAAAGGCTCAACACCTCAGCCTTGTGGCCAATCACCCTATAATGGATATTTACTACAAACATTACAGAAGAGGTCCAAGAAAAGGATCACCCACCCGACGAGGGATATTTTTTAAAACCACCTCAGTCTTGTGGTACCCAGGGAAGAGGTCCAACAGATCACTCATTCGACGTCGAATGTTTATTTAAAACTAAATAGAAAAGGTCCAATACCTCAGCCTTGTGGGCAATTACCTTATGACGGAAATTTTCTACAAACAAGAAGAGAATCACCCACCCGACAAGGAATATTTTTTAAAACTAAATAGAAAAGGTCCAATACCTCAGCCTTGTGGGCAATCACCCTATGACGGATATCTTCTACAAACTCAACAAAAGAGCTCCAATAGATCACCCGTCCAATGACGGATATTTATTAGAAGCTAAATAGAAAAGGTTCAGCACTTCAGCCTTGTGGCCACCCACCCTATAACGGATATCTGCTACAAACTTAACAGAAGAGGTTCAATAGATCACCCGTTTGACGACGGATATTTATTAAAAACTAAATAGAAAAGGTTCAGCACTTCAGCCTTGTAGCCACCGACCTTATGACGAATCATTACATCCAAGAGCCCCTCACCAGGTGCAGGAATCCTCAACATTATTTTGCTTTCACATGCTCTCATGGATTTTCATTCAACTTCTCGCAAGGAATCCACTATCGCACAAGCATTGACGACAGTATCTGACATCCATCTGCGGTCGAAATGTCACTTTCCCTCCAACAGCACGTGACAACAGCACAAAATGCCTGTTCCCCTCCAAGCAAACACCACTAAATTCCTGTCACCACCGCCAATTCTTCGAGGAGCGTGTCTCAGCAGATCTTGCCACCGTGCGTATCTTTGCATGCACCTACCAGACAATAAATTAAATTTCCCTCTCACCCTGTCGGAAAAGCAAGCAAAACAAAGCAAATACGAGTACACGCGAAACGTTTATCTCTCGGCGAAATTTTAAACAAATTTCTGCCTCTATCGGCCGCAGCCGCACGGAGTCGTGTGTTAAAAAGTTTCTGCCTCCTGAGAAAAAAGAAAAAAGAAACAGAACACCGCCTGGCATGAGGGGAGGAACAAGGAAAACTTTTCACGAATAATTTACAAAAGTCTCCGCCGCCGTGCCGAGTCGAAGCGGGCTCCCTTTATCTCGGCAAAACTAAAGTACGAACGCCAAATTGTAATTTAAATTAATTTCCTTGTCCCCCGCTTCCCCGGTTTGTGCTGTTTTTTCTGCTCCTGCGAGCGGGGGGAGCTCCTCGTGTTTTACAAAAGGGAAAACCATACACGAGATGGCATTCGGAAAACCCCAAAACGAAAACTTTCTTTTTTTTCTGTGTTGTTGGAGGACGACTACAGCGACGGCGATGATGACGGGGACAACAACAAGAAGAACGACGCTTGTTCGTATTATTATCCCGAATTCGCCCCAAGGGATTTCCCTGGAGTTTTCCGTCTTGCCAGCTTCGCCTTCTTCATGGTCGTCTTCGCCCTCGTCGTCGACTTCTGTGCGCGCTCTAGGCACATGCGGGGAAACAGAAGCGGCACAAGGCAAAGCGGACAAACGATTAGGAAAGGAGAAGAGAATACGGGCACGAAAGGGAGGCGAATGAGTCTCTTGGCAGTGTTCTACAACTTTCGGCTTCACTAGTGCGGGTTAAGACGTCGGAGCGACAGAGGATGGAAAGGATAATTTTTTCCCGTCGATTTCTTATTTTCCACCACCTCTCCGCCAGTGAATCAGACGAACAACGTCAACGAGGGGGATGAGGACGAAGACGAATAATGGGGAGCACCAACCGACAACGAAGTCGATTTTTCTTGATTTTCCCCAGATTTTTCCTCATTTCCCTGTGTGTGCGCGTGTGCCTTGTGATGATTTCCCCGAGCCGGCGACGACCAGAACGAGGACAAAAACGAGCACACGATGACGACGACTATGACTGCGACTACGGTGGTGGCAGTAGCAACAACCACCACCACCCGTCCGGAGCAAGCCCAGCACATGAGGACGACAAACGAAAACGGTAAGGATAATGTCGTCAAATGGGGTTGCTTCTTATTTATTTTATTCGAGTTTTCCATCGTTGTGTCGTGCCGTTCTCGTGGGCTCCCAGATACATTTACTCTCTGCTCTGCTAAGGGTTGCTGGTTGTGTGTTTCTATTTTCCTTATCCCCTCTGTGCGGAAATCAGAGTGACACACACACACATCCACATGCATACGGTTTGCGACCCTCGCTCAAAGCTAGAAACCAATTTTTCGTGAAACTTTGAGTGGAGGGTTGATTGGAAAATATTGTGCCACTCACAGTCACCTCGCCCGAAGAGGGGTTGCGGCAGTATTCGACGACCCCCTTAACAACCAATACTGTGTCAACGTCACCATCGAAGGGAAGACGACGACAACGACGACGACGACGAAAGCGGCGGACGATGATGACTGCCCGAGGCTCGAGGTTCGAGGAGGAAAGTGTTTCTCTCTAGTGGATTTTCCTCAATCGAAAAAATGGATTTTCATTTTTCGTGCGTTTGTCTGTGTTTGTGTGTGCAGGGCGACGAAGTTGATATGATGTATGCACGAACCTTAAATAATGATCAAAGTGCTCCCGCACTTCCACCGTCTTCTTCGTCTACATGGGATTGGGGTTAAGTCCTGCAGTTTCTACTCTTTGTTTCGGCGCTTCCTTTGTTTTCCCGTGTGGCTATTCCTCAGTCAATCCCGTCTAAGGCAAGAAAGGAAACCGTGCACGCGAGAGAGAAAGAGAAACAGAGACTGCAAAGGTGTCAGTTTGGGGTTCAAGGACAGGGCAGAAGGTACAACAACGCAGTCAACACAGAACGTGACAAGAACGAGGAATGTTTGTGATTTATTAAATTTTCTTTCTTCCTCCCTTTTTGCTTTCTCCTTTATCTTCCCCTCGTCCTTTGATGGTGGAGAGTTCACTCGTCTGGGGCTTGGCCTCTGTGGCGTAGGGGGAGGGGCGTGCTGGAGCTGACACTAAGCTGACGGTTCTCAGACGGGAATTGAGTATGAATTTGGGAAATTTTTGCCAGACTCGTTGGGTTTCATTGATGTGTGGATCCTGTCAGACGGGTCTGACGGGAGTCCTTGATGGCTTACCGACTGCGATACATGATGAACTTTTGATTGTGGATTTCTTGCGTTTTTATGCGAGATAGCACCTTTCTTGGAAGACAGTGGGGTCTACGGATTCGTTGCTTTGAAACAAAAGGTCTGAAAATACAATTCACAACAAAATGTTCCTCTCTGCTTTTAATCGTCGAACGACTTGTGAGTAAGACAACCGCCTATCTAACAGATCACTTAGCAAGTCCCGGGACAAAAAGGGGGCGCCACTAACAAAATATATTAATTTCATTCTTGTTCGTGGAGCCCAATATATGTCCCGTGACTTATTGAGAGAAGTGCCAGTTACACTGTGTCGCATACTGGATTCTAAGAGGGACAAATCTGCTGTTTCTTGATCTATTATTGTACAGCCCCCTATCCATCATTTGAGGACCTGCTGCACCACGGGGTACAGGACTACAGGAGATAATTTTTGCTGATTTTGGGGTTGTGCGTTGAAACCGGAAGCGATCTTCTGAGCAACGCCGGCATTCAATGATCGCCTTCAACAACACAAGTTTCCGACGTGAAGAGTCTCTGAGCCGAGCTGTTAGAACAGTCCACAATGCACTAAAGGAGGCGATCTTCTAGTTGGGGCAGACACACAACGAGCGCCTTTAACAAGAAAGGCAAAGCCGCATTGAACAAGGCTTCCGACTCATTGTACCCGTTGAGGCGCCGCCTTGTAGCCTATCCGTTTCGTCATCAATGCAAACAGAGTCAAAATTGTTTTCTGTCCTCCCTCCTTCGCTTTGGAAAACGTCCACATAGCTGAGCAACTGGTTTTTGGACACTTTTTAACACGTTAAAGACGTTCCGTGCGTTTTCCACATTTCAGACTTTTTGACGTTTTTGCCGTTTTTGACGTTTCTGTCGTTTTTACGTTTAAGACGTTTTCGCCGTTTTTGACGTTATCGACGTTTCTGACGCTTTCTATTTTTTTAAAGTTCTCAACGTTTTCGACATTATTGCCGTTTTTGACATTTTGCCGTTTTTGACGTTTTTGACGTTTTTGCCGATTTTGGCGTTTTTGACGTTTTTGACAATTTTACATTTTTAATGTGTTTTAGGTTTTTGAATTTTTGGATGTTTCTGACGTTTCTAACGTTTTCGACATTTTCTTACGTTTTTGCCGTTTTTGACGTTTTTTTTGCCGTTTTTGACGTTTTTTTGCCGATTTTGACGTTTTTGCCGTTTTTGACGTTTTCACCGTTTTTGACGTTATTGACGTTTCTGACGCTTTCGATTTTTTTTGAAGTTTTCAACGTTTTCGACATTTTTAGCGTTTTTGATGTTTTTGACGTTTTTGACATTTTTACATTTTTAATGTGTTTTACGTTTTTGAATTTTTTGATGTTTCTGACGTTTCTAACGTTTCTGACGTTTCTAACGTTTCTGACGTTTTCGACATTTTTTACGTGTTTTATGTTTTTGACGGTACATATGTTCCACAAGCAGCTCACGTAAAAGGCGTATAACCGTGGCGACGAATGTTACTCAGGTTTGTCGAAACAACTGGGACTGGACCTGCCCAATCAAAGCTTCCAGTCAGGCACCTGACTCGTTCTAATAGTTCTGCTAGTAGAAAGCTGACACGCTTGCGGGGGTCAATCTTGGTGCTTTCGAAAGAATCAATCTGAACCGAATAAATGGTCTCGTCTGTGAATGGAGGGAACATAGAACCGTGAACTATTCAAGCTGTATAAAGATTTGGATGTACTCTGAAGGGCAAAAGTTCCACCCCATCGAGCGCTATCTAAGTACCAACCCTTTGAGAAGAAGAGCCAACGGAAACTAGGGAATCGTGGATGTACGGCAACTTGATTTTATTGCCTGGAAGCAGGACTAGCAGCTCAGGTCTGGACCTAATAAGTAAGTTAATGCGTTACGACACAGGACAGGACTAGAATAATTTCAGTGGAGATTATAATCAGTTCTTTTAAGGGAATGTGCTATATCTCTGTTGCTCTTTGAACCTAGGAGGACTGTAATTCAATAAAGAGTTTTAATTAGTGGCGCTACAGTCCGGAATAGACCTGGATCTCAACCAGCCTCTCCAGACAATTACGATCTTTCGTCAGCTAAACCCAGTTACGCACTTCAAGAAGGTTGATGTTCTTTACCACTTGTGTGCACTATTTAAGCCTAGGCCGTTCTCTGTTCCGTTATCCAAATGGCTCAAGTTCAAAGACTTTTCGAGCTGGAACTGCGGTGGTCACACATCTTAAGCGTTGTATCCAAAGGTATTTGACCAGGCGCATGTCGCTGTACATCTCATAAAGTTCGTCTTTAAATTTTCTCCTTCAGATGGTATTAAACCAAAATCGCATGCAAAACTTGTCTCTTGAGAAGAGTAGAGCTTCCTCATTCAGTAACGTCGGGTTTGCTCAATTTGTCCGAAAGATCCACAGCAAAAGCCTATTGGGTCATCGTCTGAGAATTTTGGAGAAGCATGTTCTCCGGTGTTTAGTTATGAGTTTTTCTCGGTCTTCTTAAAATAGAATTTGAAAAATTTCGCGTTCTTAAAAAATGTTTCGCACATCTAAAGGTCTCGATGCGTTCGTCCTCTGCTCAGCCAAGGAACAACGCATCGAGAAAGAAGCTCATTAAGTGGTCTCCTACGAAATCTGAAAAAGATCCCTAAGACAGTGAAAAAGAGCAATAGCTCCCATTGTCTCTGACTTCTGTAAACAGATCGAGGAAAAGGTGCCCCTTGTCAATTTATACATTTTTGGTTTTTCTCACTAAACTGCATTCTCGTCTGTAGTGGCCTTCATTGGCCTGAAATGAGCTAGAACATTGTTTACGAAGAGCTTTAGATGTTGCTTTAAACAGCAGAATGGTTCACATTTACTGCAGTCGAAGGGGAATTATCTTTTCTTGTTCATCGGACGAACGACACTGAGATTCCATTCTTTGGACATGCTTTTCCCCACTCCGATCAAGTTGATCATCTTCACCTGCTTTAAAACGTTCTTTGAATAGTCGAGTCCATACAGTGTCTCCCTGCTTTATCAGTCTCTACAATCTCAAGCCTGTGTAGTGTCTTCCTGCTCTATAAGTCTCGCTATTAGAGCTCTCCTGACATGTTCTAATTTAATGGGAAGTATTTTTTTGTCAACTCGCATAAAAGTTAGTGGAACATGTTTTACTTGTAGCTGTATGTTGACCGCAGTTTAACTGTCTGAAGAAGTAACTTGTCAGCTAGTTAGGTCCTTATCGTCCGGAGAGACATGATCTGGTCCATTCTTTATTTTGCCACACTTCTCCGTCACTCGAGGACATGCTTACCATCTTCGTCTTTTCTCGGTTCTAAAAAGCTAGTTTTCTTCCTGTTGTTGTACGAGTAAGTCAGTCTAGAACTGTTTAACTGGGAGCCCAGGCCCAGTCTAATAGACAAGCCATGAATCTTCCCAAGGTGAACTTCTTGATGTCTTCTTGGAACGTTTTCACTTTTCTTTGACTAGTGGTGCTTACGGTGTTGGCCACTTGAAGTGTTTTGGGAAGATTCTGTCGCCAAAGGTAGCAGCAGCTTTCAAGAAATTTTTCAGAAACTTCTGTATGTATGAAATTGATCAGAGTCGATGTGCAGACACCGATAATGCTCGAGGTGTGCCAGACGCTGATTACAATGCGATCACTGTGGCTCGTGCTTCATTGACCAGACCACCTGTGCCCCAACTGCAAACGTCTCTGTGGCTAGGTTTCGGCTGCCAAATGAGTCACAGGCTGTCTCTCTCGGTGCCTCCAACAGCCAACTCCTCCAAACGCTGTGGAGCCTTAACATAAGTTAAAGAAACCTCCAAAGCCCCCAAATGAGTCACAGGCTGTCTCTCTCGGTGCCCCGAACAGCCAACTTCTTCAAACGCTGTGGAGCCTCAGCATAAGTTAAAGAAATATCCAGAGCCAGTCAATTGGTGAGTCCGTCCAACTCAGGGTACAAAAATGCCCCACAGTGCTAAGTCAGCAGCGGGACCTCCACTTGAACAGGTTTGAGTGCAAAAAGTGTCACCGGCGCAATCACTTAGATCGCCTGCTGCCATGAATCAAGCTACAGCTGAGGCAAGAAAATCAGCCTGCCCCACCCATCAGCGTTGCAGCAGCTGCCGCACTCCGGTGATAAGCAATTAATCAATCTATCAATCACCCGGGACATATTCCGGTCCCTGAGCCCAATAGAGGCTGCTGCTAGATAAGCTCGCGTCAAGAGGACATAGGGAAGGCGACAACGCACATGAGGATGGAGGACTCTGCATAATTTGAAAAAACAAAATCCCAGTCACCAATTGCGCGCACACATGAGGAGCAAGATGAATGAGCGCCGAGCAGAGAGCTGCGATATCCGATGATTAATTGCGCGAGCTGAGACGATCAAGTTTTTCGACGCTGGGGTGGGCGGGGCGAGCGTCTTTGGGGTGTGCTTCGGAGGAGACAATGAGCGTTTGGATACATTTGTCAGGTCCTGGTGGTGAAAAGTGAGATAAGCGATGAAATATTCGAGGAAGGGGGTCGTGGGGACATTACCGGGAGCAAGAAAAGCGGTAGGGAGAGCCATTGGAGTTTATCATGTGGAAAGATTTGGAAAATGACTGCAAATGGAAGTGGTTTGGCTAGTGGGTGCGTTGGGGCGAGGCATTGAATGACGTGTGTGGGTCTCTGAAATGATTTCTAATGCCTCAGGAGCTATGTGTCCCATTTGACAGAGGAGTGGGCTTCCAACGTGAACCTAAGCTTTGAGGGTTGGGCTTGAGATATCGGAATCCCTTGCAATCAACGGCAAATTGAGTCAAAGTTCTGAGCCTAGAATTCGAAGCAGAAAATCGAATGCTCTTAGAAAACCCTCCTAGAAATCCTCTCAGATGCCGAACAGCATCAAACTCAGTCAAAGGATACACTCTCCTCCACAACAGGAGCCCCACATCCGCTTGCCAATCCAAATCCAAATAGACCAAGTCAATTCCATTAGTCACCGGCGTCGCCTTTCAAATCGATTTTCAATCGCATCCACTCCTTCGCCGGGGACACACTCGAGATTTGTTTTCTCTTCGCGTTGCTCCGTTCTAACGAAATTAGAGCGGGGAAAACTCAATCGCATTGAATTTGCGTCTCCAATTTGTCTGCGAGGAAAATGGCAGAACCAGCCCGCTGAAGAGGATGCACGGGATGTCTGTACTTTGTAACCAAGAATCATGCTCTCCTCAAATGATCCAATAAAACAAATTCCAACAGCCACCCCTTCCACCCCATCCTCCACAGAAAAAAGTATCCTCTTCCACTTTAAATTAAAATCATCCATTTTCTCTCTGTTGCGCTTCTCCTTCGCGCCGCCCAGCCACCCACGGGACACATTTCCAAGACGTTCTCACAGTCATCGCCATCGCTATCGTCATCGTCGTCGTTGGCGTCTATTAGCCTCCGACAACGACGATGGCGGTGATGACGATGAGGACGAAAGGGCGGCATAATGCAATAAACCCGAACAAAGCAAAATGAGGAAAAAAGCAAATCACTCCGAAAAAAAATGAACGAAACAATGGAGAAAACTGTAAAGACGGAGGGGGGGTGCTGCGAAAAGAAAAAGGAGCTGCAAAAGGACAGCGTCATTGTGACATGAAGCGAAACGTCCTTCACCACGTCCCCTGCGCGACAGTCAAGGGATGACTTTTGTGAAAAGTTAAATGGGTGACAGAAATTAAGTGCGACGCCTTGGTGGTGCGAGGAGGGACGGAGGCAACAGTCCGGGAGTTGGTTTAGGTTTAAATTGTTTCAGATTTTTTTGTTTGGGAATTTGAGGAGTTCTCTGATGAGTGGTGAATAAGCGATTTGCTCAATGGCCACAAATTACAATTGCTTCACCCCCCGACTGGTCTTGAGGATTGGAGGCACGAATACAGGTTCGGACTGAGGACTCAAGGGGCGGAATTACTGGCGACACAACCATGTGGGATAAGTTTTCACACAAACGGCCAAAACCTACGTTTTTTGACTGCTAAGCAAAGGTCAAACGTTCATGGCGCTGGTGTCCAATCTGTCCCCGTTATCCTCGTTGGTGTCGCGCAGACCGGAATATGGTCGAGAGAGCGAGAACCCACCATCGATCTTAACAATATTTCACGCACTGGCTTAGGAACACATCTAATCGCTTCCATCGGAACTGCGATTTTATAACGTTCGACTTTTCTTACTCTTGAACCAGGAAGAGCTGGAAAGGCAAGCCATTGGGACCAGTGTCAAGCTAGGAAAACCTGCAACGAGAAGCCTAGAAGATTGTGGAGACAGATAAAGTGACGGCAGAGGCAGACTGTTGAATGGCGTTAAACAACGAACTTACTGGGGGTGTTCGTTTTAACAAACGGGAGGATTTTTTTTTTTTACAGAAACGTGTCCACCCTGCGTGGTGTTTGTATAAAGATTGTACGATCGCACAGGTCTCCAGCGTGAAGAGTCTCTGAAGCAAGCTGTTGGAACAATGCACCAAAGGACTCAATTCAACGGAGGCATTCAGCAGCACAAGGCTCTGACGTGACGAGTCTCTGAGTTGCTGTTGGAACAGGGCAGCAAGAGATTCAATCTTCTGGGCAGGGCAGGCATGCAACAAACGCCTTCAGCAACAAAATGCTTCGACGTGAAGAGTTCCTGCAGCAGCAGCAGTGCACCAAAGAACCTAATTTTCTGGGCAGCGCAGGCATGCAACGAACGCCTTCAACAACACAGGACTCCGACGAGAAGAGTCTCTGAGCTGAGATGTTGGAAAAAGGCACCAAATTAACTCAATCTTCTTGGCAGCGCAGGCATGCAACGAACATCTTCTGCAGCACAAGGCTTCGACACAAAGAGTCCCTGAACAGAGCTGTTGGAACAGTATGCCAAGGGACACATCTTCTAGGTGGCAAAAAATACCCTTCACCAGCTGGGTCTCACCATTTGACGCGGGGAAGCGGACTACATCGAGAGGTGCGTTGGTCCAGGTCACAGCCTCAAAAGAACTGCTGAAGTATTTAAAGCACAGAAAGGAAAAGAAAGGAACCTCAATGAGGAAGCCATTCTAATGGATGCTTAAGACCAAAATGAAGGATTGTGAGGTAATACCAGGGTCGATGACGGTTTAACAAATTTTTCAGAGATTTGGCTCGATCTTGATGGGCATTGGTGGTGGACCTGCGGCTGTGGAATGGATTTCGTAGTAAAAGCGGCAATCTACTTATCTTGTCTTCACAATCCTAGAACTCTAGACTCCAAAGAAGAAGAAGAGCGATGTTCCAAAGAGTTGGGTGCCCACCTTGTGTTGCTTAGCTTTGGAGGCTCACAGATATGCCGGAAATCAACTTCTGAAATTTCGATCAGTGTCTTTGGGACAAAGATTTGAACTTCTACAACAAGGGGCCCAAGTCATTCTTTTTTTTAAGCTGAAAAACAGGCTGTTGGGAGCTGTTACTAAGAGTAGACTTAATACATAGGTGTTATATGCAGCTTGACTGTCTTTCTGTCTTTTTGAACAGCTCTAAGACGCACCTAGAGCTGTGAGCTGCAGAACTGGGAAGCGACCCCTTGTTAAGAGACAAATAAGTGAAACTTGGCTTAGTCCCTGGACAAACTGAATCTTCTCTTGTAGAGCCTTATGAAAGTGGGAATGGGAACACAAACCCCCACCTCATTTAACAATTGAACAGCCTTAAGGACTCAAATGGGCCAGACTCTATTTTGTACAAAGACAAGAATAATTTTATAAAAGTTAGGGAGCTGTATGACTGACTGCTAGGGACGCATGACTGTAAAATTTTAATTTGTGCAAAACTAGGACTGTCGGCTGCCCAGATTAGGGTGAAACTTTCGAGCACCTACAGCTGCCGAGCTGCCTGGGGAAGGGTGAAATATTCGAACCCCTGAAGCTGCCCAGCTGCCTGGAGGAGGGCGAAACATTCGAACACCCGGAGCTGCCGAGCTGCCTGGGGAAGGGCGAAAGGTTCGAGCACCTGGAGCTGCCGAGCTGCCTGGGGAAGGGCGCACCAGCCGAGCTGCCTGGAGGAGAGTGAAGCGTTCGAGTTGCTGGAGTTGCCAAGCTGCCTGGAGGAGGGCGAAACATTCGAGCACCTGAAGCTGCCGAGCTGCCTGGAGGAGGGCGAAATATTCGAACACCTGAAGCTGTCGAGCTGCCTGTAGGGGGGGCGAAAGGTTCGAGCACCTGCAAGCTGTCTGTAGGAGGGCGACGCATTCGAATACCCGGAGCTGTCGAGCTGCCTGGACGAGGGCGAAAGGTTCGAGCACTAAGCGCTGCCGAGCTGCCTGTAGGGGGGCGAAAGGTTCGAGCACCTGGAGCTACCAAGCTGTCTGAAGAAGGGCGACACATTCGAATACCCGAAGCTGTGGAGCTGCCTGGAGGAGAGTGAAGCCTTCGAGCGCCTGAAGCTGCTCAGCTGTCTGGAAGAGGGCAAAACTTTCTAGCACCTAGAGCTGCCAAGGCAGGGCTAAACATTCGACCAACGTGTATGTGATCGTTCTGCATACGAGTGTCTCAAGAATTTGATTTTTCAAAAAGAAATTCAGCCGTAAACCGTAGGAAGAGCAGGAGCAACTCCAACCTCAGACAAAAATTAACTACACAGGTCTTGGACGGGTCGCCCCAGTGACTGGCTTGAAAAAGTGGATAACACTCTTGGCTGCCCGTTCTTAAGGCCTCATACCAAGGGGATTCTGTTCTCCTAAGCACCAAATGAGCAGTCAGTCCTCTCGCTTAGAAACGAGGCCTTTCATCTACCTCTGAAGTTTTCGCTTCTCGAAACTAAATTTCCAATCCAAGCCAGAATGAAAGGATCACTCTTCAGGGTACAGTCGACTAAAACCCTTTTTCGTAGCTGGCATGAAATGTCCTAGAGCAGACTAACGCTGACAAACTAGACTTTGCCGCCCGAGACCATCCGTAGCTCCACTTGCACCATGAATCTGTTTTTCAGCTCCAAATCCAGTCATCATTCATTCAACATCCACTTGCTTTGACCACACATCCACTCCATTCCCAACTGTCTTGGCAGTCATCCTCTCGCAGTGCACTCCCTAAGCCACCCATCGAGGCAGCACAGCTGCCAAACCAAACAGAAAACATATCAAACTTCCATATCGGCCGACACAATCGATAAGGCATTCAACTCCTCTGACAATGATGGATTAACACGTTGCTCCAAATTGCCTCACCGTCGAGCCTTGTCAACTGCCTTCAGTCCCCCTCTCTCTCCCTCTCTCAGCTCCTAGCCCACCGGCAGCCCACAGAGGCAGGCCATTTTAACGTCCAACGACTTGATAACGACCATACATGGCGTTTATAAATCGCTTGCGCTAATAGGCTTCGATTATGGGAAACGTTGCGCTGCCGTCCGTGCATGTTATCGACGTGGTCGATGGCTATCTCAAGCCATGTGAGTGTCCATGTGTGTTGTCTCCGATTAGACATGGTAATTCAATTTTAATTTGACCGATGGAGAAACCGAACCATGTCCTGTGACAGACGCCGTGTCTCCGTCACGAGGACTAGGCACACAGCCATCGGAGTGCATTGTCCCGAGAGTGGATTGTCAAGTGAATTTTTCATGAGATTTGCTAACATGTGGGCAGTCTAGGTGGTATTTCAGAAGACAGGCAGGAGCTTGGGGGAAAGGTTACTACTTCCTTGTTGTAGACAGTCGTGGGCAGTGGACTAATTTGGAAAAGGGGGCTAAAGAGAAAAGGCCTTCCACACTTCTCGTGGCACTGGTGGGTTGCGAGGACCAGAAGCAAGACACGCTCATTTTTATCACGCCTCATCTTCTGTCAGGTCTTATTTATGCCATATCCGTCCAATGATTCTTTGTGCTCAATGACAAAACAAACCGATCGTCCGCTGGCCATTTATGTTGACAATTAATTTTTGCCTCGGCAAAGAAGACTTTGATGTTAGGCGCACAAAATTTATGTTTTTTTGATAAATTCTCGTATAAGCTTGCCGGTCAAAGGAAGCGTTTCACTTTGATCTGTCAGTTCTTCGCTTGGTGCTGTCGCACTTCAAAGCTCTGGTGTAGTGTTTGATAAAGTATTTCACGGAGGTCTGACGGCCATGGGAGTAGGAAGTTGAGTGGCACGTCTGCTTTTGAGAAAATTCACAACCTTGATACACTCTCGTCGTCTTATATGCCCTTTGAGCAGTGATTTTGAAAGGAAAAGGATGTAAAGACAAATGCAGGACAACAGACGAGGGCAAAGTCTACAAGTTGTGAAAGAATACGGGGAATGCGCAATGCAGGCCACATTGTGTGTAAAAGCCGAAATGATTCAGTTTTCGATTAAAGGACTCGAGGAAAACCGAACGTTATGGTAAACAGGTGCAAACTGTCAGTCGATGATTCTAAGTGGCTTGTCCGGGATTGGTAGAGATAACCTCAGCCGTTGCTCTGGACGGTTTGGCGGGGCGCCTCGAAGAAAAGAAAGTTGGAGTGAGCTTCTTCATTAGCTGGCGCTCCAGAATGAATCTGGGAATCACCCAGCATGATTGCCCCATGCCTTTGCTAGTTGTTCACAGCCACGCACGATCAACTGATTGAGATCCCCTTCCAGAAGCGTGCACTGCCATAGGCGTGATCGTCCTACAGCACACCATTCCACAGGGTGGAGCTTTGCTGTCCATTCCCTTAAAACGATCAAACCAATTTAGTTCTGAAGACTCTAGCTTGGTTGACCAGATCAAGGTCGTTGTTCAGTGTCCTTTGATACAAAAGTCAATTCAAAGCGAGCATGACTCCCCCTGACTTTCCCTCCACTGCAGTAAGTGTCCATGCTTCAGTTGGTGTACATTTTGCTTTCCTTAGAGTAAGACTGGGGCTGTGAGGGCTTTGTTTAGGGTGATCTTGGTCCCTCCGGGAAGGCTTTTTCCATAACCGTTTACATCTCCGAAGTTATGGCTGTGGTGGCGTTGTGCGACAGTCACGCGCCGAAGGTCGAGATTCATTTCACGACTGAACATCTCGTATTTTCCACGGCACCACCTCTTTCGAGCTGCTGACGACACTCAAAGGGTAATTGTTGTCTTTGAAATGGCTTCTCAAACTTCGCCCTTCGGAGACGGCCAAACATTGTAGGTTCCTTCTACTCGTGTCAGATCAGAACATTGCAGCTAAAAACACGATCTTCTAGATGACGCAGGCATGCAACGATCGCCTTGAATAGCACAAGACTACAAGGTAAGCAATCTCTTGACCAAGCTGTTGGAACAGTGTACCAAAGGTCTCAAGGACGCACAATACGAATAGTTGATGAGTAAGCTGGGCCCTGGTCCCCCTGTGTCGCGCTATCCAATTGTTATTATATTTGACTGTCTATAGTGACACAGGACATGGGCTGCAGCATGTAAAGACCATATTCTCACGGATGACAACAATTTAAGCCCTGTAACCGGGCAAGACTGGGAAACTGGTTAAAGAGCATATACTTCTAGGAATGTGATCACAAGGGCAAGTACTCATGGACGTCTTAGGAAGATAATCTTCCTTACTCTCGAATAGGCCGACGGAAGTAAAGAAGCTAAACAAGGTCACATTGAACTCATGCACTGGACGGCGCAAAGTAGTGCCCAGTGGGAAAAAATACATAAAATGAAATAATTTTCTCGGCCAAGTGGTGTTAATTTTTCAATTCTACATTTTTGAGAACCTAGAAAGCCAGAATGTTGTTAACCTCTTATGAGCCGTTTAAGTGTACGACTAGCTCAAAGTTGGGACTTTGAAATTTTAGACATTGAACGTTTTTCTTCAAAAAAATTCGATATGACATATTTTTAAAAACAACCCACCTTGGAACAAGATGGTACTTTTATTTGAAAGGGCATACTATTAGAATTCAAACTGCATCAACAGTTTTTTCATTTGGACCACAAGTTTTATAGATCAGACTTCTGGTTAAGGCCATATTTTGCTGAAGGTACTTTCATGTTTAATGGGTCATAACAAAAGTGGTCTAAAGTGCTTCAAAAGGAATTTACAATTTGCTGAAAGCTTGAAATATTCTCTGTCGATGGTGCAAAAACAAAAATTCACGTTCTTGCACTTTGGGAGAACGAGTCGTTTAAGTGGAGCAAGTCAAGGCATTTTTTGGTATTTTTTTTCCCCTTTTATGCTTGCATTGCGTGTATACCATGGGCATGAACCACCAAGTACCGAAGCGCAAGCCTTATGACACCAAATTCTGACTTTACAATTTTTTACAACGGAAGTGTGCTAGTAAATTGTATTGATTGCAATTTTTCTATATAGGTATGAATTCCAGCTTTGTTTTGAGCCTAAATATACGGCCGCAAATTTTAATTTAATATTTTCTTTATGCAATTAAACAAAAGAGGGTGTTGTTTCAATTTTTTAATTTAAGGTTACTCCGTTATCCTTTATGCTATATCGACCATTTTTTTGCAGCAGGAGGACTCTATTGCACTGATGATATGTTTCAAATTTCATCAAAATGGGTCAACGGATTCAAAGGTGACAGATTTATTTCCGCGTTCTCCAAACAAGGGCACCACTGTGCGGCGTCCTAAGTGCCGTTTGTTGGTCTTACAATAGGAGGGATCTGGAAATGGGAGTAGGTGAGCAGTAGAGTAGCAAGCCGCATATGATCAAACTTGCGCTTCATTAGGATATCCCTATCACTCAACGCACTCAACGAAGGAACTGCGTTGAGCAGAAAAGTCGGGAAATGCTTAACTTCTTGCCAGACTAAACATGTGCGAGGAAGACGGCGGCATACGGCACATTTCTGCGCGATCAAGCCGTGGAAGAGACAAAGTGTTGATGACATGTGGCACTCTATAATAATTGTTGGCGCTACAGTCCAAAGGGGGACCAGGGCCTAGCTTGCTCATCAACTACTCGTGTTGTGCGCGCTATTGTTCTCTCACGAGTAGAAGGGACCTACAGTTTTTTACCGACTCCGAACGGCGAAATTTGAGAAGCTTTCTTAGATAGCTATTACTCTTTGAGTGTTGTCAGCTGCTCAAAAGAGGTGGTGCCGTGACAAATTCGAAAAATTGGTTTTGACCTGGGAATCGAACCTACACCCTTCGGCGTGTGAGCGTCGCACTCTACCCACTAAGACATGGCAACCACTCACAGCCACTTTAAACGTTCAACGTGATAAGACAAAAGGAAGTGAGTGGGACAACAGTCCACTAGAGACTAGCTTCATCCCCATCTTACCGTGTGCTACATTTCATTGTGCTCTAAAACTTTGCCGAAATATTTCGAGTATTTCTAGCAACTTCTGATGAGTACATGTTGCTAAGAAATTTTGTAATTTGGATGCGCTTAGACTAAAGAGGATTCCTTGCGCAGCAATGACAGAGCAACGTTGACTAGATATTTTCCTTTTAGGGCGAGTAGACAGTAGGAGTAGTCAAAGGGATTTCGTGTTCTACCTCCTTTAAGCAGCTTCTGTAGAACAAAGAACAAGAATCCTCCTCACTGCAATTTACATTGAAGCTCCCTCTATAGACGTCAGTTTGCGTGACAACTTTGATTTAAGACGAAGCAAGATTTGATTTGTGGCCGCCGTGGCGTAGTGGGTAGAGTGCGACGCCGAAGGGTCTAGGTTCGATTCCCGGCTGAGCACCTTGAACTTTTCACGGCACCTTTCGGCACCCTCTTTCGAGCTGCTGACAACACTCAAAGAGTAATAACTATCTAAGAAAGCTTCTCAAACATCGCCGTTCGGAGTCGGTAAAAATCTGTAGGTCACTTCTACTCATGAGAGAACAGTAGCGCGCACAACACGAGTAGTTGATGAGCAAGCCTGTGGACTGTCGCGCCAACAATTATTATTATTATGATTTGATTTGCAACAAACCAAGTGAGGTCTTTGACGTGTGCTTTGAAGGATTTTAAAAATGAGTACCTGTACCCCTAGTGAGCCCCACGCTTGTCCCACATGCGGATTGGGTGCATCCAAAAATGTTTCACTTCCGTATACGAAATGGTTCAAAAAAACAAACAAATTTGGCGTGTGCACCAAAAACCCAGGCCTATTTCTAACTGGCAGCAAGTTCAACAGCTTGTTGGAAATTCCGACGGTCAATTATTGTTCTAATTCTTCCGATGACTTGATACTCTTTCTAACAGCAGAAGGGAGGGGACACATAAGTTCCAGCTCATCCTCCTTTCACGCCTGCATTTCTAGAACTCTATGTGCCCTTCACTAGGCCAAAGCAAGCATTAAATCCTACCAATCAAGTCGAACAACCATAAAATTCTTAAAAGCAGGATATTTCTCAGCCGAAGACTATTCCTTTTCACAAAGCAATCAACTTTGGCTGAGAGCGACGTGAAGGGCTCCAAACCACAAGAAAAAATTGCAGTCTTGGGACCAAATCATCGCAACGGCAAAAGGTCACTGAAACCTCCGCGCGTCTAACCGCATTTCCAATTGCGACTCCAGCCCAGACACATCCGCCGCAAAATTCAATTAAACCACAATAAGTCGCAGCCTCAAACCTTCCCTTAATCCACCCTACGATGCGGTGTTCTTCCACCGCGCAGTCACCCGCCGCCGTCGTCATCGTAAACCAAATAAATCTCCGTGTCAAAGTAAACACTTTGATGGCGAATTAATTAATTTCTGGGACGAAGAAGGTTTGGCAAGTGCGAAAAAATCGCTATACCCCTTCTCGGGGTTTGTTTCTGTTCTTGCCGCCACTTGCTAACCCCAACCGGAAGGCAAGTGGTTGTGTGCAAGTATCTTCCTGGCAATGCTTAATTAAATGCGATGGCATTAGAAGCTTTCGAATATTTACTTCATCGAAAATTATTATCTCCCAGAAGACACACACGCCGAGGGATTGTCTTTGAGTCGGCAGATCATCGGTTACATCGGACTTACCTCTTGGATCAGCGTCGTCGGGATTCGCAGGATATCCTCTTTGGTGGAACGGAAGCTTTTATGTAACACGATTTGTAATTAAAAATTAATCCCACTTGTTTGTGTCTATGAGCAGCGCGGCGGACGATCAACCTAAGAGATAAACAGAGCAAGTCGAGTGTTAATCAAGTGCGTTCGGTTTCAGATTCAGAGATACAGCGAACAACTAGATAGAGGAGTTCCCAAACGAGCCACAAACATTACGATCAAAGCACTCCAACCATGTGCCTTGTCGGTTCGGTGTCATTATCTTTGCGCCACTTTGCGCGATGAAGCTCTGGGAGAGAGTGTATCTCGAGTTGTGTTCCCGATATTAATTACCGGCTAATTAAAAACAATGCTCACACACGGATACACACAGCCGCGAAAGCGGGCAAGTACACACATTGAATGAAACGATTTATTGGAGTTCTGTCAGATGCGGCGGAGGGAGGTGAAATGACGAAAATAATAAATCACCGTGCATATGTATCAGGTGGAGATGTAAATACAGTAATAAAATCGCATGCGATGTTTTTATTCTATGTTTTCTATGTTTTGCACTCACCGCAATCCACACAAAAAATGATACAAAATAACAATCGTACAGAAGCCGGCAATATTCCACTACACCGGTTCACAAAAACGCACACACAAACACGCACACACACTTAATATGAGTCCAACATAGAATCAGGTGTATTCGTGTATCTATGGGCAACTGCACTTGATTATGTGTTGGTTTCGTTTCGTTTGTTTTTGCTGCCGCGGAATAAGATGCAAGGGGTGGCGGTTATGGGGCGAAGAAAAAATTTTTGTATCGAATTCCAATTAGACAAAGACACACTGCGTTCTTATCGCAAAATTTGAAAGATAAACACAATGCTGACGTCGCGATGTGGGATGATGGATCCGTTTTCACTGCTTGGGGGAATTCTCATTGTTTTCGTTGGACTGTCGGGGGTTGCCAGTGAATTCATGGATTGAGCACATATCGCGGCAGTAGCTAGTAGATACAAATAGAAGTACTAGTGCGAGAATCACGGTAGATTTTGCATGTTACTCCTCGTGGATTCACTTTGTGTATCTTGTGTGTGCGTTTTATTTTTGTTCTGTCTGACTGACGTGCAGAAGAACACACTTTACTCACAGATACACCACACAGACACACGCACACACACAACCGAACGACGCACACACGTTACACACTGACGCGGCTTTAGCACACCACAGAAATGCCCGTCGTCGCCGTCGTTGCCGTCTCCGTGCAAAAGAGACGGATGCCTGGTATGAGTGAGAGTGAGCGGGTTGTACACCCCCCCGCCAGACACACACTTACGTCTCGCTGCTAGTTTCGTTCTCGTTCTCGGCCTCTGGTTCGGTTTTTGTTATAATTTTATTGATTTACTTCAACCGTGTAACGTTTGCTCGGCCAGCGGCGAGGAATGACAAAAATCCCGACAACTCGGCGAACGGTTTATATACTACTTGGGTGCACGATCCCCCTCGACGTCGCACACACGAGCGCAGCGCGACGTTCCGAAGTGCAAAAATCGCCTCCAATCAATTCACGGATACTTTTGTTTACACACAGAGGCAGCAAATTAGACAAAAAATTTGCGGTTTCCCGAATACACTGCACTATTCTATATTTTTGCTTTTTCTTTCTTTTTTGATGGTGATGTGATTGTTGTTGTTGGGGAGAGCACACACCAACAGAAGGGCAGAGCGACTGAATCAAACTACACGGTCCGGACGATTCCAATTGGAATTAGAGTTCTCCATAAACTGATTTATTGTGTGGTGTATCTTTTGCTGAAACACTGAAGATACATTTTGCTGAAAATGCCTCTCTCTTTGTCGCTCTCTGCGACGTGTCTGGTGTGTGCTTGCCTCTGCCTTTCTCTCTCTGTGTGTGGGTTGACGACGACGACGACGACGGCGACTGGTGCTGTTGGCGAGGGTGGGGGCAGAGCGGCGGTTGACGGAGCGGGTGTGCGAATGTGTGCACGCGTACACATTCGCGCATGGTATCAGCGGCATTTGTATATCCAGCATGTGACAGATTCATGGGAGACGCGGAAAGCCGCCGCGCTGGAGTTACCCGGTGTTTGAGTGAGATGTTGCCACTCGTTGGTGGTGTGCAGTTGTTGGGTGGATGGAGTGGAAATCCACTCACTCAGGGGTTTTTTGCGTGGAATTGCAGTGGCGACGAGTGATGCCAACGTTGGTTTGCTTGTGTGGAATGAATGGCGGAAATTTTGTTTGTTTTGTTTTCTCAGGATGTTTGAATTATTGGGTGTGGACAACGTTTTTTAAAGGATTTGAGACTTTAGGCGAAATTCTGAGGGACTGCCTGTTTTTTCTTGTTTAAGGTTGGGACAAAATGCACAAGGGCGCTGAGACTTGAATGCTAGTTCATTGTACTACTAGGCAGTAACCCACATTTAATGTAATTTCTTGCTCTGCCGGAGGACAGTCTAGTTCGCTGCTCAAACTTCTTTAGCCCCAAAAAGCCGCCATCTGATCCGAGCGAAGTCGGAATTTTGACAGAAAAGTGCTCTGCAGTGTCAAATAGTCTCAAACAGCCGCCACCTGATCCGAGCGAAGTCGGGATTTTGACAGAGGAATGGTCAGCAGTGTCAAACAAGGTTCGCTGCTCAAACTTCATCAGCCCCAAACAGCCGCCACCTGATCCGAGCGAAATCGGGATTTTGACAGAAGAATGCTCTGCAGTATCAAACAGTATCAAACAGTCTCAAGCCGCCATCTGATCCGAGCGAAGTCGGAATTTTGACAGAAAAGTGCTCTGCAGTGTCAAATAGTCTCAAACAGCCGCCACCTGATCCGAGCGAAATCGGGATTTTGACAGAAGAATGCTCTGCAGTATCAAACAGTATCAAACAGTCTCAAGCCGCCATCTGATCCGAGCGAAGTCGGAATTTTGACAGAAAAGTGCTCTGCAGTGTCAAATAGTCTCAAACAGCCGCCACCTGATCCGAGCGAAGTCGGGATTTTGACAGAGGAATGCTCAGCAGTGTCAAACAAGCGCCACCTGATTCGACCTATGTAAGTCACAATTTTGGCAGAGGAATGCTCTGCTGTGTCTTCACTTTCCTTACAGGCATCGCATAGGGTACCGTCACTAAGTCCAAGCACGCTTTAGGGCTTAGCGAGGGTGAAGTGTCCCGTTTGTATGCCAACAAGTCATCTAATGCCTTTTCTATTTAGAGACAGAAGAAAAGTCACTGATTTCTTGCTGCGTTTGGGAACATGCACTTAGCCAGCCTGCAGACTGGAGAGTCATCCCATCTCAGTTCGTGCTGTCGGGAGACTCAGCAATCGATGGAAATTCCCAAAGTAGGTTCGGTTCGTGTGAATGCCTCTTTGGATCCCTGCCTAGCAAGTTCATCGGAAAGTTTCCGTGGCCCAGACAAGTTTTAGCGAATTTTGTCTGCCGACTAAATTAAGAGAGAGACTTGCATTCCCGTACTATCTTGAAAGTTGTTAGAGGGTTTAGCAAGGCCTAACGCGCAGCTTAACTGTCGCTTCAGACTCAGATAGTTCGCTCTTTCCACTAAGAGCTGACTTTGTCTCCTAGATTAAACTGTGAAGAAACTTCTCGAGGAACGCAGATTCTTCATTTCCTTGTGGTATTGGAGATATTGTTTCTTCCTTTTCTTCTTCTTCTTGGTACAGTGCTACAGTTCGAGGTGGACCTGGGCGTAAGCCAACATGCCTCTCCCGCTTGTACAACCTCCTGCCAGTTGCCTCCAGTTGAGCATTTCGAGTTGGATGCGGTCCTTCTACACTTGTAAGCGCCACTTCAGCCTCGGCTGTCGTCTCTTCGGCCACAATAGCTTGGATTCGAGGGCTTTTCGGGTCGGAGCAGTGGTGTCCATAATTTATAATAATAATTGTATGGCGCGACACTCCAGGAGGGACCAGGGCCTAGCTTGCTCATTAACTACTCGTGTTGTGCGCCCTAGTATTCTCTCAGGAGTAGAAGGGACCTACAGCTTTTTGCCAACTTCGAACGGCGAAGTTTGAGAAGCTCTCTTAGATAGTCATTACTCTTTGAGTGTTGTCAGCAGCTCGAAAGAGGTGGTGTCGTGAAAAATTCGAGGTGTTGAGCCGGGAATCGAACCTAGATCTTCTGCGTGTGAGCGTCGCATACTGCCCACTACGCCACGGTGGCCAGTGGTGTCCATACGCTCTATATAATCCAGCCATCGTAAGTGTTAAATTCGAAGACGTTTGACGAGCCGCAAGCAGGGCATTATGTCCACCATTCAATCTTCCCCTCCAAATGGCGTTACTGCAAACAGGACCAAAAATCGCCCTCAGACCTTTTCTATCGAGAAGAGTAAGGGTTTCTTCATCCGCTATTACTAATGTGCAGGTTTAAGCGTCGTAATACAGAACAAGGAGGATCAGCGTCATAATGCAGGACTAGGAGGATGAAGCCGTTCTAAGAAGCCAGTATCGCCTTAAATGCTTTCAGATGGAACACCCATGATTCTTAGAAGGTCGACGCCGACATAAACAGTGAAAATTGTCAAAACTTGCTTGGCAAAGATTGTGAAATTTCTAAACGGCTCTTAGCCAAGCTCTTCCCCCTCTATGTATCCACCACCAAATTTAATTTTGAGGCAGACACCGAAGGCAATTCCGATAGCCAAGCAGCTCCTTAAGCCGTGAGTTCTAACGATTTAATTTCAAAATGCGTCGACTTTCTACAGAACCTGGCCAGAACAATATAACAGAATTAAACTCGAGGAGTTGGAGCTCACCAGCAGGTACAGGAGTTTCGAAAAGTTAGGCAGAACCAAGGACTTCTGAGCGGACTTCGGTTCCTTGATTATGATGTTGGTTGTTTTTTGTAGTCAATGCCCGCTTTGAAGGCAGCCTTACCCAAATTCTACAGTTCAAAACGTGTTGGTTTGCTGAGGATTATCTGACGGGAATTGACGTGCAGTTTGCGCTGGTGATCTCCCGAATCTTCTGTGTTGCCCGAATCTTTTAGAATTTCAATAGAGGACCAAGCAGAGATCCATTACCTTTAACGCCTTACACTTGACCATTTGCCGAAGGATGGATGTGATAAGAGTTTTCACGGCAACTCCCGTCGTTTCGCTCTGCATCGACATCAGAATGTTTTTATTGACATTCATCAGCTACTGTAGGGAGTTTTCCAGACTCTGGCAGACTCTGGCAGACTCTGGCCCTGGCTAAACGTAAACCTTTCAAACCAAGTCTAAACAGAAGTTCTTCCGAATAGGTAATATGTCAGATTTTACTGCATTGGGGTACAAGGACTTTTCTAGGAAAGTTTTCCGCCCACTGACAGATCACACTGGCCCAAAAATAGGTCCCTCTCAAAATGGCGTTTCATTGGACCGTCTGCAGAGTAGATCTTCGTGTCTTCACTTTCCAACGATGGGCATTTTTAAGCTTGAAGAGGACGAGATGCTGCGCGGTGCTAAGTCTGTAAAATACTGTGCTCTCCACAGAAGACTGTGGTCTCCTTCTTTCAACTTGGCCATTGGGATGAAAGAGGTATTAGTTTCTGGATAATCAGGACGGAAGAGCACTATCTTTCTCAAAGTTGAACCGTTTGTCTGCAATTCAGGGTCGAGTTGGTTCAATAATTTAGCACTGCGCCTGTTTCCCATTTTTCAAATAGAATGTAGAGATCGAGGCTTGTCAACAGCGTGATCTCCTTCCGCTAAGTGAAGTTCTCTGTTTCGACTGTTCTTTGACCCAGTGGACTGTCCATTGACTGTCACAAAACGACGGAGAAACTCTTTTGGATCTCACTTAAACATTGCTCCGAAATGGTCTCAAGTTTCAAGTGCAAGTGTCCGAGGTGAACAAGCACGAAGGACATCATTCTCATGCTCAATGTCCTTTGGACATACCTATTCATGTGGTCCTTTGAAAAATCTGCTGTCCCATCAACCAAGATTCAGGCAACACGGGATCGCTAATTTTGCCCAACTGTCTTACTTGGAAGCCATTCTCTCGGCACTTGGGCACAGACCACTTTTAGACGATCGCTGACAAGGAAGCGATCAGTCAAATCCCCGAAATTTAGAGAATCCCCGTCTATTCTTGGGGAAGGTCAGGACGCAACCACCATTCTCGTCTTGATCATGACGTTCATCTTGAATCGGAAGCGGTGCCGTCGAACATTGAGGCAACATTCTATCTGGCCGCCCCTAAACTTAGATAGAACACACAAGTCATGACTCCACTGTTCAGCTTTTCCCCGCATCTTTCCGCGTTCTCCCATAAATCTTTTCAATTTGGCATCACTGTGGCAACAACTTCCTTCATCCACCCCCCCACACAGCGCAGTGTCGCTCAGATGTCTCCTCAAAACTCGATTCACTCGAAAATATTCAGCAATCCGGATGTGACAAACCAGAGAGCGAGAGAATCACGAACTGAGTGCGTGCCATGCGTAAAGCTACCCTCATCCATTCTTTGTCACCAGACCGATTCTGCCCCTTTTTCTCTGAATTCCGCACGAGGGATGCTTTCCCACAGCAGACACCGCTGTGGCACTCGTCGGCGCGTGCCCTCTCTCTCTCCGATGGAATCCTTTGTGCCAGCAGGACACCGCGCCGACTGAGGCAGTAGCTGGGGAGCGCAGCACAGGGACACGGCAAAGTGAATGCGAAATTACACTACTTCAAGCAGCGCTCTCGAGTGCCAGGGAGTACAACGAACTGTTTTGTTTAGTCGCTGCTGCTGTGGGCGCCCCCTGTGCACACCGCAGCGAAGCCGGTTTTTCCTTCTGTGTGTGCGTGCGGAATTCAGGAATTGAGTGAAAACGAGTCCTCGCAGAAGGGTGGAATCGTCGTAGCCAGATGTGAACACAGTGCGCAAGCTGCCGAGAGAGAGTCTCACTCGCACACACACAAACACACCCGCACTGTGCCTTTCTTTTCCGCTGGTGACAATTATTCGAAGCGTTCTGCTTTCTCTCTGCTCCCTCGGCGCCCCCTTCGCCCAGAGCTGGCCACGCAATGCTTCACGAAATCTTTACCAGCCGCCCGAGGTATCCTTCCCAGCCACCGGGGAAGGGGTGACATACGCGTGTGGTGGTGGCTGATTTATTGCAAACGATTCAGAAGCGATTGTGTTCAGGTACACGGCAACCACATATCAGGCAGAGGAGGGTGCCAACGCATTTACTGCCGCCGTCGGTCGACTGGAGATTCCCCCAAGTTTGAGAAGATGATTGGAAAAAGTTTCCTCACGCTGCTGGCGCATCCTTTCTCCGGGTTTTTATTCCTTAAAAAATTCTTCATTAATGGGAGCATTAGGGATTTGGGATTTGAGGTTAGGCTTCTTATGCTGGAGCGATAAACGTTGCGGGGAAGATGGAAATTTCTTGAAACTTCTCCGAGGATGTCGAAGTTTAGTGGTTTTTGGTGGAGCTTCAACAGTCGAACGCAGCTTGTCTGGAAAGGTCAGCTTCGGCCGTTGGTGACCTTTTCAAATTTCTTCTTCAAGTCATTCAACCCTTTGCGGTGTCACCCAGTCACTTAACGTCCCATTTAAGCATGAAGACAAAGAACACACCTCTAATCGAACGCCACTCCAAATTCTCAATTAGAAGGGTCTCCGCACACCTTGCCCTCTTAAATTCCACCACAAGCACAGGCCGTGGTCTTGATTAATTATCGGCGTTTTATCTAGCCATTAATCAATTAGTCGGCCGCTAATCGGCTCTGGAATGGTCTAGGCGCATTGTCGAGCGTCGTGTTTGCGTTGCCGTTTAGCACTGTTTATCTAGCGGCGCCGGTACCTCAAGATGTGTCGATGATCTGAATTCAAATCAATCAAACAAGTAGATTACAATTCCGGTTAGCAATTGTCAAATTGGCTAACGAGTCGCTAAGTGGACCGGCAACCGGATGAAAATACTTGGGTTGTCGAGCAAACAGTCGGTGTGGTGTGTTCAGGGCTGCGCATCTGCGTCTGCAAGGACAAATGGATGTCAAGTGTGTTTTTTGATATCAACTTTCATCGGTTCCGCCTGAGATGAGGTATTAATTGGAAAGCTTTTAGCTTGCGAATCGCTTCGATTGTCCATTTGCGCTGCAATCCGGATGTTCCGAGTTGAAGGTTGTCGACCGAAGTGCGTCAATGGGACATGAAATTGGCCGAATGAGGAACGCAAATATGAAAATTAACAGGAAGGACACAGAAGGCGTTAGAAAGAGGTAGTTTGTCGTAGGGCGGCAAGCGTCTGGTTAATAGTCTTCAAAGACAGCGCCAAAGTTGGCCAGGCCATGTAGAGCGTGTGTACATTACTACTCGGGTCTGAAAAGTGTTCGCATCCGAGCTGTAAGGACAACGTAATAGAGGACCGCATAGGCTGAGATGGCGCACACAAGTGAAGGAGAACCTCGACAAACTTGGGGCGCGCACTTGGAGGTAACTGGCAAAAGATCGCGCCGGCTAAAGAGATATGTTGGTTAAGGCCAAAGTTCACTCCCGACTGTAGCGTCACACAAAACAAGAAGAAGAAGAAGGCATCGCCTTGAAGCGAAACGATGCGGGAGTACTTCATTTTGCATTGAGCATTGAGCATTGAGCATTGAGTGCATTTTCTTCTGTATTTGTTGTCCGATATTTTGGTTTCACATTTCCCAGGTAGGAAAGGACGAAGAATAGGGTTATCTAAGAACGTTGTTTTGAGTTTTTCGTCCTTAAAAATTTTGTACTCATGGAGTCCCTCTTCCCTAGCCTGCAATTCATACTGTTTGCTTATTACCCGATAAATTTTAATGTGATGATGGAGTTAATCAAAAGGTTGAACTGTTCCCCCGTAGTACTTCCTCACTTTAAAAGTTCAATGCTGTTCGCTTCATTAATTTAAATTTCAATTGAGTGTAACGTTTCCTTAAATTCATTGCAAATATTCACCAAGAATCCTGTTCCAGTTTTTTAGGGAGTGAATACATATCTGTTCCCCATTAAGTTCATCAGACTCGACATGATTCACTCATCACTTAACGGCGGACTACATCCTCACTGCGATACACAATCGGCGGACTACATCCTCACTGCGATACACAATCGGGAGCCTTGAAAGACCTCATAAAAAACACTCCCCTAGTCGCCCCAGTCGCAGGAGTATCCCTCGACATTTGTGTGAACCATTCGCAGCTCTCGACGAGCTGCATTCCGCCCAGCAGCCTCTCCACCGACTCATGTTATTACAAGTGTTTACCATTCGACCGTATGTGGGGGGTGATTCCCAGCAATTTAACGCCATATATCTGTCGACAGTCCGGAAATAATGCCTACCAGCCGGCGGAAGCCGAAAGCCTCGGTTTCGCCACCCCATCCTCCCATACTCCCTTCCTCGCTCTCGCTCCGCATAAATCCCTCATCAGATTGAGTAATCAATCTTTTTGTGATTCCAACGATTATTTTTTTAATTTAAACTACAGTCGCGTTAATTTCTGTTTGTTTGTGTGCACCCGGGCCGGGAATAGGGCCTCAAGTGCAATCACCAGCAGCGACACCTCATAAATCATTCGCCGCTTCGGCGGTGGGTGGAGTTGTTAAGAAAAGACTTGAAGATGCCATAAGGCAATGCGGCATTTGGATCATCGGAGTGATAGCTTGGAGAAGTCATTTAAACGGAAATGTTTTAGAAATTCGCTCCGCAAATCGTCATCAAAGAGAACACTCCACGGGATGTACTGTTGCATACTTTTAGGGAGGTCAATTAGTTTAATTCCGAGTGCGACATTGACTCCGGATGTTGGTGAGTTTTCGCGAGGTTTTGTCTAAAAATGAAGCCAACGCTGCTTACGTCACACACGCGCGAGTTTTTGTCTAAAAAATTAAGCCAATACTTCCCACCCTACGAATTTTCAATGAACTTTAAGGCTATAAAACGCGCCGTTACGATGTTTTGTTTGCAATGAACGCTCCGTTAAGGATAAACAAGATCGTTTGCGCCCTCGGTAGGAGTTCAAAAAAAAAAAAGGTGAAGGCGATGCCACGAGTCATCCCGCAGCGTTCGTTATTTCACAGATTTACCGAGCTAACAGCGTGAAATAAATCGAATCCACTCAAAACAAATATACGCCGCAGAAGCGGCGTGATTGGCAATTGTTTTGCGATTCAACAGGCTCACCGGCGCATAGCGGCAGGTCGTCATAAATTTCTTCACACACCTCCGGCCATGGGTGTATTTACAACATTCCCGAGTGAATTACAATCGAATTAGTCCAGAAATCGGTGCTATAATGAAGACCAGAGCGCATCCGAATGCGAATGGCCGAGGAACCATGGTGCGCTCCTTTGAGGTGGATATGCCATAACGCAGGAGGTGATCTTTGAGCTGATTCAATAAACAATTTCCACAAAATTAATGAGATTAAGAGAAATTTATCGCGCCACAATCGACGTGCGTTCGGGAATTTCAGAAATTTGAAATTAACTGCAGTTCACTGACGGCATGTATTTTTGAGAAAATATCCTCAAGATGAAGTGCTTCACAGGAAATGGGGTATGGAAATATTTGCGAATTCAAAACCAACGGGACGGGGTGTATTTTGTGGTTAATTAACTGGTTGATTTGTGAATGGGATTCTTGTGGATGTATTCTAAATCGGGAATCGGAGCGATGGCCTGGTGCGAATGGGGATTTTGAGGTGACTGAATGTTTTCAGCTCTAAAGGCAGCGTGTTCGAAAAGAATGGCAGTCAGTATAAACTCGGTAATTCAAGGCGAAAAAGAAATAACCTTAATGCAAAGGAAAACGTAGGCGTTTGGCGATTTCTTCCTTAGAGAGCTCCAGCAAGCAACAAAAAGTGTTGGCCCCAATACACCATAAATTATTAAATCAACCAGAGCTCAACTTGAACACTGTATACGCATCACCCTTGGGCTTCTAGTAGCTTCCCAAAAGCAGTTCTGGAGGTTGATACAGCGCTAGACTCTCTAGTATGACCAGGAGAATAATGAGGCCAATTTGGCATTGTGACAAAACAAAATGAGGACGCACAACACCGACGACTCGGATGGAACGTCACATAAGGCAGCAAAAACTTCGAGGCAGTGAAGGACTTAATCTTTCAGTGCTCAGCGGTATACGGTATATACGCATCCCCCTTGGGCTTCTAGTAGCTTACCGAAAACAGTTCTGGAGGTTGATACAGTGCTAGACTCTCGAGTATGAACAGGAGAATAATGAGGCTAATTTGGCATTGTAACAAAACAAAATGAGGACGCACAACACCGACGACTCGGACGGAACGTCACATAAGGCAGCAGAAACTTCGAGGCGGTCAAGAACTTAATCCTTCTGTGGTCCGCTATAAGTAGAGCAACAACAGCAGTACGCAAAATCAGTTTTGCCAAAAGCTGCTTCTTTGGGCTCAATGAGGAAATTGAGTAATAGAGCCCTCTCTCAAAAGACTGAGCTTGCTTTCTGTAACAGCTTGACCATCACAGTCCTGCTTTATGGCGCAAAACTTTAAATCTTACAAAAAGCGGGCGACTTAGACTTTCCGAAAGAATAGTTCTTAGGCTTTCCGAAAGAATAGTTCTGTGTGCTAGTTTTGGTTCTGTTGCCGTTGATGACATTTGGAGGAGAAGTTTCAACTCTCTGGGCTATATGGCGACATGGGTCTGGTCAAGCGTCTTCGGATTCAAGTTCTAAGATGGGTAGACCATGTAGTAGAGTATGGGCACCACTGCTCCGGCCGAAAAGTCCTGAACCCGAGAAACTGGGATAATGCAACAAATCACAGCCTAAGTTGAGTTGGCGCACAGAAGTAGAGGAGGACCTCGACACACTCGGCGCTGACTGGTTGGAGGGGGCATGTTGGTCGAGGCCTAAGTCTACCCCGAACTGTAACGCCACACAAAGATGAAGGAGAGGAACAAACAAACTGATTCAGCAGAAATCAAAAGAAGGACGGCCAGGAAGCGTTTGTGTCTTCAAATGGGTCAGCTCTTGCTTCTGAAGAACTCTCAGTTCTCGCAATGAACTCACGCGTTATATTAAAATACAGAAAGTCAAAAGAGGTTTGGAAGGAAGGGCACAAACTGTCCAGGAATTTGATGCTGCGACTGCTCAAAAGTATTCTGTAGAAAACCGAATTCCGGAAACAATTTCTAACACAATCCATCAAAACTATTCACATCTACATTGTGAAGTGACACACAATTATTTAAGGCAATGGACACAGATTCTTGAAAGAGGAATTTCAATGATAACGAAATAAATCAAGGACTCAAGACATCAACTGAAGGACTGAGTCTGAGTTGAGCCTCAAGTCAAACTTGTACCCAGACCTTGAACTGATCTGTGATTTGACCTCGATCTAACCTCTTCTACGGCGTCCCCCCATTGTTTGTCTCTTTGCCAAATCCACGTTCGGGACTAAATTGCAAATAGACCTCAAATGTCATATAAGAAGAATTCAATCTAACCACAGAAGTCATCCACCTCCGGCTTAGGAATCTCGCGCAAAATTGCATTCTTCCGCCAGTTTGCAAAATAACACGAGGTCCAGCTCAGCTGAGTTCTGCCTAGTGAGTGCCTGTGTGGCGTCGTTGTTTCTGCGGTGTCGGCGGCGGTAGTGTTTTTTCCTTTTTTTAAGGTGTGAAATTGAACGAGAAAACATACCAGGTATACCGGTATGAAGTGAGTGTCAAGATACAAATGGCTCTACAGGGAACATTTGTTGTAAACGAGCCTTTATTTTTTTTCTGTGAAACATATTTATTATACATCAAGCCATTGAACAGACAATATCATATTTTTTCATGGTGTTCAAAATGTCGAATTTTGTACCAGAAAGTGATGATTTGCGGAAAGCATACATTTTTTGTTTTCATTTGAAGAAAAGTGCTGCAGAGTCGCATCGAATGCCTGTCGAGGCATATGGTGATCATGCTCTGTCAGAAGCAACATGCAAAAGATGGTTTCAACGGCTCGAAAATAATGATTTTGATGTGAGAAATGAAGAAAGTGGAAGACCACCAAAAAAGTTTGAAGACTCAAAACAAAGTTTCATTGAAAGATCGAGTATGTGTCAGCAAAGCCGCCGCGGCTATCTGACCGATGTGTTATTCCACACATAACCTCATTCTGTCTACTTTACGATATAATAAATAATTCACTAGTTTTTTTTATATATCTGCATTTTATTCAAAATTTAAATCTTGCGTTCTTGTTTCGACACCCTCGTACTCCTCCCACACAGTTAGAGAACAAATTCCAAAAATAACAGTATGGCTCTACGAGAAAGCCAACTGGAGCGGACTTAACAACTTCTTTAGGAATTTTAACTGGTCACTATGCTTCCTCGATAGTGACGTGGATGCCGCTACTGATGCGATCACAAACATTATTTCGCTGGGCATGAGGTCCTTCATTCCTCACAGAGTGAAGAGCATCAAGCCTAAGGCAAATGCGTGGTTCGACTTGAGCTGCAAAGAGGCTATCAGGGTGAGAGAGTTGAGTTTCCGGGATTATAAAGCCAACCCTTCTGAGGAAGCCCGGAAAAAGTTCAAACGGATCCGAAATGACTGTAATGCATTAATAAGACGTGTTAAATTCTCCTTTGACCAAAAGTTGAGGCAAAAAGTTCTACAATGCCCCAAGGGTAGCAGAAGCTTTTGGTCTTTCGTAAAAAACATAAGGAATTCAGCCTCGTCTTCGATCCCAACACTCATTTGCAATGACATTCCAGCTGTCAGCTCTTTGGACAAAGCTAATCTGCTTGCTGCACACTTTGCAGCTAGCTCAACGCTGCCAGATAACACTTTGTCCCCACCTGTACTTGGGAGCGTAAATTTCTCCATGGGGCAAATCCATTTTCGCACTCGTACAGTAGCAAGAGTACTTAAAGATCTAAACATACACAAATCCGCTGGCCCGGATGGTATACCCCCTGTTCTTTTGAAGAGGTGTTCTTCTACGCTGGCAAAACCACTGCGTAAGCTTTTTCATCTGTCCTACTCTTCAGGGCTCCTTCCGAGTAAGTGGAAAACTGCATTTGTCCAGCCCGTCCCTAAAAAGGGCGAATGTTCATCACCCACCTCCTAGCGACCCATAGCACTAACGTCCCTTCTCTCCAAGGTCATGGAAACGCTGATAAACCGTCAGCTTATGAAATATCTTGAGTCCCGGAAGCTTCTTAATGACCGGCAGTACGGCTTCCGAAGCAACCGTTCCACTGGTGATCTGATGGCATATCTCACTGAAAAGTGGAACCAATCTTTGCACAATGCAGGAGAAAGCAAGATTGTTGCGCTTGATATTTCTAAGGCATTTGACAGGGTCTGGCACCAGGCTCTCTTGTCGAAAATGCGTGCTTTTGGGATCGATGAGTCTCTTCTTCAATGGATTAGAAATTACCTTTCAAATCGTTCAATAGAAGTCGTTTTGGATGGATTCAAGTCGCAAGTCATATCCACTATATTAATGCTGGTGTTCCCCAGGGCTCTGTTTTGTCTCCGACACTCTTTCTCATTTTTATAAATGATCTTTTGTCTGCTACTTCTAATCCTATTCATTCCTTCGCTGATGACAGTACCCTCAGCTTTTCATATTCGTTCCTTGGCTCACGTCCCTCCACTTCGGCCTTAGACTCGGAACGGCAGCGTATGTTAAGCACATTAAATTCCGACCTTGACAGCATAATCGATTGGGGAAATAAGAATAGAGTGGAATTTAATGCTTCCAAAACACAGTGCTGTCTACTGTCGTTAAAGCGATCACAAAATAATCAGCCGTTATCCATGAACGGCACTTGCGTTGTTGAAACCGAAAGACTTTCCATCCTCGGTATGTGTATCAACCCAACAATTAGTTGGAACGATCACATATTTGAGGTCGCCAAAAATGCTGCGAAATGTCTAGGTTTCCTTAAACGATGCAAGAAGTACTTCACCCCCTCTGATCTGGCCACAATATACAAGGCATACATACGCCCAAAACTTGAGTATTACGCTCCTATCTGGTCAGGTGCTTCTAAGACCTCCCTGCACCTGCTGGATAGAATTCAAAAGCGAGCGATAAAACTTATAGGTGACAGTAATATTGCGAAGTCGATTGACTCGTTAGAACACCGACGTAATGTCGCGTCATTGTCACTTTTTTACCGCTATTTCAACAAGAAATGCTCAGACGAATTAGCCAGTTGCATTCCTCCCCTTCAAGAATTCACCCGCAATACACGCCTCGCTAGGAATGCCCATCAATTCACCCTCAAGCCCTCTTTCGGACGTACAGTCAAATTCAGAGACTCGTTCTTTAGCCGCACTACACGAATCTGGAATGCTCTTCCCAGCTCGATTTTTCCTCCTCATTACAATCCACAGGCATTTAAAACCAATGTGCATCGGTACCTCCTCTCCCTCTCTTCCTCTATACCTTCGGCCCGTGCTGTGACTTGATCCGGTCACTTAAGGGTACTCGCAACCCCTTTTGCACGCGTCAATTATAAAAAAAAAAAGCAATAACCAGCGATGGCTGTTATAGAGGCATCACTGTTGTTTCTTATGTCCACAGGCATGTGACAGGCCGGAAATCGGAATCCACTTAACAATGCCTCACTGCTGTCTATTCCTAGCCGGTCTACTGGAAGTATTCAGACTGTTGCTGAATAGATGCGTATCCCTGTCCAAAAGTTTCCGTCAATCTGTCTTGAAATCTGGCTTGAAATCGAGGAGCTCACTAAAGTGAAAAATTGCTGTTCTTTTCTTCACCCTTCAAAGTCCAGCGGCAACGAGTCCAAATTGATGTTGGACGGACTTCAGGAAATCGTCTCTCAGACAAGAACAGACCGCCTCTCAAGCCCATATCACAAAACCCGACCACCGCTGTCAACCACCCAATTGACGCCACCATTTGTCGTCCACTTCAGTTGATCGCTCCTTTTCCCGCTGCTGTCAAGCTCAATTCTCCGCATAAACGCAACACGCGCTCAATTTACCGTCAATTGTCCACAATCAGCACCACATCGCGGCGGCCGATTAAACATCGTCAAATGAAATATTTTCAATTTCTCAAGAAGCCTCTTGCACCAATTGTCACCTCCAGCGGAACCCCAGGAGCACCACTTGGACACGAGCAGCACTCGTCAAGTGTGCAATCGGTCCCCGAGTTGATTGCCACGAGTGGCGGACGGTGACTCCTTGACAATTTGAATCAAACTATCATCGCCAGGGGTTTGTCTTCATTTCCCCTGATTTTCCACCGAATCAGACCGTCCTCAGTTCAACGCTCTGCTCATCAGGTCAGGAGCTTGTCAATGTTTGCTGCCATCGGCAGAGCGTCTGTTTTCACCCACTAACCATCCTAATCAACAAGACACACTCCTGCAAACACGACTTCACTGCTCATCACCGCTCTCAACTTTCCTCCATAAATTACCACCCCCACCCTCGGGTCCCCGATTTCCGAACTCTCGCACATAGCTCCGCTCCGGCGCACAATCACCAACGAATTTCTTAAATTCACATTTCCATAAATTTAATTTCAATTAACACAGGTTTGTTAAGACCCCTCCCGAGCCGGGTGAGGCGTGCGGGGGCTGGATGTGTTTCCGGGAATTTGCATGCTGCTCCTCAGATATGATAATCAGGCTGTCAACATATCGTTAAGGAAGTTCCTTGTAATAAACAGTGACGCGGCGAGGTGCGGTAGGACGGGCGAAGATCCTGGACGGGAATTGGAGGCGGCACAATGGGGCTCTCGGATGTGCGTCTGACAGTGAGGAGACGACAAGGCACACCTGAGTTTATGTAACTTTTGCTTACATGCTGGCTGGCAGGGGGAGCGTGTGAATGGCTGACAAGCGGCAGATCCCCGGCAGTGATGTGCGGAGAGTTGTTCTGAGCAAACCGAAACCGGGATGGGTCTTCTTTTGTCGGCTGGATGTGATGCGGTGCATGTGGGTGTGGTGCCTGGGTGGAGCTCGATGTGCAGATGGACTCGATGAAGTTTAAGCGAATGCTACGGTTACCGGGCTTGGGTCTTTGCCACGGTTCTTGACACACTTGTGAGCGGAAGGCGGATTTGGCTGCTTTGGTAAGGCTTTGCAACACAATTTCTCACAAACAAGGCAAATGGGAGAAATTCTTAGGAAAGGCCTTTAGCTTAGAAGCCCTGAAATCGAAAGGTCTTCCTGTCTTCAGATTTAGTGAATAATGAAAGCAGAGCTCCGTAGGAGAGTGTTCGATTCCGGGTCACTGGAAAAAGAGATTATCGTCGAACGAAAAGGCATTCAAAAGTGCAGAAAAACCTCAACCGACTCGGTGTGCATAGCTTGAGGCAGCTGAGAGGCTTGATAGCGGAGGTCCATGTTCACAGTGGAATGAAGAAGAGCTAATCAAAGAGAAGCATGTGAGCTGCATAAGGCTCGGTCTACCATCAGAGTGAATGGAGGGGAAGACACAACCAATACCAATACCAAGATGTACATTGTATCAGGAAGTGACAAAGCTGGTCCACCTACAAAGCTGGTCCACCTGACAAAGAGTCCGACCAAGAAGAGTTAAGCCAGCAGAGTATTCAAATTCCGGCCTCTGTGCTCGAGATCAAGCGGAGTGACTGAAATGGGAACCTGACCAGTGATGACTGGCCATAGTCTGCTCCATCTCATCAATAGGCACCCGGGACCGTCAACTATAGGCAGCTATACTCTTTTGAGCTTGCAACTATACGGCTTCCACATTTTTTTCTTAAAGCCATGTTGATGGTGTTGAGTATGAAAGAGCCCACCGTTCGACCCCCATTTAGCGCCAATCCAAGGTAGACCTGATTTCTTTTGATCTCCTTGTCATTAGCAACCAACAGAAAGACTCCAACTTCCTGGCACGCAGTACCACTTGGCGCAACTGCTTGTCCTTGAAGTGAAATTGGCTGCAATCCTCTACAGGCAACCAAGAGGCGGCCCTCAGAACCTTTGTTCTTCGCCTACATGCACAAGTGCTCGCTTCCCTTCTGACAATCCCATCAATCCGGCATCACTTTACCATGCAGGTATCAATTAAGTCCTCCAGTCAAGGACAATTCTCGTCAAAGGACATGCAAACTGAAGCCCAAAATTTTCTCCCACCGCGACAGACCCTTCACCGGCTCTCGTGTTGATTTAAGAAAGTCTTCCCCTCTTTTGACCCGAAAAACCAAGCAAACCCGACCTGGGCTCCCGCATCCCACTACGACGACGTGACCATCTCTGAATGTAAGAATTCAAAAAGCCCTATCCGTGGCTTCATCCGCTCCGCCCTGGTCCGCGAGAAGATTGTCAAACGCCTACACGCCTACACGCCTACACGCCTACACGCCGTGCGCCGACAAAAAGCCAATTACAAGCGACACAAGCGCATAAATTGTTCTTTCAGCTCTTCTTTTGTGTTGTTCTTCCTATTTTTCTCTGCATCCTTTTGAGAGCGCAACAGATTTTTTTTAGGCTTTTGAAAGGAGATTTGTGGGTAGGCGGTGGTCCTCCTATCGAGCAGGAGCACTTCACTTTGTGTAATGCGCGCATACACAGGAAAATGCAGAAAGCAGCAGCCACCGCACGATGGAAGTCGAAAGCTTTTAGCGGAATCCTTTTATGTGTGCATTTCTTGTTCTTGACTGTTGTTGGTGGGCGATGGTGCTGTGTTGGGTGGCTGTTCCTCGTTGATTGTTGGAATAGCGTCATTATCCTTCGCCAGTTGAAAGCAGCATGCCGCCACTTTACTTCTGACAAATAGATTCGCATTCGAGTATGAGTGCGTGCAGCTGTGTATGGGTGCTCTCTTACCGCGAACTACTTTATGGACTGAAGCCGGGGCAGGAATAAAGGGATTCCGACTTCATTTCGAGCGGGAAGTGCTACTCGTTGAGGCTTTGAGGTCGACTTGCTTCAGTTTGCTTGTTTCTCTGCATTTTTTTTTTTTTTTGTAAAATGTCAATGTACGTGGCGGGCAAATGCTTTGCTTCAGGAAACCACGCTGCCGCCGAACATGAAGCGCTGAATTGAAGGGTAATACGAATTGGATGGATCATTTTAGCAGCTGGAAGACAGACAATGTCTGTCTTTGAGGAAAGCAAAAAGGCAGTCCGGAAGGGTTTTGGTAATGAATTGGAAACTTTTCGTAGCGTCTTGACATGGTTTTAGGCATCTTTCAACATCAGGGCAATAGCCAATGACAGACCAAAGTCTAGCTTTTTGGTCAACTCTTCGGACAACAAATCGGGGAACTATTCGGGCCATGTGTGCAATTGTTCTACAAGAGGGAGAGGTGATCTAGAATTAACTCTGAATAGCGAAGTTGCCACTATTTGAGGGTTATCAGCAACTCTGTTAAAAATTTTAAGCGCTGAGTGTAAGAATAATGCCGGGGGACCTTCGGGGTGAGAGTCAACACACTTAACCTCTACCCCTTCACAGCCACAACATCAGGATAAGGGATTAGGAGGTATGATGGAAACAACTCAATGCTTATTTCTTAAGAAGGCCTTCAAGGGCTTCTTTATTCGCTTGTAGCACCGTCTAGGTTTCCACACCATAGAGTAGGACTGGGATGATCAAGCTGGTATATAAAGCAAGTTTTGTCCTTCGAGAGAGGGATTTATTACTCAATTGCCTCTTGAGCTCAAAGAAACAGCGATTGCCAAGAGTGATTCTGCGTTTGATTTCGGTAATGAAGTTGTTGTCCCTATTCACCGCAGAGCCGAGGTAGACGAAGTCCTCAACTTCCTCGAAGTTTCTGCTGCCTAGTGTGACGCTTTGTCCGATACGTCGATGTTGTGTATTTTTCCTTGATGACAGCATGTACTTTGTTTTGCCCTCATTTACCGCCAGACCAATTTTAGCTGTATCCGCTTCAATGTCAGCAAATGGCTCACTGACAGCGCGCTGTGTTCGTCCAATCATGTCAATGTCATCAGCGTAAGCTAGAAATTGAACTGACTTCTGGAAGATCGGGCCTCTGGTGTTGACTTGTGAGTTACGCACGATCTTCTCGAGGATGATGTTAAAGAAGTCACATGACAGTGCGTCGCCTTGTCTAAAACCTTTTTTGACATTGAAGGTCTCGGTGAGTTCGGTACCGACCTTGACGGAGCAGCGAGAGTTCTCCATCGTCATCCTACACAATCTGACGAGTTTGGTAGGAATGCCAAAACTAGATATGGCACTGTATAGCTCATCTCTATGCACGCTGTAATGTGCGGCCTTGAAGTCGACGAAAAGGTGGAGTGTTGATTTGCATTTTTTGAGTCCTTTCCAGAATATGCCATAAAGTGAAGATATGGTCTATAGTGGACTTCCCTGGCCTGAAACCACACTGATAGGGACCTATCCGATTGTAATAATAATAATAATAATTGTTGGCGCTACAGTCCAAAGGGGGACCAGGGCTAGCTTCCTCATCAACTACTTGTGTTGTGCGCGCTACTGTTCTCTAACGAGTAGAAGGGACCTACAGTTTTTTGGCGACTCCGAACGGCGAAATTTGAGAAGCTTTCTAAGACAGTTATTACTCTTTGAGGGTGGTCAGCAGCTCGAAAGAGGTGGTGCCATGAAAAATTCGAAAAATTGGTGTTGAGCTGGGAGTCGAGCGTAGACCCTTCGGCCTGTGAGCGTCGCACTCTACCCACACCGCTACGGCGATCACCCTATCCGATAGTGAACAAACGAATTCAGACGCTTACACAATATGGCAGGATTTAATCTTGTAGGCGATGTTGAAAAGGCTGAACCATCAATAATTGACGAAGTCAAAGGGTTTTTTTTTTTGCGGACCGGACAAACGACGCTGAGATTCCACTCATTGGGCATGCTTTCCTCCGACCATATTTTGCAGATGAGCTGATGCATGCGCCCAACCAGGTACAGGTCCAGCTGCTTTAAATAGTTCTGTGGGCAATCCGTCCGCTTTAGCAGGTTTGTTCGACTTCTTCTTGGATATTGCTATCTCCACCTCGTCTAAGTCTTGGGGACGGATTTCTTGTCTATCATCGTCCAAATTGAGTGGAACATACTGCCTTACAGCAAAATTTGGACCGTCATCCCCGTTAATAAGTCTGCAGAAATGATCCTTCCAGATTTTCAGCACAGACTGCAACTCTACCACAAGTTGTCCATTTTGATCCCGGCAGGCTTCGGTCCGAATTTTGTATCCTCCTGAAAGCTGCTTCACCTTTCTGTAAAACTTTCGGACTTCATTGCTGCTATAACGCCTTTCCATTTCCTCGACCGCACCCTTTTCATGCTCCATAGTTTTTCTTCTGACCACCGGCTTGATCTTCCTTTCTTCTTTGTTCATCGAGCTCACGAACAGCCCTCGTTGTTCTATGCAGCGTTGTCTTATAGGCGTCTTGTTTGGCTGCATGTGCTTGCCTACACTCTTCGTCAAACCATGGGTTTTTTCAGGGTGGTGAGGTGAAACCCAACATATCAGTGGCAGCTTCTTTCAAATCTTCTTGACAACGTTTTCAGTTTTCTTCTAAGGTTAGTGCAGGCAGCATCGAACTCTAAGCGAATTTCAGGGAGCCTCGTTTGGCAAAGTTCACAGCGACAAGTTGCGATTGTAGCTTTCCGATGTCAAACCGTATTGGCCTGTCTCGACTCCGTTTCTCTCTCTGTATACGGATTCTTACCTACGCTCGGAAGGTTCGGACATGGAGAATACTGGAGGGGTGTCTGACGTCGATCGCAACGTGATCAATCTGATTGAAAATCAGGGGATCGCCAGGTTCCTTTGTGAATGCTAAGGTGTGTGAACCGCGTGCTAGCCACAAGGAAGTTCCGCCCCGGGGCGAAGTCCAACAGTCTGAGCCAGTTCCCGGATGTGTTGTCGTGCAGACTGTGTTTTGCGATGACTGCAGCAAAGTTGTCCTCCTTTCCCAGCTGAGTATTGAAGCCTCTTAGAACGATCTTGGTGTCGTTGTTGGGGCATCGACGGTATGTTCTTTCTAGGTGATCATGGAAGTCATCCTTGGTGGTGTCATCCTTGGTGATGTCATCCTTGGTGTTGTCATCCTTGGTGTTGTCATCCTTGTTGTTGTCATCCTTGTTGTTGTCATCCTTGGTGTTGTCATCCTTGGTGTTGTCATCCTTGGTGTTGTCATCCTTGGTGTTGTCATCCTTGGTGTTGTCATCCTTGGTGTTGTCGTCCTTCTCCTCAGTCGGGGAGTGAGCGCAATTTAGGCTGCTAACATGGACGCTTAACTACTTGCGGCTTCGGTCAGTTGTGGAGCACACTTTTAGAAGATCGCTCCCAGTTTTAGTCTGTGCATCCCACAATCAGACACAGATCAAATGTCTCTCGCACCTCCAAAAATAAGCAACACCCACCCATTTAATCAAAGATTTGGCATTGCCACCATCACAATGACCCCAAGCCCTCCCTGTTGACCGAATCTGGCAAAAGTCAAAAAACAAATTCTCCCCGATTTGTGCTGAGGAAACCTATTCACCGTCGCTATTGTTAGTCCACCGTGAAGCTCACTAACATCGGCCCCAAAGGCCAACAACCACAAACAAGTCCAAACAATGGCCCGGCGAACAACACAAAAATTAAGACAAAAACAAGCAACACACAAAAAATGAATAATTACAGAACAAAGGACATCGAGGAGGGCGCCCATAACTCCGTCGAACAATCGAAGTGATTTTCAGATTGTTTTTGCCTACCTCTCCGGCACACAGGGCAGTCATCCCTCGCTTCACTCATTTACGTCTTCCATTCGAATTCCGTTCTGTCGTGCCCTGCCCACGGTGTCGTTCTGTTGCAATTTGAAAGGCTAAGTAAACAGGAATCCTTGTAAATTGCTCCAAACAAAGACACATTTCTCCCAGTTCTTCAAACTCCATAAGTCCCCGCAGGAGGCGAAGATCAAAGAGCAAACGCAAGAACCTCCACCACTGGGCGTAAAATTTATTTAAGCGAAAAAGAAAAGATAAAAGCTTCCCCGTTTCTGTTGCCCCGTTCGGCCGACACTCAAGTGCACGTACAGATACATGAAATCCGTTTCGAGTGTGTGTGCTTGGTTTGGATGCATCCTCAACAATTCAATATGAAGACGACTGAGTTGCAAAGGATGAAAAATAAAAAAAAAAAACGGAAAATAAAAAACAAATTTATAAATACGAGTCCTTTCTGTCGATTCGACTTTTGCAGTGCATCCTGGTGGTGCTGGTGCAGCGGAGAACCGACTTCAATGCAACAAAAAACAGGGAAAAGTGCGGAGAGGCGAAGCGAGATGAAATGAAAGTTAAGTTTTGTTTTGGAGTTCTGTGTCTGTATGCTTGTAGGGTAGGTGCCAGGTGAGTGGGCAGATGCGAACTGGAAGAAGACTTGTGAAGTTGAAGCTACAGTGAAATTCCCTGATGAGAGCTTACGAAATGAAAGTTTTCACTGGGACTCATGCACTGGATGAGAAGTTGGTTCTTCGCATCGAAAAGCAAAACTTATCGCTGGCATCCTCAGCAGAACTCTCTTCATGTCTCCTCTCCTGGCAACTCAAGCTCAAGTGTTCCTTTCTGGAAGGTAGCTTATGATGATCTGGCAGTTGCTGGTTAACTGGAGGATAAGGATGGATGTCATCGATCTTGATTTATGGGAAGTTCCAGTCAAAGGAGTATTTTACTCTTTCTTTGCGCTTCACTGGGACAGTCCCACTTTCTAAATCGAGGAAAGTTTTGTGTCTTTCCTTTCTTTCTCTTTGTTTACTCAGTAAAGGCCGTTTTAAGCAGGCCGTTTCTTGCAAATCGTTCCCAGTAGCCCGTTTCCAGCTGGCCGTTTCCAGCAAGCCTTTTCCAGTAGGTCATTTCCAGTAGGCCGTTTCCAGCAGGCCGGTTCCAGAAGGCCGTTTCTAGCAGGCCGGTTCCAGAAGGCCGTTTCTAGCAGGCCGTTTCTAGCAGGCCGTTTCTAGCAGGCCGTTTCCAGCAGGCCCTTTCCAGGAGGCCGTTTCCGGCAGTTCGTTTCTAGCTGGCCGTTTCCAGTAGGCCGTTTCCAGTAAGCAGTTTCCAGCAGGCCCTTTCCAGCAGGCCCTTTCTATGATGCCGTTTCCAGCAGGCCCTTTCTAGGATGCCGTTTCTAGCTGGCTGTTCCTTGTAGGCCGTTTCTGGCATGCCGTTTTCAGTATTCCGTTTCCAGCAGACCGTTTCAAGCAGGTCCTTTTCAGCTGGCCGATTCCAGCAGACCGTTTCTAGCGAGCCGTTTCTAGCAGGCCGTTTCCAGCAGGCCGTTTCCAGTAGGCCGTTTCCAGCATGCCGTTTCCAGCAGTTCGTTTCCAGCATGCCGTTTTCATCATGCCGTTTCCAACATGACGTTTCCAGCAGACCGTTTCCGGTGCAGAGTGCACAACTTCTTCATACACACGCTTCTCTCATTCTCTTCAAAAGAGCTCACCGCCAAGTTGGAATCCCACAAGTTAAGGATAGTCTTCAAGAATAGCATAGTCTATACAAGCACTTCTAATTTACTCACCAACTGTAGCGTGCATCACCATCCACCAAGGCGGCAATACAGTCTGTCTATGTTTCTGGACACTCTCTCCTACCTTTCATGATGTCGCCTTGTTAACTTTACTTCCTGCTCCAACGTGGAGACGGGTTTGCGTGGAGCAGCAGGGGTTGCATAAAAAGAAGTAAGATGAAACGGACGTGCACAGGTGAAAGCAAATGTAACGGGAGTGTAGTAACATGAGGCAACATCAAAGATTCATTTACTGTCAAATCTAAGGAGACAATGCCAGGATAGAAATCCAAATGAGAATTTTCCTATTCCCCTGGCAGTGTGGGATTGCTACAGTTTAACGTAGGGAGTTCTACCCTGAAAGCCGATCATTAGAATGAAGTGTGTTGAGTTGTGTTGCACCGGAAGATGACTGTGTGAAGGGAAGTGAAAGAACTGGAGCACATTTCTGTGTTCGTTTGATGGCGATTGGAATGGAAGAGTGATTGCATACTTTTCGGGTCTTAAGACAGCAATATGATCATCAGGTAGGTGCATTCGCTAAAAATTGTGTTTTATGTGTTTATTGTGTCCCAGATGGGACTTTCTGCGGGAAGAGGGAATTTGTTAGGTGATCTGGTGGAACAGGAATTAAAGCATACTTTTCGGAGGCTGATTATGAAAGAGATGAGATGTGAAAAGACGTTGCATTAGCGTTGTGAGGATGACAATTAGTGGCTGAGAAACGAAAAAAAACTTTTCCTTCTTGATCTCAGCCTCATGTCTCAAGAAGGAAAACTGGGTCTTTCCCTATATGATCAGTGCGAGGAAGAGGAGGCGAATGAAAGAACAAGAAAGAAAAAAAATTCAGAACTCTCTATCCTGTCACAAACTTTTGCATTCCCCAATCGAATATTCATTCAAAAATGCTACCAATCCTTGCCTGATGTCCTCCCACAGTCCGTCCCTTCCCGTCACAGTATCCATTACTACGCTCGAAGCATGTCAAAGTTTTTTTCCACGACGACACTGTATGTCATCCAAACACTCATCGTGACAAGTACAATGCTCTAGAGTTCCTTTGAACAATGCAAGCACCCTGCCGTCAACAGGCGGATGCGTGCTAATTAAAGCGAATTTGTCTACAAAGTAAGTGCCGACGACATTCCTTGTGTTCTTGCCGGTGCTTCAGAACGCTCGCGATTTTTTTATTTTTTATTTTTTCTTCTCCTTTCATACTTACTCGCGAAATCCTTCAGATGCAACCAAGAGTCATCCTTTTATTCCACACCGAACCTTTTCCTCTCTGTACCGCTGCCGCGTTCCATTGAGCGCGACTTTTCAGATTCCACGAGTGCATATTGGGTCCTTGAGAAGATTCGTGTACGTTGTGACGAAAAAAAAAGGAAGAGAACAAACGCAAGGACACACAATGGCGCAATTTAAGCGTGTCATAGGGCGTGTGTGGGTGTGGGAGACGCGAGCGAAAAACTGCAGATAACACGGAGGAGATAGTCCTAGACACACAAGTGGGTAATTATTATCCTTCACACACACAGAGGGATCTGCGGTGCATCCTTTCACTTCACAAAATGCAAATAGATGAAGACTGATGGATACTCTTGCCGGAACGATGCGAGCGCGTATCTATCGCAGATAGATGGAACCGGCGGCGGCGGAACAAAGAAATCCTTTGATCCGGCAGCAGTGCACGCGAGTTTTGAAACAATTTTTTGATGATAAAGGCGATTCAGTTTTTTGTTGTTTCGGTTGGCATTCAAAAATTCTGTTTGTGACAACACGACGACGGAGCACACGCTTAACTTCATACCCCGAGGCTGTGTACCTTTCCTAAGTTCGTTGGCGGTGCTTTGTCTTCGTAATTAGCTCCGCGAGAAAGCATGTATGGATTTGAGAAAGCTAGAGTGAAACACGCTGAAGGAGCTGGAGCTGCATGAGAGGTGTGTGCGGACTCTTTCTTCAGCTGGAATTGGACCTCTTGCTTTGTGAGAAAGAGGACTCGCACAAAGGATGCGTGGATGGGCTTGCTTGATGACTGACACTCATCAGAGTTGAGTGCGTTACTAGTCAATGACCGGGTGGAGATTAAATTTTGGTGTGCTCAAAAAGGAGAAAGTTGAAAAATAAGCTTTTCCGCCCTTGATCGGGGGTTGATCTCAAAAACATGCAACACAGCAGTGGTGTAATGTCAAGACTTGTGTCATGAATACAACAAATTGAAAATTAACTGGGAAAGTGTGTGTAGCAAAGATGCTGAGGTTGTTATTTCAAAAAATGGACCTGTCGCATGGCCGCCTCGTTTATGTGATTTTACGCCGTTAGGCCATTTTTATTGTGGTCGCCGTGGCGTAGTGGGTAGAGTGCGACGCTCACACACCGAAGGGTCTAGGTTTGACTCCCAGCTCAACATTAATTTTTCGAATTTTTCACAGCACCACCGCTTTCGAGCTGCTGGCAACACTCAAAGAGTAATAACTGTCTTAGAAAGCTTCTCAAATGTCGCCGTTCGGAGTCGCCAAAAAACTGTAGGTTCCTTCTACTCGTGAGAGAACAGTAGCGCGCACAACACGAGTAGTTGATGAGCAAGCTAGGCCCTGGTCCCCCTTTGGACTGTAGCGCCAACAATTATTATTATTATTAGGCCATTTTCATTGAGGTTACGTGGAAGTCAAAACTGTATACTAACAAGCCGGTTATAACAGATGACCTCAAAGGCAATATTGAACGTCAAACAGATGAAAATTTCCCAATTCATGGGAAAAAGTGATAAAAAATTGGGTTCAACGAGGGGTTCCTGCAATCAGTCTCGTGAAGGACGATTTGAAGGAAATTGAATTTCATATATAATTGCCACTTAATGCTCTTGAACTTACTATGATACCTTTCAAACAGTTGAATATAGTTTTGCTTTGTTTAAAGTGCAAAGTGGGAGCGCCTTTAATGAAAATTACTTTGCACAAAGGGTGTTTTTTTAAGCGGTATACAACTTTAAAATGAAATAAAATAAACAATGTTTAGTTAAATTGACATAAGCTTTATTAAAATCAACAGACAATCTTATGGCATAGTAAATTCTTTTACCAAAGACTATTCATAGTGAGCTCAGACATCATCAGTCGCATCTTGAAGAGCAATTTTCAATTATCTTTTCCAATAATTGCCGCCGTATATCGATAATAACTCGGTAAATGTTGTCCTCCAAGTGGTCAATCGTTTCGGGTTTGTTAGCGTACTTTACACATCTCAGAAATTAATGCAGAAAGAAAGTTCACGGGTGCGTAACTTGAAACTAAGTGGTAGGTAACCTTTTCCTTCAGCAAATCAATTGTGACACGAGCTGTCTGACATGTTGGCCAATTTTGTTAGAATCACAGGTTCTACACACCACAGTTGTTTAACTTATAAACCAAAATGTCAATTTATATGGCTCTATAGCGGTTACCATAAGACTTTTCCGACTGTATCGTTTCAAAGAAGCACGGGCCAACCACGGGAAATGTAATGATGTCCCAGCACAAATGTCCCACACTCCACCTATCCATAAATCAGTTTTTGTGGATGTTATGATGTCCCAACACAGATGTCCCACACTCCACCTACCCATAAAGCAGTTTTTGTGGATGTAATGATGTCCCTACTCAGACTTAAGTATTATTATCCAAATAGAGAAGATTTGTTTACTGTTTATGCACCTAAGCAAAATTGACAGTGACAAAATTAGTTCATGAAAATTGGAATCAAGGGGGATCTTGGCTTGGAACTGTTCACCTTGCTACGTGATCCAGATTCGAAGTGTCGAATCAAATTCAAAATTAGCCGCTTAACACAAAACAAAATAAGTCGAGGGAGTGACTTATAGGGGCACCACTTACAAAAAATTTATATTACTTTTAGAAAGTACAAACATTCAAATGATGTCAAATTTTCATCACAATCTAACATTTCTTCTTCTTCTTCTTGTGGCGCTACAGTCCGGGGTGGACCTGGGCCTCAACCAACATGCCTCTCCAGCCAGCACGATCTTTCGCCAGCTGTCTCCAGTTGCGCACTCCAAGTTGGTTGAGGTCCTTCTCCACTTGTGTGCGCGACTTTAGTCTAGGTCGTCCTCTGTTGCGTTGTCCCAATGGCTCGGATTAAAAGACTTTTCGGGCCGGAGCAGTGGTGTCCATACGCTCTACATGGCCTAGGCATCTTAAGCGTTGTATCCGTAGACGCTTAACCAGGCGCATGTCGCTGTACAGCCTATAGAGTTCGTCATTAAATCTTCTCCTCCAGATGCCATCAACGCAAACAGGACCAAAAATCGCACGCAAAACTTTTCTCTCGAAAAGACTAAGGGCTTCCTCATCCGCCTTTGCTACCGTCCAAGATTCTGCGCCATATAGTAGGATGGGGATGATCAAGCTGTTATATAAAGCTAGTTTAGTCCTTCGAGAGAGGGCTTTATTACTCAATTGCCTCTTGAGCCCAAAGAAACAGCGATTGGCAAGAGTGATTCTGCGTTTGATTTCGGTACTGATGTTGTTATCCCTGTTTACCGCGGAGCCGAGGTAGATGAAGTCCTTAACTACCTCGAGGTTTCTGCTGCCTAGTGTGACGCTCCGTCCGAGACGTCGATGTTGTGTGTCCTTCCTTGATGACAGCATGTACTTAGTATTGCCCTCATTTACCGCCAGACCCATTTTAGCTGTATCCGCTTCAATGTCAGCAAATGGCTCACTGACAGCGCGCTGTGTTCGTCCAATCATGTCAATGTTATCAGCGTAAGCTAGCAGTTGAACTGACTTCTGGAAGATCGTGCCTCTGGTGTTGACTTGTGAGTTACGCACGATCTTCTCGAGGATGATGTTAAAGAAGTCACATGACAGTGCGTTGCCTTGACTAAAACCTTTTTTGACATTGAAGGTCTCGGTGAGTTTGTTACCGACCTTGAAGGAGCAGCGAGAGTTCTCCATCATCATCCTACACAATCTAACGAGTTTGGTAGGAATGCCAAAACTAGACATGGCACTGTATAGCTCGTCTCTATGCACACTGTCATATGCAGCCTTGAAATCGACGAATAGGTGGGGAGTGTCAATTTCTTGGGTCTTTTCCAGGATCTGCCGTAATGTGAAGATCTGGTCTATTGTGGACTTCCCTGGCCTGAAACCACACTGATAGGGACCTATCAGGTCATGGACAAATGGTTTCAGACGCTCACACAATACGGCAGAGAGGATCTTGTATGCGATGTTGAGGAGACTAATCCCTCGGTAGTTGGCGCAGACAAAGGGGTCTTTCTTGTGGACCGGGCAAACAACGCTGAGATTCCACTCATCGGGCATGCTTTCCTCCGACCATATCTTACAGATGAGCTGGTGCATGCGGCCAACCAGGACATCTCCAGCTGCGGACAGTCCGTCCGCTCCAGCAGCTTTGTTCGACTTTAGCTTCGATATTGCTATCTTCACCTCGTCTAAGTCGGGGGGACGGAATGCTTGTCTATCATCGTCCAAATTGAGTGGAACATTCTGCCTAACAGCGGGATTTGGGTCGTCATCGCCGTTTAGGAGTCGGCAGAAATGATCCTTCCAGATTCTCAGCACAAACTGCGACTCTACTACTAGTTGTCCATTTTGGTCCCGGCAGGCCTTGGTCCGAACCTTGTATCCTCCGGAGAGCTGTCTTACCTTTTGGTAAAACTTTCGGACTTCATTCCTGCCATCTAACATTTCGGTACCTTCTTTATAGAACGGTTTATCTTTGGCCTCAAAATAGGCCGGCGGGCTCTAAAATGAGGTTGAGGTTCTTGAGGCCCAGATTTGGGGAATACGGAGAGTGCGGAGCAATTGAAAGCCACATTCATGCATGGTTGCCAACGACATGTGACACTTGGTAGAAGAGAACTTTTTTTTTCTTCACAAGGGACTTTTTTTTTGTAATTTCTTCTTTCAAATGCACCTATAATGCCATGTAGTGTATGCTGTTGATCCTTTTCCCTTTCTTTTTCAGGCGATAAATAAAATTCTGTTCACATCCCAAATACGGATGCTATAAGCATGCCAGGTGACCTTTGTGTTCATGAATGACTTAAGCGTGGTTCATCGGCTGCTGTCCAATCCGCTGAATGCCGATTTAACTCGGCAGTGTAAGTTGACTTCCGTCGAGTTCTGGACTGGTACTGGCCAGAAACTGAATCGGGAAAGGAATGTTATCGGATTTTCACGGACGTCTTCCAGACGACGGAGGGTTCTGGAGGTGGGGCCTTCATGGAAAACGACAAAATTAGACTTCACGGCTCCTTAGGAAAATTCGCGTCGGTCTTCCAGGCGGAAGCCTTCGCGCTCCTAATGGCCACCAACTATATTGTGAAGAATAGGCGGAAGGGTAGAAGTATCTGCGTCAGTAGCGGCAGCCAAGCGGTGCTCAAGGCCTTACACAACCCTTTACCTACTTCCAAGATAGTTCAAGAATGCAAGTCTTCCCTCTATTTGGTCGGCAGGCTGAATTCGCTTAGACCTGTTTGGGTCCCGGGACATCATAAGATCTCGGGAAAATATATTGACGATGAACTAGCTAGGCTAGGTTCAGCAGAGGCATTCGTAGAGCCCGAAGCCATCTTGGGACTATCCGCATCCTTGGTCAGGACATCTCTGGATAAGAATGCAAGTCTTCCCTCAATTTCACTAAGACTTGTATGAATCCCGGGTCATCACGGGATCCTGGGAAACGAGACTGCCGATGAACTAGCTAGGCTAGTTTCAGCAGAGGCATTCGTAGGGCCCGAAACCTCCTTGGGACTATCCGCATCCTTGATCAGGACCTTCGTCGACGGTTGGATCTCATACAGCACAAACACAGATCGCGTGACTTTCCAGGATGTAGGATGCAGGATGCAGGATGCAAGATGCAGGACGCAGGATGCAGGATGCAGGATGCAGGATGCAGGATGAAGGATGCAGGATGCAGGATGAAGGATGCAGGATGAAGGATGCAGGGTGCAGGATGAAGGATGCAGGGTGCAGGATGACCAAGAGTATGCTCCAGACAGAAACGAATGCAGACGACTTGGACAGGATGCAGGATGTAGGATGCAGGATGCAGGTTGTGGGATGCAGGATACAGGATGCAGGAGGCAGGAAGCAGGATGCAGGATGCAGGATGCAGGATGCAGGATGCGGGATGCAGGATGCAGGATGCAGGATGCGGGATGCAGGATGCAGGATGCAGGGTGCAGGATGACCAAGAGTATGCTCCAGAACTTTAGCTAAAAAATCCGCGTCTTTTCTGCTATCTCTAGACAGAAATGAGTACAGCAGACTTGTCGGCGTACTAACGAGACACTATACCTTCGCTAAGCATCTAAGTCTGCTTGGGCTTAGTGATGTTACCCTTTTCGACGCTTGTGGAGAAGGTGAAGACACTTTAAAACACTTTTCTGTCAGTGTCCCGCCGTTGCTCGTATCAGGTTGCGGCTGTTTGGGGCTGATGTAGTGAGAACTGATAGCCTAAATTCTATATCAGAGGAGCGCCTTTAGGTTTTTCTCCGGAAAACCAAAAAATCACATTAAATGAATGGACCAGTACCTGATTCTGAGCGCTACAGTGTAGTATATCTTAACCTGAAACAAAAAAAAAATCATCTGAGATAAAACTCGTTTCCAAAACGAAAAATCCTTGTTTTGATGTTGTCTAACAAATTCCTTTCTTTTAGTTTGGTTGTTCTTGCTTATATACGGCTTTTTCGGGCGACTCTTCCATGAAAATTATACTTTCTCAATGCATTTCTAACGGTTTTCGTTTGATTTCCGTTGTAAATAATTTACTTAGGAATAATAATTAAATTGGTGGTGATACAGTCCAAAGGGGGACCAGTGCCAAGTTTGCTCATCAACTACTCGTATTGTGCGCGCTACTGTTCTCTCACGAGTAGAAGGGACCTACAGGTTTTTGCCGACTCCAAACGGCTAAATTTGAGAAGCTTTCTAAGACAGTTATTACTCTTTGAGTGTTGTCAGCAGCTCAAAAGAGGTGGTGTCGTGAAAAATTCGAAAAATTGATGTTGAGCTGGGAGTCGAACCTACACCCTTTGGCGTGTGAGCGTCGCACTCTACCCACTACGCCACGGCGGCCACAAAAAATAATTTGCTTAGATGCGTACTTAATTTTGGGGCACTTAACTGTGGATTCTTCTTAGCTTGATTTACAATCAAACGCTCATCTGTCGCATCAAACTTTTTAGGCCTTCCCGATTTTCATGCATTTTTAATGGTGTTATTTGTTTTATACTTTTCTCCATATCACCCACTGCAAAGTGACTTCTTTTTTTCAGTTTTGGAAACACCACGAGCAGATTTTTTTTCTTTAAATTGCCACTGGTCTTTGACATCCAATAATATTTTTTAAATATTTGAACACGGCTTCGTTTTGTTTAAACTGCAAAGTTGAAGCGCCTTTACTGAAATGTAATAAAATAAATGATGTTCATCGTTGTTTATAGGTAGATCGGCGATAGACCGTTTGCCTCTCCGTTCTGCGTCTTGATTTTCACAACTCTCACGAGGCCGTCACTTCCAGAGCTTACCTAAGTCACTCTGCTCAGCTACCGCTTCAATAAGGGTAGACTGTAATCCTTCAGTAGCACCAGGCTTCCAACAGCAGCATCAGGTTGTTTTTGTGTTCCATTGATGTCTTTGTTGAAGGACAGACAGGCATACATGATGGAACCGCATTCGAAAGGTGGCCAAACTCGTCAGAAAAGGGGCAAGCTTGAAGGTTTTCGGCGAAGCGTTTTGAATTTTATATTTTTCATGTCTCACCTGGTCCAACTGACCTCGGAGGGAATACGTCTTCACCTGATGTGATAGGTCACCAGTTGAAAGCTTAAATGATGGCAGTATGCATGCTGCTCTGTGTCGATCCGTGCCTCACGATAAGCGTTTGAACTACACTACATACGAGTATCTGGCCACTGACTTCGTGCTGCATTTCAATGTGGTGCAGTCGGAGACGAACAACAATCGAACGATGATGCGCTCTTTCGTACAAATGCCATCAAAGTAACGTGTGGAAGCATTTAGTCGCAAGCATGAGCAGGTACCGGGCAGGGCGCCATGTCGTAGTGCGTAGAGTGCAACGCTCACACGCAGAAGGTCAAGGTTCGATTCCCAGCTCGAATTTTTCATGGCGCCACCCTTTTTCGAGCTGCTGACAACATTTTCAAGCAGTTCAAGTGCGTACGGACTAGGTATTTAGATCCGAATAATGCTGCGACGCACCGAACCTTAGTTTGCACTGCAACATACATTGGAATGGCTTAACACATGAATACCATTTGAAAAAAAAAATTCGAACTAATATGCACCTCCTTCACTATCAAATCAGCAGCACGAATTCAAAAAAAAACATGTCTCCGTATATTTTCTTTCCTTCAAGTTCAAGGGATTTTCCAATTAAGACCAACAAAACTACAAAATAAGAACCCAAGTGAGGTGTCGCCCGATTTACACTCTCGAAGCCTGCACTGCCCGCAAGCCATAAATCCATTCAAACTGCAGTCCATTCAGCAAACCGATTTATGTGCCAAAACTTTGTTTCGATTACGTTTCTACAGCGCACGGAAACCGGATTCACAGAGACATGCCTTATCCTGCTGCGCCTGATGGCAAGGAGTGCGCAAAAACCAACTCACACGACGTCCCAAACAATATCCGCAGCACCTGCAAAGTAAACCTCACCCGGAGGCAAACAACAATAGACGCTTGTTATTTCCTCTTCAGACGCACCGGGTGGACTCCCGTCCACGGCCCGCGCTCGCTCGCTACCGAAACGACCTAAACCAACAATCAACATTTCACTTAACTTACCCTTAAGGTGTCATCTCGAGCCGGACGGACTAAACCAAGTCCCCGGCGTGATGGTGGTGGAGGAACATAATCTCCGTCAGGAAAAAGAAGTTCTTTATTCAAAAGGAAGCCATTGTCGTCCTGGGTTTGTACCTTCGCTCGTCGTCGCTCGTTTTCCATCCTTTCACTTGCACACTGGGGAGGGGGTGGACGGCAAAGTGTTCGCCTCTTAACCACAGGAACTCCTTAGAGAGTATCTTAACCGCTTCGCAGGAGTGAAATTCGCTTGATTGTCGCCACTTGCTGTTGTCCTCCGCACTCTGTTTGAGTTTTCGCGGAAGCCTCCCCTCTCCCCGCACCAGCACGTCGTGCTTATGTCAATTTACAGATAAACTTTTGATATCTTCAGCCGTCGCTGGCTCTGACAGTGAAGCGAATCTGCGCCCCTGCCTCCTCTAGCGCACGGGGTGTTATTGTAATTGAATGAAATTCAGGATATTTTTTCACCGTGAAGAGTCCATGTCCTTCGAGCAGAATGAAATTGTTTATGTGCCTCGTGTATGGGCCGGGAGGGTGCATACGGAATAAACAATGCCGACCGGCACTGGTGGTGGAGGATGTGGGATGTGTGGCAAGTGATGCTCGTACACACGTCCTCTCCGGTCAAGCGGTTGAGGGGGCTATTCATGTGTATCCTCGCGTCGAGGAGCTCTGCCTGGGAATGAAATCCCAAACAATGATAATAATAATCAATTGAAGAGAAAGCATCGCCATCGAGTTGATTTTGAGTGAGGGCTGGGATACCTGTCGGAAAAATCATCCCCCAGTGCCGAGGCATGATGGGGGTGGAATACCAGAGCAGTTCGATTTCCACTTGAATGAATCAGATTGTGAATGCTGGGCAAATAGTTTGAATGACTAGTGTTCGTGTTCTCGAGTGTCATCGAGTGCAGCAGTCTGGAGTGAGACTCGAAGTGTGTTCATAAGGGCCTACGGGGAGGGGAGTGAACAACTTTAAGGGAATCGGAGATGAGTTTAAATTTAAGACAGTCAAACCATCGCCCTTTGGAAGGAAGTCCTTCCACACAAAAGAATTCGATTTCGGAGATGCAGTGGCGTTTGAAACAAAAAATTGGGGGGCTCAATATAATTCAATTCAATTGACCACCACATTTTCCTTCTCCAAATCCAGAGCCCCTCTCGCACAGACTCGCCCATAAGCGTTTTCAATTTACAAAACGCTGCCCTTAATGTTCCATTAGCTGTATTGAACAAGCCACTACGGTGCACGTATGTGACCACAAAACACTCATTAGGCACTCGATATGCGTCGTAAACCATTTCCCCCGAGAACGAGACAGAAAACGGAAACGAAGGGACATGGGCGACCGAGAGCCGAAGAGGGATCGCACATAAACCTCAACGCACCGCCACCGGTGGATTGTTTAATGCCGGTGTAACCGAAAATAAACATTTTCCTATAAATTTAACGGTTCAATTATTGATGACAAATGCTGCAAACGGTATTTGAAGACATAAATCTCCCTCCATCCCCTCTTCGCCCATCCAGCAGGTAACATTGGGTTCGGCCACAAATTTATATGGTTACCTTGTCATTCCCACACCCCCAGTGTGACGATGTGGTGCTGGAGTGGTCCCTTTCGTGTTGAACCGGTGCCGGAGCGAAGAGATCTGAAGTACGGGCGTTCAAGGACTTTGCGGAGAGGTTGACGAAAGGGAGGCTACTGGTAAGATGCTTTTTAGAACTTGTTGAGGGTGGATTTATGTATCCGATGGATGCAAATTGCAATTTGAAGTTATGGCGAATAAAATTGGAATTTATCACTTCCTTATGGGAATCCAGTACTCAGCCGTATGCAGGCGGTCTGCGCTCCATCGATGGAAGATAAATGAAAAGGCATCCCTCCTGTGAATTTATTTATGACTGTGAAAGGGGACAGGGCCCAGTGGGAGTTGAGTCTCGCGTGCAAAGAGACTTGGTGGACCGGGGTCATCGGTGAAGATGAATCCTTTGAAAGTTCGTGCACGCAAATATGTAATTTTTAGAAATAAACGTTTTTTTTTTTAAAGTTAATAGGGCAACCATTGAATGGCCCCTCACCATTAACCGATTCCGTGTTTAAAAACATTCAAAGAACACAACGAGTCTAAACACTTTGACGGAACGTCGCTCAATCACAACTGTTGACTCAACCAACCCAGATTTCGCGGAAAAGGCACCCATCACCGTTCTCACACAGCCAATACTGTGTGCACTGCGTGCATTTCGCGTCCTCGAGTCGCGCAACCATGCCACCGGAGCTCATTCATCTCGTCTCACTTTTGTTCAAAAATTCAGTTTTGCCAAGCGATTTCGTTTGCATTCGCCTTGAGAGGCAAAGAGAATTTTTAAGCTGATTTGTCTTTAGTCGATTTGCTTCCGTTTTGGCGGTGGTATTTTTTCTTTTTAAAAGGGGAGGCGTTTTTTATGCATATTCGGAGTTGGGGTAAAACGAAAAAAATGCGTAGTCGGGGTAAGGTGTTACTTTTAGTTTTTTATGGCAAGACGAAGAGTAGATTGAAACACACCAATTTAGAAAAAAAGCACAATAAGCTTAATATAGCTCCGTTCTTTTACAGAAAATAACATATCACATATTTAAAAAATATTACCGAAAGCTGCGAATAACTCCGAAAAACTCCGAAAAAAATCTGATTATAGTCTTTGAATTTTATTTCTTAGTTATTGAGTTTCAGTTTGCATATTCTCATTTTAATGTCTTTTCCAACTCCGAAAATCGCTTCAAATCTGTTTTTTTTTTTTCAAACATACATGCATATAAATACAAATTTTTAGAGGAAATCAATTTCAAAAGCGATTAAAAGTGTTTATGCTTTACATCCCTGGATTGAAACCCAAAGCTCTATAAATATTTTCAAACTTCACCCACATAAGATTCATTCATAAGATTTTAATGAACTCCGAAAACAAAGCAGACGCATCTTTAACAACTTATGTCTTTATCTCTGTCAGAGTAGTATAAGCTTATTAGCCCCGTCAATTCAGTATGTTTATTCAAGACTCCGAAAAACTCCGAAAAACTCCGAAAATTAAAATATTTCTCAAATTGATTCCTCGAACTTCTTACATTTCACCTGTAAACATCTCTGCATCCCAACACAAGATCTATAACTGTTGTTGTGAACTCCGAAGATGACGCACCCGGTTTTCCCACCCGTATTGTTTTCATCTCTTCCTTGAATGAAAAACTCTATTCGATTTCAGGAGAGGAATTTTTTATATGCCACACTTTTATGACTCCGAAACTAACAAGTCCCTTAGTCACTAAGTAAACTTACACACAAATGTGCCATCAGCGTGCGAAACCTGTATAACTGCCATTTTAATACGAATCCACAAATCCGTGAACATCACATAACACATCCTTCGCCCGAAACATCAGCGTCGTTGAATGACAAGTGACTCCCCGTCCCCTACCCAAACGCAGAGCTCACTCAGATCGCAATCAAAAATAAATTATTGAGTTCCATTGTGTGGGAGCTGTCGTCCAGCTGCGGCGGGAATCCTCCAATCACACCAACAGCAGTGAAATGTTATTAATTAACCATTATCCTGCGTGGCGAGCGGCAACGAAGCGGTCTTGTCCAAAATTGACACTGGCCATCGGATGTAGCCGCTGGACGGCGTTTTTGTTCACAGATTTATCGTTCACTGACCAGGCGACATATGCTGTGACGAGACGTTTTGACTACACTGCAGCCACAAGACACACATACAATCTGCACACAGCCACCCAGTTGTACGGTTTTTTGTCATCACGAGCTGAGACCGTGGCGACGACACTGATGACAGCTATTCCTCGTCGCCTGTCATCGCCTTTCGTTCGACGCTGATGATGATGGGACTCTGATTGACAAATGTCAATCGTATCGCACACCGAACAGTAGCCAATGGACGTTCATGGACCGGGAGCCGTGCACATAAGATGCGGCCACCACCCAGATTGCCCGTCGAAAAGCTGTCGCTGTGTGTCACGCTGCCATTGAAATTCAATCAATTCTGCTCGGCCATTGTGATGGAAAAATAATTAAATTTTATCCTACTCATCATCTGGATGGAGTCCGGAGTTCCAGTGTCATCCTCCTCTGCTTCGTCCTTTTTTCGCTTTGCATCCGCGTTGGCGGAGGAGCACTGTGTAATTAAATTTCGATTTTAATTTTTAATTCATTTTTGATTCTGCGACTTTATTTATTTCCCTTTTTGCAGGTTTTTCCTCGTTCAGGAGTTGTTTGATGACGAGCAACGGGTTGCAGCTCACTCACAATGGATATCATAAGACAGTGAAGCCGTGTTCGCGGGGTGGGGTAATGTTTTGTTAGCCAGCCAGGATGTCGTGAAATCTGACAGAGGCCGGTGGTCTTTGTCTGCTCTGTTGGTTGTTGCGCGACACTTTAAGAAGGACATTGCAGACAATTTGAGGCAGGAAAGTACTGATCCCTTGAAGGGGCGTCTGAGCATCTGAACTGAAATCATAATTCGTGGCTGTCAGACTACTTTCAAAGAGACTTTGCTTGAGAGAGGTTTTCATGAAAGAAAGGTTTGTTCAAAGCAATTGGACAGATTCCAGCATTGCAGGTCCTTCTATTTATCCTTGGGCTGGCGATGTAGTTTAGGGTGAACCTGGGCTTCATCGCATGCATAAGACATAGTCTCTTGTCATCTCCCTTTGTCTCTTATTCCACAAAACAAGTGCAAGTGGAGGATCTTAATGACATCTTTGCGTAATTTTAGGAGAGGACGTTTTTCAGTAAATATGACCCAAAGCTAAAGGTGTGTTGAGCGTGCGCTGTATAGGATTGAAGCATAAATAAGCGTGGATGTTTGAAAAATAGTTTGTCGTTAAATAATCTTCTTTCTCCTCATAAGGGACATATGGCACCATAAATGAGGTTCTTGACTGTTTCAAAATTATTATGCTCATTGGGGCGTGTCGGTGTCGGAGAGGCTATGTTGTGAGTCGTTCCCCAATGGCAACTTGTACTTTGTTTTGGACTCGTTTACAGGGAAACTAATTTTAGACTCCACCTTATTTGAAGCCATCAAAGACTCTAACAGGTGAATATGTTGTTCTAGAACGTGTTCAGGCAGCTGACCGGACTTCTGAATTATCGCGCCTCTTACGCTTATTTCTGACTTTCCATCTTTTTAGAAATTATGTGCGTTCCCGTACTCGAAAAAACAAGCCAAAACAGTGCAAAACAACACAAACTAACACAAAGTCTGTTCCCGTATATCGAAAATATGGGTTTACGAGGGGCGTTCGGACGACAAGGCTTCGAATCCGAACCATTAGCACAGCGCAACAGAGGACGGCCTTGACTGAGGTGACGCACACAAGAAGACAAGAAGCTTAACCAACTTGAAGTGCGCAACTGGAGGCAGGTGGGAGAGATCTTGCTGATAGGAGGAACATGTTGATTGAAGCCCTGGTCCATCCCGGACTGAAGCGACAATCAAAAGAAGAAGAAGCTTAGATGTCCATGATGTCCAGGCTTTTAGAAAGCTTCACGACATTTAAAGCAGCCGTCCTGAGATCACCGATGCTGCTCAGTTTCAGCTGCTGTCAATTTCCCCTTTTCGTACAGCTGCAATAAGGTATAAAATGGATACGTCCAAAAATACCCATCATGGATTGAGCGAAATATATCTAAGGCACAAACCCAAATGCCGCAAACGACGTCCTCATCTGAGATCATCTCACATGAAGAAGCTTCTAATTGACTCCCAAATATGCGCGGCTTTACGCGCAGATCAAAAAACGAAAAGGAGTTGCTTTACTTTCTGTGAAAGGACAACACCAAACCACGCATGATGTCGCGAAGAACGAGAGCACGCTCATAAGTCAAAGAAATAGTTCCCCTCTGGATCTATAAACAATTCATCTCAACACTTCTCTTTGACATTTTCCCTCCAATCTATTGCGCCGAACACATCCAAAGATGAGCCGCCGCCTTCGCTGACGCCACCGCCAAAGGATACACTTGGGCACACGACTTGACCTGGTTTTGTAGCTAAAGACGTCTTCGCCTTTTCATCAGTGGGCGAACTTCTTCCGGAGAACGCACCTCTTGAGACATTGGAATTGTACAGGAACATCCATTCAAGTCACAAGCATTAACTCCTCAAATGATGAAGTCATTCGCCGTGCCCCCCTCCACCCTCGTCCTGCTTTTCATGTCTCATAAACTTCCGCATACATGTCCTTTGATTTTATTTAATAACACTCTTGCCGTTCACTCCGCCTCGTGGCCACCCCCAGGAGTACCAACCTTTCGGCTACAGCGTGTCGTGTTCTCATTCAATCTTTGTCTTCCGAGTCTCATTTCCGCGGAGATGAGGTCTTAACACGAAACAACCACTGACAGGGAACCGAGAAATCAGGTCAACATCTCCTCCGCAACCGAAATTGAAAATTATCAAACGCGAAGCGCCAGCACATCACTATTTGCACGCTCGTAGCCATTTGGAAGTAATTCAAGAAACCACACACACAACTGGGTCATCTTGGAGGATGTCTTCGTAGTTTCCCATCAGTCGTCGCCGCTGGCCCCTCCGCCAGCGGAGAAGTCACCGCAGTCGCCTTCAAAATCGCTTACAAAAGACAACCACTGCCGTCTGCTGCTGTTCCTTTCGCTCCCCAGCCGCTGCTGTCGTCGATTATGTCAAAGGACATGAAATGATATGTCATTCTGGGGTATACTAACAGCAAATAATAGACTCTTCCTAGAGGGGCACCGCGCAGGCGGTGTGGGGCGGATAACATTTTGATTAGAAGAGGATTTGGCTTGGATGGAGTGGGATTGGGGACGACACACCATCGAAGAAATCCCCTCAGCGCGCCGTGTCTCCTTTCAATCTTAATGTTGGCCTTTCTGCATCGAGAGAGTCGTTTTGAATAAATGTTTGCCTGCGCAAGGACCCACTCTTGCTAGATGGATATCTGAAGGTGAAGAAATGCGCGGAGAGTGTGCAGCGGCCGTTGATGTGTGCAAATACAAGTCCCATTAGGATGTCATCGCGTTGTATGAAAGCGAAGACGGCTGTAGCGGTGGCGGCGGTGACGGCGGGGAACTTATACTTGCAAGGAGACACAAGTTTTCTGCGATTGCACAGCAGTGGCAGTCGGAAAAAGGTAAACTTCGCTCCTTTTCTGGCTATACACTGTGGAAGAAGTTTCATCGGATTCTGCACTTCAGTTCATTGTGAGGAATTGAGGTTGCTGCCGGGGAAGCGGGAGTTGTGTCCTTATTCAGGTTTTTGGTGAATTCAAAAGTTCTTCAAAAGGTTGAAGTTACAACCGATGGAATGTGACAGTGGTCGGAGGCAAGCCCATTGCTCATGCCGGCGCCCATCCCTGCCTGAAAGGCGGAAGAGTCAGTTGCAACTTAAAGAGCTCTGGAATATCACTGAAAATGAAAGCCTTCAAAAATTTAGGCGGTGGCCTGCACGAGAAGGGGTTTCTTCGAAAATGTTCCCAGAGACATGGATGTGGGTCTCTTTCAGAGTTTAGAGTGAGAAGAGTATGGTAAATGGTGGGTCATGTAAACTGTTTCTCAGTTCGTGGCATATTAAAAATCTTTTTTTAGGGTTTCGTTTGTAAACAAATTCTGGTTTGATCGTGGGCTTGTAAATTTATCTGTCCACCCATCGGTCTGTCACATGCTTTAGGTTCCACAACATTTCACGCGCACGCAATTAGTTCCGGGACATAAAACGGCGCAACTAACAAAAATTATTGATTTAATATTCACTTTATTTGTTAGTGGCGCCCCCTATATGTCACGGGACCTATTGAGTGATGTGTTAAAAACCAATCTCATGAAATCTGGTTAAAGTAGATTTGGTTTCATTGGCTTAAAAGGCAGAAGGTCGAATCTTTGAAAAATTTTAAGGATTGTGCATTGATTTCAACTCAAAAGACACCGTTTCGCGCTAGTGAAGCCGTATGTATTCAGCTTTATAAGTTGTCATGTCGTTAGAGATATGCAGAGGATTGTGGCGCGTATAGCTAGGTTCATTTGCAAATTTTTCACACGCAGTCAAAAAAGAGGAAACGGAACCATCAATGTGTTTGTGTAACTTATACTTGTCACGTCGATCTAGGACACCTAGAAAATTAGAAAAATTTTGTGAATAGAAGATAAGAAGAGATGTCAAGAAGAAATGGCTTACGAGGAGCAGTATTGGGCTAAAGAACAGACACGTTGACTTGTCAAGTACTCCAGTAAGGCTATGTTATATTCGAGGAAATTCGACCGAACTCGCTTCTGTCTCCTAAAGAAGATGCTCCAGAGACTTTGCATTTACTTTCAGCCATTGTGCTGGTTCGTGGTGAAGTAGGTGAAGAAAATTTTTTTTTTTTTTGAGAAAGGCCGAGTCTTTTGGAACTGGCCTGGTGACCTCGACATTTCCCACAACTTACTCGCTCTTCAATGAGAGTTCAAACTTGCTTAGTGGTACGGGCAGCAGACTTTATTCCTGACATAACATCCTGACATAATTTCCTCGACCGCGTTCTTCTAATGCCCTTTCTTTTCTCTTCTGAGAAGCCGGTGCTCTTTCCTTCTTTTCTGTTGGTAGAGTTCACGCACAGCCCTAGTTGTTCGAAGCAGCGTTGCCGTATATGCGGCTTGTTTTGCTACATGTGCATGCCTGCATTGATGGTCTTCTGTTTAGTCACGTTAAAACCCAGCAAATAAGTGGCAGCTTCTTTGATGGCTTCTTGGCAAAGTTTCCAGTCTTCCTCTAAGGTTAGTGCAGCCAGCGTCGAACCTTAAGCGAGTTTCAGAGACCCTCGGTCGGCAAAGTTCCCAGCGATCAGCTGCGAATGTAGCTTCCCACGTCAAACCGTATTGGCCTGCTTTGACTCCGTTGATCTCTCGATATCCGTTGATCTCTTCGAAGGTCCGGTCATCGACAATACTGGAGGAGTGTCTGACGTCGGTAGCAACGTGAACAATCTGTGGGTCGGTGGGTTGTTCGGGGGATCGTCAGGTTCCTTTGTGAATGTTAAGGTATGGGAGCCGCGTGCAAGCTACAAAGAGGCCCCGGGACGAATTACAACAATCTGAGCCCGGTTGCGGATTGTTGTCGAGCAGGCTGTGTTTTCCGATGATTCCAGCAAAGATGTCCTCTTTTCCCAGTTGAGCGTTGAAGTCTCCTAGAACGATCTTGGTGTATTAGCTGGGGCATCGATTGTATTTTCTTTCTAGGAGTTCATGAAAGTCATCCTTGGTGCTGTCATCTTTCTCCTCCGTCGGCGCGTGTGCGCAAATTCGGCTGATGTTTCCGAATTTTGCCTTGATTCAGATTGTTATGAGGCGTTCGCTGATGGGGTCGTAGCTCAAAACTTTTTGCGTAATTCTACCTCGAGCAACAAATCTCTTTAGTAGTTCGCAGTTTTTCATCGTTTTTTCCCATCGCACTTCCTCTATGGCGGCGATGTCTGTTTTGTTGCAGTCAAGGGTCTCCGCAGGCTGTTTGGCTGCACGTGGTCTGTTAAGGGACCTCAGATTCCACGTAAAAAACCGGAAATCGTTGTCCTTAAAACATTTGCAGGGGTCGTAAACAGTTGATTCGTCCTTTGCCGAGGCATATTGTAGCCTCTTAACTGGTGTTGTTTTTGAGAAGTTATTTTTTGAGGAAGTTATCCTCACGCACAACTCACAGACTGACAGGCTAAGCCCTTGGGTAAGGAGTTTCGCTGCATACATTGGTTTACCACACAACCAATCTTGTTATCGCTTTCCTGGAGGGACCGCGAGTAGGCTGTATATCAACTTGACCTGTGCACTTACCTCGTGTGCACTGGCCATCCAATTATTATTTTTAAGGCCAACTTTGAGGTGTGGATCTGGGGGTCCAGAAGAGCTGTAACTGCATAAACTAGTCTTTTTTGAAACCCTTCTCTCAAACGAATCCTTCAAAGTAACCACATATAGACATCCATTCAGTGTGATGTAACTCCACTTTGATATCTTCTCCAGGGACATCTTCTGCGTCAGTAGCCTCCAGCACAGGATCGGCAGTAAATAAAGTCATCACCTCGGAAGCGTCGGTTAAAAAACGCCACGTGCGATGGCAGCCACACTTACTTCATTACAGCCCGCAAATGGTTAACGCAAGCTCGCTCCCCCACCCGCCGCCAGCGACGACTTGCATGAAATGCGCGTCTCGAGCAGGACACTCGCATCCAATTTCGCGCCGTCACTTTTGATTTCTTGATAATTTTCCAATTTACTCTGCGACACATTTCCTTCGCTTGACGTAGCAGCCAGCCCCCGGGTTCCCCGCCCATTCGGTGTGTCAAGGGTTACTACGCACTTGGCTGGGTCTTTAGGGAGAAGAGTTGCGTCGCGTGAAAAACACCCCTTCGGTTTGACACTAATGAAACCGGCGGCCTCTCGCTTCCGCAGTTGCTCTAATCCCTCATCCATGTGGCAGGCAATGTCCTGCCTCGTCAATCGATGATGGATGACGAGTAGGCGGGTGGGCGGGTGTGCGAGTGACCCACCCCCTGTGCGTGGGTGTGAATTGCATTATTTATGCCATTGCTCCAATTGAACACGTGACTGTTGGCGTGAGTGTTGTTTTTCGGTGGAAGGCCCCGCAAGGAACACTCATCCCCGAGGATCAGAGTTCGTGCACAGTGCACTCCCGGCAACGGCCTCAAGTGGGAAAGCGTGTATGCGCTAGCGCCGAGAAAACAACACGGCACAAGAACTGAGAAGTGCAAACGCGGGGCGCTCGATTGCAATTATGCGCAGATCCCGGCCGCCGGATGGGGGTGAATTAAATTGAAGTCGCATCACGTACGTGAGGGTGGAGGGAGACTCTTATCCCTTTGGGCGTTGCAATGAAAACGCCAAAAGTGCGAAAGGAATTGAATTCCTTTTGCGTCGCTCCTTGCGCTGCTGCGTGCTGTGTTTATTTCCCTTTTTTGCTCATTTGACGAGCCTGGGCGGCGGAGGCAGATTTGGTGTCTCCTTGCGACAGGATATTAAGTGCGAACATTTGAAATAATATTTTGATTGCATTTCTTTCACTTGTGAAAGGATGCGAGGAAGGAGCACTTTGCCACCGAGCCGGGGAGGGAAATGGAGTGGCTCCCTGGTGGGTGTTGGTTTCGCTGTTGCTCCGCGTCGTGTATGAGGATAATTCAATTTGACTGGGTGTTCGAGCGGATGGCGATGGCTTATAGGAATTGCGTTCTAGAGCTGTACGTGTCCTAATTGAGTTCCCGTTCAGAGCTCAATTTTCCCCCAGCTGATTACATTTTTTGGCAATTGTCCTTTCGGGGCGGGGAGGAATCGGAAGCGTTCGATTGATTGTGGAGTGAGGGCGCGCTAAATGTCCTCGTTTTTGGTCAAATTGCAATGGGGGATTGTAAGAGTATGACTGACGTTCAATTCTTTCGGTGGGTTAACGAAATTTAAAGAAGAATTCGAGGGGATGGAAATGCGAAATTATGAATGGAAAGTATCGACAAAGCATATAGTAGGGGTAAGCAACAAGGAACGAGTAGAGAAGAACGTAAATTTAGAACAAGAAAGAAGCAACAGCACAACAAGTTAGGAACAGAGCACGAGGACACATGAATGAGGGCCGAGAAACAAGGGATGAAGAACGAGGAAGGGGGAACGAACAACGAAGAATGAGGAGATATTTAGGAACGAAAACCGAAACATGAGGAACGAGGAACGACAAACTAGGAACGGGGAACGGGGAACGGGGAACGAGGAACAATAAACAACTAACTAGGAATGAGGAACGAAGAAAGAAGAACAAGGGACGAGACACAACGAGCGAGGATCGAAGATCATGAAACTAGGGACGAGGAATGCGGAACGAGAAACGCCGAACGGGAAACGCGGAACGAGAAACGCCGAAAGAGATTCGCCGAACGAGAAACGCCGAACGAGAAACGCGGAACGAGAAAAAAGAACGAGGAACCACCCAGGAACTGGGAACGAAAAACACGAAAAATGAGGAACGAGGAACGACAAACTAGGAACGGGGAACGGGGAACGAGGAACGAGGAACAATAAACAACTAACTAGGAATGAGGAACGAAGAAAGGAGAACGAGGGACTAGGGACGAGGAATGCAAAACGAGAAACGCCGAACGAGAAACGCCGAACGAGAAACGCCGAACGAGAAACGCCGAACGAGAAACGCCGAACGAGAAACGCCGAACGAGAAACGCCGAACGAGAAACGCGGAACGAGAAACGCCGAACGAGAAACGCCGAACGAGAAACGCCGAACGAGAAACGCGGAACGAAAAACGCCGAACGAGAAACACCGAACGAGAAACGCCGAACGAAAAACGCGGAACGAGAAACGCCGAACGAGAAACGCCGAACGAGAAACGCGGAACGAGAAACGCCGAACGAAAACCGCCGAACGAAAAACGCCGAACGAAAAACGCCGAACGAGAAACGCGGAACGAGAAAAAAGAACGAGGAACCACCCAGGAACTGAGAACGAAAAACAAAGAACCAGGAACGAGAAACTAGGGGACAAGGAACGATGTACGAGGAACGCGGAGTGAGGAACACGAAACGAGAAACGAGAAACGAGAAACGAGGAACGGGAATCGAGGAACGAGCAACTAGAAACGAGAAACGAGAAACGAGCAACGAGAGACGAGAACCGAGAACCGAGAAACGAGAACCGAGAACCGAGAAACGAGGAACGGGCAACAAGGAACCAGGAACGAGAAACGGGAAACGAGGAAAGAAGAACGAGGAACGAAGAACTAGGAACGAGAAACGAGGAAAAATAAACGAGAAGCTAAGAACAAGAAACAAGGAACGAGAAACGTGGAAAGAGGAACAAGGAACGAGGAACTAAGAAGGAAGAACAAGAAACGAGGAACGTTGGACTATGCGCGGAGTGAAGGGAAGGAAACGAGAAACGAAGAACGCTGAACGAGGAACAAGGAATAAGGAACGTATGAACGCCGGAGTTTGAAAGAAGGAACGAAACACGCGAAACACGCGAAACTGGAAACAATGAACAAAAAGTGAAGAACTTCAAACAGGTAACGACAAATGAGGAATGGAGTGCAAAGGCTATGAAAAAGAAGCAAACAATTATGAAAAGGACACGGTCATCAGGAAGGAAGAATGAAATGAAAATGAAAGAGGACCAACGCTCCACTCAAATTGATTGCCCGCAACCTTTGTAATTAAGTCTTGGACTCTCCCTACCAATCACAGGAACCAGAACAAATAACATCCCAATGCATAGCAATTATCACTTTGAGAAGCAATAGAAGTCAGAGCACAGTCCACTGGAGGAGTGAAGAACTCAGCTTAGGAAAAGCCGCTCACTTACATTGTGCCATCAATGTAAGCAGCCAGCAGCGAAAGTTAATCAAACCACAAGTTGTTTATCAAACACAGCAAACAGAGCTAATTATAAGCTTTCACACTGCAATTCCATCAAATTAATTAACCTGAGGTCCTCTTAGAAGTCACAAAGCGGCTTCGTTTCATATATAAAGCCAGGATAGGCAGATTCTTGTCACACTTGCGAATCAAACCTTGAACTGTTTGAGCCTTTTGAGAACATGAAGTCAGTTGCACTTCTGCTCCTAGCAATACAGATCGCATCGGTCCTAACAAAACCCGCCCACAAGGACATAGTGCAAACCATTCGAGAGATAAACTTCCGCTTCTCATCTCAGACCAACGTATTCTTCGACTTCGATGACAATCTGGACAGTGAGCCTCTGTCATGCTCCCACATCCCGTCGCTTATCATCACACGCCCCGTAGACTTTCAGTTCATCTACCTTCTGGACAAGGACATTCTGGCCATCGTGTTCGTGACAAGAAACTCAACCGTTGCTGTGCAGAAGAGCATGGATCACGTTCTTCATCGGATGCACCACGTGAATGTCCTCTTCGTCCTCGTCGACGAAGCCGACCCGCGACCCACCTTCGATTGGGCCTGGAAGAACGGATACAAAAACTCCTTAGCCTTCGGTTGGGATGACGGTGAGTCCAAGCTGTTTGAATTCTATCCCTTCCCGCAGCTCAAGGTCTCTGAGCTCAACCATGTTAACGAGAGCAGTCTCCAGAAGACCTTGACCAACTTCCACGGTCACCCGATACGAATGCCGATGGCCAACGACCCTCCACGGACTTTCCACTACGTGAACCGTCAGGGCAAGCACGTTCTCGCCGGACTCTTCCCAGCACTGTTCAACATCTTCAAGAACCACTTCAACGCCACCATACAGGAGGTGATTCTTCCGCCGCCCTACCCTAATGGGCTCTTGGTACCAGACATGCTGAAAGGCATCGCCGAGGGACGAATCGACATCAGCCCCCAGCCGTTTCTGCAGCTCTACGACCAGTACCTCTGCACGTACGCCTTCGATTTGGTCATCTTCCGGGTAATGGTTCCCTGCTCTAAGCCCATCGAGCAGTTTCTGTACTTCGTCCTGCCATACGACGACTGGACGTGGATCGCGATATGCGCCACCGTGCTTGTCTTCGCCTTTGGAATTTACGTCAGCTCTAAGGTCGCTGTGCGGGACTTTGAATTCGGGACAGCGCTGCTCCTGGCGCTCTGCGGCGTTCTGAACGTTTCCTTCAATTTCAAGACCCTCAACTCGAAGGTCCTCCACTGCATCTTTATCCTACTCTCCGTCACGGGTGTAATGCTGTCCAACATGTATCTAGCCGAGTTGTCCACGTTCCTCACCACTAGCGTCTACGAGCCGCAGATCAACACAGTCGAGGAGGCGATCAACTCGAAGCTTCCCCTTTCAATAGCCGCCTACGACAAGGAAGTCTACCTTAACCTGGGCGCCCCTAAGAGGCTGCTGGACAAGGCAGAGATCATCGACTTGAATACCTGGCACCAGCAGCGTCGCATTCTGAACACGTCCCGCATCGACATCATCAGCGGGGAGAAGTATTCGTTCTTCACGTACCAGCAGCGGTACCTGCAGGTTCCCCGCGTGAAGCTCATCGACGAGCCGCTCTTTGCACTGGCCCCGGCATTCGCACTGCCCTTCACCTCGCCCTATGTGGACATGTATTCGGATTTCTTTCAGCGCACCATCGAAGCAGGACTCTTCGACAAAGCGAAAGACAACCTGAATGACGACGGCATCGCAACGGGATTGATTGCATTTCTGGATCCCGAAGTTCCGGAGCTGGTGCCGCTCACTCTGAAGCACTTCAAGATATCACTGTTCCTCCTGGGAGGGGGGTTTGCTGCTGGAATACTTTGCCTTTGCGTTGAAATCGCATGGGATTGGGTGGAGACACGAAATTTCAAATAAATGTTTGAATTTGTTGTGGCTTGCAGTTCGAAATTGTTTTATTTGACGCTTGGTGGGTGCTTGGGGGTAGACGTTTGAAAAATATTCAATTCGGGTTCAATGCGGTGAGCACACTTTGCCCTTAGGTTCGAGTTTGTTTACAGCACACGACCCACCAACACTCTAAGCAACGACAGGCCAACAGGAACGAAAAACGATGAGGAAGGAACGAGGAACGGGAAAGAAGCTAACATAGATACGAAGAGCAAGAAACCAGGAACGAAGAACAAGGAATGAGGAAAAGGAACAGAGAACTGAAAACCGATGAACAAGGAACTTGAATTAAAGAACGAGGAATGAGAAACGAGAAACGACAGACGAGGAATGAGGGATGAGGAACGAGGAACGCAAGCCGAGAGACGGGGTCCGACGAACGAGGACAAAGAACGTAAAACGAGGAAACGAGGGACGGTGAACGAGGGACTATGAATGAACGAGGAACGAGAAACGAGAAACGAGAAACGAGAAACGAGAAACGAGAAACGAGAAACGAGAAACGAGAAACGAGAAACGAGAGACGAGGAACGAGGAATGAGGAACGAGAAATGAGAAATTGGAAATGAGACCAAGCTTGTTATTCCCTGTTTTTCATTTTCCAAGAAATGGTATGTAGAGGTAGCTTGAGGAAGCATTTAGTCGTTGACAAAGCTTCTGTTCTACATCTCCAGCATCAACTTTAAGACCATTTAGAGCTAAAGAGGAAAGTAAACATGGCATAAGGCTGCTGAGGGAATACTTGCCTAGGCATCTGTTTCCAAGGAACTCAAGAGACATTCGTGAATAATGCTGTACGACTTCAACTTCGTCACTCACTGGCGCGCTAATCAGACAGTGTCCGCTCATTCCTGTCAGAAGTGTGGTTACATTCGATAACTAGGGCCACAACAACATTCTAAAGTCAAGCCAGGGCCATATTTCATTTGCAACTCGGCACGTGACGTAGTTGGGCAATCTCTGCGGTTCAAGTCTATAAGTACTTCTAGCGGGAGACATCCAAAGATGTCCGCATTCATTTTCATCTTCTCTCATTTTATTTTTTACGTACTGGAATAAAAAGAAGTCATTCGGTGCCAAGTCAGGACTATACGGCGGATGACTCATCAAATCGATGTTTTGAGTGCTGGCCAGATTGCAACACTAGGGTTGCCCAATCGCGAAATATAAAAGGCAACCTACGTACCTTGGACGTGGCAAGCATTGCCTGCCTAGTACTGACTTACTCGTAGGTTTGTGAGCATGAACTGATAAGAACCTAGACCTCTAATATGTAGGTGCTAACGCAGCACCTCCTGTGCGATTTGAAGACTTTGACTGTCAAAGTATTTTGACGATCCTGGGTTTCCCGCAAGCTGAGTGACATCCAGAAAGCCATAGACAAATAACGGAAGAGGCACTTTCTTGCGGCTTTAAAAAAGTAACCCTGCCGTCTTGACAAAGTGTTGCTGACAGCACTGGCAACATTTTTTTCGAGGTAGGCGGCACGCGATACCCGGATAACTGAAATTTGGGTTTTTAGCTTGAAATCTTTCCTCTTCCACTAGTAGCTTCCTGGACGTCAGAATAAACTTTAAACAATTTTTCGCATGTTTTCGGATGCCGACGAGTACATCCAGTCACAATTGAAAATTTCCTGATTTTCGAGGTACGCGGCACGCAAAATTTGGGTTTTTATCGATGTTTGAGGTAGACGTGGTGGTGATACTCAATCGCGCGCAGTTTCTTGCAGTTAGGTTCAGCTCACTCCAGCTCTTCCCCAGCTATCAGAGCTTCTCCCGTGCTGTTCTGTGTCAGTCAGAACAGTCATCGGAAGCAGCTTCTGTCTGCAATTCGTTTTTCCACTTATGTCGAAGAAGCATAAGTAGAATCCCAGAATTGCAATATTTATGTCCTGCTTTGGTGGCAGTTCATGCCCTAGGAAGAGCATATTCCGACGCGCGTTTGCACGTTTCTGACGATTCTAGTGATTCTGATGATTCGGACGATTCGGATGATTCGGACGATTCTGATGATTCGGACGATTCTGATGATTCGGATGATTTTGATGATTCGGACGATTCTGATGATTCGGACGATTTTGATGATTCGGACGATTCTGATGATTCGGACGATTCTGATGATTCGGACGATTCTGATGATTCGGACGATTCTGATGATTCGGACGATTCTGATGATTCGGACGATTCTGATGATTCGGACGATTCTGATGATTCGAACGATTCTGATGATTCGGACGATTCTGATGATTCGGACGATTCTGATGATTCGGACGATTCTGATGATTCGAACGATTCTGATGATTCGGACGATTATGATGATTCGGGCAATTCTGACAATTCTGACGATTCTGACAATTCTGAACGATTCTGAATGATTCTGAACGATTCTGACGATTATAACAATTATGACAATTCTGACAATTATGACAATTCTGACAATTCTGACTATTCTAACGATTCTGATAATTCTAACGGTTCTGACGATTCTGATGATTCGGACGATTCTAATGATTCGAACGATTCTGATGATTCGGACGATTCTGCTGATTCGGCCGATTCTGATAATTGTAACGGTTCTGATGATTCTGATGATTCTGACGATTCTGACAAAAAGGAAAAATTTATATCAGATCTATTTTACAATTCAGAACTTAGCAAATGTGTCAAATGAAGATAAGACAAATTTGAACGGTGATAGAAGTAATCTAAATGAAAGGCTTATAATTATTTTTTCCTTAATATAGTAAATTATTGTTCAAATAAAAACAAATTGTTCAAATAAGTCATCACCGAAAAAAATTCCTTGTTCCAAAAATTTCTTTAAATGGTCGCGTTCGATCGCGACGCGCCCGCCCTGAAATGAAAGAATAAAACCTGAAAAAAAGAAGAGCAGAAGCCTACCTAGCCTCAGGACATCTGTCCGAGTCCTGAGGGGTCCCCTGCCTAGCCTCAGGACACCTGTTTGGGTCCTGAGGGGTCCCCTACCTAGCCTCTGAGTCAGCTGTTTGCTGCCTCAAGGGGGTTAGTAGAAATTTAATAAAGTTTAAAAAAATGCCCACTTTTGTATGCATGCTTCATTTTAAACGTAACGCGAAATTATTTTGCCGTTTCTTTCTTTGGAAAACTTTGTAGTGAGTAATGGAAATGAAAAATTGCTTACTGATTGAATTTTGTAGGCTGCTTACAGGAAACAGGAGCTGGATGGGGATGCTAGATCTGCTGGTCAGGAACAACGAACAACCTAGTTCTGAAACATAAAAGGAGTGATTAGAACCCTGCCTATCCTCGGTGACACCTGTTTGGGCCCCCGAGCGGTCCCCTACCTAACTTCAGGGAGACCTGTTTGGTTCCCGAAGTCCTACACCAAATCGCGAGCTAAACCTGCACAGACTTCGTCGCGCAAAAAGCATTCCAACCCCGCCCTAAAACGCGCACTTCACTTCACTTCACTTCACTTGCCTGAAAATGGGGAATAGTCCTCGAAACCCGACGCTGAACTGATTCCCCGGCGTTGGTGGATGCTTTCTGCATGACTAAGTCTGCAATGTCTAAGCCCTATATCTTTGCACCAAGAAAATTTTAAAGTTCGCGAAAGTGGGAAGTTTTAGAAATTTTCGTATCTTAACAACTATCTTCCTAGCTGACTCCCACACCCTTAGCTGTCTAAACCTACATGATTCGCGGGACTAAGAAAAGTGGTGCAAGGATTTTGAAAATGAAAGTTAGTAAAACGTTTTGAGAAAAAAAAATTTTTCCTACCTAACTACCTTTTGTGCCTATTCTCTAGTTTCCTACACAAAAACCTATTTCCCTATCTAAAGACGTCCCTGTCTATGCCTAACTCTTTGGCTGCCCAAAGATTTACTCGCGTCGAAGCACGGTTTTGAATCAATCTAGCTTCTCTATCTAACCTATCTAACCTAACCATCCTTTCTATCCTATTGAACCACCTAATTCCAAATCGCGCTAACAAAATTTGAGAGGGAAAATATCCCGTGCATGCATACCTTTAATTTGAATACAGACATTGTAGAAAGACAGTCGTAGCAAATGATAAATTAGATGGTGGCAATTTATTTTTAAAACTAATCCCTAGCTGTGCCTACTCTAAATGTGCGATGTTTTTTTTTTAAGAAAATGTGAAAATAAAATATATTAAAATTTAAGAAATCACCTGAATGTGCCACTTGCTACCAACTTTAGCTCTTCAACTAACACCTGCAACAATAGCTTGGCCTAAAAATGTGCACCTTATATCTCTACAATCTTGTTATTAAAAAATATAATTATTCCTAAATGATGAAATGTTATTATTAAAAAAATATATTTGTTCCTAAAGGACTAATGTTATTATTAAAAATATATAATTGTTCCTAAATGATTAATGTTATTATTAAGAAAATATAGCTGTTCCTAAAGGACTAATGTTATTATTAAAAAAAAATAAAATTGTTCCTAAATAATGTTAGTAATAAAAAAAATAAAATTGTTCCTAAATGATAATTTGATAAAAAATGAAATAGTTCCTTAATGATTGCTGTTATTCAAAAAAAAATATAATTGTTCCTAAATAATTTATGTTATTATTTAAAACAAATAAAGTTGTTCCTAAATGATTGATTTTATTGTTGAAAAATATAATTGTTCCTAAAGGACTAATGTTATTATTAAAAAAAAAAATAAAATTGTTCCTAAATGATGTTATTAATAAAAAAAGTAAAATTGTTCCTAAATGATAATTTGATAAAAAATGAAATAGTTCCTTAATGATTGTTGTTATTAAAAAAAATATAATTGTTTCTAAATGAATAATATTATTTTAAAAAAATATAATTGTTCCTATATGATTAGTGTTATTGTTAAAAAATATAATTGCTCCTAAAGGACTAATGTTATTATTAAAAATATATAATATAAATTGATGTTATTATTAAAAAAGAGTAAAATTGTTCCTAAATGATTGATGTTATACAAAAAAAATGAAATAGTTCCTTAATGATTGCTGTTATTCAAAAAAAAAATATAATTGTTCCTAAATAATTAGTGTTATTATTAAAAAAATAAAATTTTTCCTAAATGAATAATATTATTTAAAAAAAATATATAATTGTTCCTATATGATTAATGTTATTATTAAAAAATATAACTGTTCCTAAATGATTGTTTTTATTAAAAAAATTATTGTTCCTAAATGATTAAAGTTATTTTTAAGAAAATATATTTATTCCTAAAGAATTAATGTTTATATTAAAAAATGTAATTGTTCCTAAATAATTGTTATTGTTAAAAAATATAATTTTTTCTAAAGGACAAATGTTATTATTAAAAAAATATAATTGCTGCTAAATAATTGGTGTTATTATTAAAAAAATATGATTGCTCCTAAAGGATTGATGTTTTCACTATAAAAAAAATAAAATTGTTCTTAAAAGATTAATGTTATTATTAGAAAAAAATATAACGGTTTCTATATAATTAATGTTGTTATTTAAAAAAATTTTATCCCTATATGATCAAAGTTTGAGGTTCACTAATTACTTTCCAATCAAACACTACGTAGAAGTCATAGCCATCAACTCCAGCTCGTCTAGCTGTCCAGTCAACTTCTCTGAATTGTAACCTCAGGTGAAGAGCTGAATACTTAGACAAGCTTGAAGGAGACAACTTCTGACTTCAACAAACTACCAATACCAACAAAACAAGAAAAAAAAAAACAAAAAAAAAATCCGTAAAGGGCGAGTCGCTGCCAAATACCTAAAGGATCACAGAATCTACAAGAGGAAATCAAGTATTTCCGAGAAACGTCGAACGCTTTCGCACTGCCAAGAGATAAATTAATAGGTCTTAAAGCTGATCGCGTTCACAGAAATACCAGTCCTCTTCAAAGCCTACCAACAAAACTAAGAAGCGAGTATTTTCGAACTACTATGAAATCTCAAAAACGAACAGTATGTCTGCCAGATCATTTGTCCGTTGTCTACATACCAGTCTTGGGCAAGCTTCAGCTTATTTACAGTCACGAGCAACTTCTTGGAATGTTACATTTAGCTAAAGTGGAGGTTCGGACATACTTGAAGGAGTGGAGTTCCCTAAAGGAAAGTGCCCTCAACTCTGGCTTGTCGAGCTCGATGAGAGGCCTTCCGACTACTACAATCGAAAGAGATGTTGTCTATCACAATGTGAAGCGTATCATCCGTCCGTTGTCTACTCTACTTCTAAGGGGAAAGCTCCTCAACCCTCGCTTGTCAAGCTTGATGGGAGACCTTCCGACTACTACAATCGAACGGAATGTTTTCCATCTTAATGCGATGTGTGACATCCGATCGATATCTACTCTACTTCTAAGGAGAAAGTGCTCCGCAACCCTGGTTTGACAAGCTCGGTGAGAGGCGATCCGACTACTACAATCGAACGAGATGTTATCATCCGTCCGATGTCTACTCTACTTCTAAGAGGAAAGCGTCCCAACCCTGGCTTGTCCAGCTGGATGGGAGTCCTTGTCTACTCTACTTTAAAGAGGAAAGGGCTCCACAATCCTGGCCTGACAAGCTCGATGAGAGGCCGTCCAACTACTACAATCGAACGAGATGTTGTCTGTCACATTGTGATGCATATCATCCGTCCGTTGTCTACTTTACTTCTAAGAGAAAAGCGCTCGTCAACCCTGGCTCGACAAGCTCGATGATGGGCCTTCCGACTACTACAATCGAACGAGATGTACATCTTAATGCGATGTGTGACATCCGTTCGCTATCTACTCTACTTCTACGAGGGAAGTGCCAATCGATCCCAAGATGTCCACCTCTCTTCAATAGCTACGATGCTACTTCACACGAGGAGCTCAATGCGTAAAGAAGCTAGAAGCTAAGTGCCACAAGAGCACCTCAAAACTACATTACTATCCACAAGGATTGTTAATACTCGCTGAGCGACTCGCCCGTTAATGGGCCGCTTGTGGCCAGTGAGGAGTACCGAACCGACCCGCCCGTAATCCAAAAGGCAGTGGAGGCCTGTGCGATTCGTAAATGTGGGAAATGACTTCAACGGAAGCCCACGTGAGTATGCATGCACCGTACCGTATGCCTACAACCGTGACATGATTTGAAGATAACGACCATTCTCACTCATGCATACCAAGAACATCGAACAAAAAAAAAAAAGGATAAGCGATCGATGGATGGGTATAGGGGGCTTGAAAAATTTCGAAAAAAAAAAATCAAAAAAATTGTGTAGAGGGTGCAGTAGGACGCGACGACGAACGACCGGTAGATCGGAAGCGAGAACCTGCAGCAAAATATGCAACCACCAGCATCCAACCAATCACTATCATCCCACCAACCAACATCCCCCATCATCGAACAACCTCAACTTGTGTGATGCAGCAGCACACATATGCAGCATTGAATCTAGCATCCCCATCCAGCATCAACACCCAGCAACATAACACACAACAGCAGCATAACACCCAACAGCAACATAACCCAACATCAGCCACCATCAGCAACTCAGATAAACCTCCAACAACAGCAACCAGGAACAGTATCAGCATGCAGAAAAAGCATCAGCAAACAGCAAGAGCACCAGCAACCTGCAAGAGAATCATCAACTGGCAAATGCATCAGCAACCAGCAAGAGCACCAGCAACCTGCAAAAGCATCATCAACTAGCGAATGCATCAGCAACCAGCAAGAGCATCATCAATCAGCAAGAGCATCATCAATCAGCAAGAGCATCATCAATCAGCAAGAGCATCACCAATTAGGAAGAGCATCAGCAACGAGCAAGAGCATCAGCAACCAGCAAGAGCATGGGTGGGAGAGTGCCTGGTGTGCCCCACATACACTGAGTGCAGGTGCACGCGAGAGCGAGATCGAAAATCCGTAGACGACGCCAAAAACTCCCGACGTGCACCCCACGACGACCGGCACCAGACTAAACTCGCTCCCACGCCTAGCCCTCCTTATATACCCTCGGAGAGCCCGCTCCGATAAATTTAATTTTTTAAATATTTTTTTATTTTGGGTTTTTTCCACTCGAATTTTTTAATTTTTTTTCGCTATTTTTGGCCGATTTTCACATTTTTTTGCATTTTCGAGACTTGAAGAGTGTCTGGGCTGTTCCGCGAAGGCCTGCTTACTGACCTCTAATCTTTTTCGAACCAATTTTTGAAGTGACTTGTTGTAATTGAAGGTGTTTTTGCAGGCAACTTTCCTCTAGTCGAAATAAATTTGATGCGGAATTTACCCTCCATGTTTCAGATTTTGCTGGAGATGCCACATATTCTTTAACAACTGATATAGTCTTAAACAAGACGGTCCCAACTTAAACAGGACGTTGCGAACGAGTCGAGGGCGTTGCGTAAGCGTTGTGGTAGCGTTGAGGGGTCCCTCGTCTTAAATTCATTCTCTAACTCAGCGGAAGTGTGAATTTTCGCGCACAGCGTGCTGCTTTTTTCATCACACTAAGCATTTACGTCGATGGGAGATAGCCATCGCCTGTTTTCGGATGCCGACGAATACATCCAGTCACTTTTATCGACTTGTTCAGTCGGCTTTGTACAAATGTAACAGATCCTAAGTACCAAAAAAAAAACAATAAGGTGGCTAAATCCAAATAGAGTGACGAAGTGCATCGTTCAAAATTTGAGGATTACAGATCTGGTTGCATGACAGAACTCGTCAAACTCATCTTCTGCATTACTAAAAAATTATTCGAATTCCGACTGTGGCTCTATTGCATTCGGAAGAGAACTGTAACTAATTTTGGCCCTGGTCCTGTGTCATGACACAAATCATCCGCCATCATGAGCGCCATTTATGAGGCTTGTTGATGTACATACCTCTGCCCAGGATTCATTAGCCTTTCCCTCACAACTTCATTTAAACTGTCATTTGCATCCAATTTGGAAACCGAGCAGCAATTGACGCCACAATACGTGAATCCCAATTCCCTGGCGCTCTTCGTAGCCCAATTCAAAAAGGTCTGCAAATCGTCTCCTAGTCCGTCACCTTCTGTCCCATGAGAACCCGAACGAGGCCACCGATCGGCAAATCTGTTCCCATAACATTTCCCATTGGAATAGTGTCTCTCGCATACAGATCCCTATTCCCAGTTGGTCTAATTGACCAAATTGCGTGCTCCAAGACGGCACTCTTAGCTTACCGGCAGAGAACTGGTTTCTCGGAGTCCGGCTCTCTGGTGTAGTTCTCTTCGCGCGGATCGCCATCGTCGCCCGGGCCGGAGTCCCATTAAATCACACACAACCGCAGGTACGCACGACCACAATGGCGCTACCTCTCGCTTAATTGTGCCCTCTGCTCGCCATATAAACAGGCACACGGCATACCACTCCGCAGGTAAAGTCTCAAGACACCACGGCCTATGTGCCCACAGGTACCGAGTGTGCTGCTGTTGCTGCTGCCGCCTTCCTCGTCGTCGTCGTCGTCGTTGCTGCCGTTGTCTTCGTCATCGCCGTTGTCTTTGCCTTCGCCAGCAGAGAAAGAAGCAACCAACTAGTCTGAGCAAGTTCGGATGATGATCGGTTGAGATACAGCGCAGCGTCCGTGGTTTGCTTCGATTTATTGTTGCCCGTGCCGCAGAGTGAGTTACTTGTGCTGTTTCCAAAACTCTGAAAATTTGCCTGGTATCCGTGACCCTAGTGAACAATTGGAGTAGGTCTCGAAAGCCCCTTGAAGCTCCTGCGCATCCGAGATTTGTCCGCGAAACGTTTTTAATTTCCGCTTCCAGTGGTCGTCGTATCGTTGTCGTCGGCGGTCGGTTCCCCCGGGGCAAACAGCAAGCAGACGAAAAAGTGCCTCGAATTCTTTTTCGACCATTCCCCAGTCGCTGTGCTCGTACGTCGTGGTGTACGTGACGCACACAGTCGTCGGCGCGTTCGGCTGTTGCGTGTGTGTTTGTGATTTGTTTACAAAAATCTCTCCGCAAATTCCCGCGCCAAAGAAGCAGGTCTTTGAGCCGCGAAACGAGTCTTAGAGCACGTGGAAGCGACCGAGCAGAACAGATACGCTGGCCAATTCGGCGGTTGTGAACGGTCGCAGGAAGATGGGCACACGTGTACCGCCACCGACGCCACTTTGCGACAAGGCGATGGCCGGTATTCCGCAGTTGATCGATGACCTGCAGCGCCTCTCCGAGGACCAGGACAGCGCCGACGTGGTCTTCCTGCTCGGTCGGGAGGAGGAGCGCGTCTACGCGCATCGGATACTCCTGATGGCCAGGTAATGCGATATGCTAATTAATTTCCCGGCCCGCCTGGGTGTGTAATGTGGGGCAGTTGCAAGCGCCGCGCGTTGTGCGTGTGAGCGTGCGTCTCCGGGGTCTGCGGTTGGACACACGATGATGATTGCAAAATCTTTTTGTTTCCTTTCCGAGCGGCTGCGGCGGCGGCCACACTGACTTGATGTAAGCTGACTAATTGACGGCTAATTGGTGGTCATGAGCGTGCTGAAGATGGGGAGTGTGCAATGCGGTTCATAATTGCGGTTGGCAATGACATCTCGGCGGGGGCCGGGAGAGGGGTGTGTGTGGTGTTCTTTACATTCTGCGGTAATTCTCGTGCGGATGATTGATGAGATTTTGTGTATTCGCAAATTATGATTTTTTTTCAGGACGTGTAATTTTTTTGAATTTGACAAAACGGAAGAAATGGTGGCTGCTTAGAGCCTTTGCCACCATGACTGCCAAGTGTCTCTCTCAGACTGCATTCGGTGATAGCTTAGGACCATACTTGACAGCTGCGTCTTGGAGGAACTCCAGACGTTTCGACTAATTTGCTTTGCGGGAGCCAATGAGTGATCGCTCGACGTCAGACTGACAACAACTTGAGTGTTGCTGCAAGACAGGACACATCGTCATAGAACGACGCGTTCTTTGAAGAGTCCTCTGTCTACAAAAGAAAGCGGTGACAAATTTTTGACTAACTTGACACGACCGGGCTCCAACCTCTTAAACTTACCTGAAATATGCGTTTCCTTCAGTTCTAAAAATTGGGTTTCCAATGTACCCTTCCAGCTCAAACTCTAACATCCGGCGAAACACAGTTTTTTGTTTGGAAATTAAAAGGAAGCCTAAAGGGCCACATCTCCCAAACACGGTCCAGTTATCTAATTTCCGATCTAATCATCTATTGCGTTATGTGAGCTTGTCTAATCCTTTTTCGTTCACTGCAACAATTTTTCCTTGTCGCCATGGACGGGGAAGAGTTTTCGAAAAGACCATCTGAGCGCCCTGTGATTTAATTTCAAACGTACAAACCCATTTCTGAGTTTGCCCGTTTTCACATGGGGCCTCAACAACACTACGGGTTCGATTCGACACGTTAGCCGTCCATAGAAACGTACTTCTTCTGCTTCTTTGTATTGCACTACTGATCGTGGTCGATGTAGCCCTCTTCTGACGGCCTGGAGAAATGCACTATACCAGTTTATTTCGCAACAGTGGAGCTTGCGGGCGACGAGATTTGGTACAACGGTCTTTGCTAATCTAAAGTTTTTCCTTAAGAACATGCCAGATCTGTTTTATTTTGTGTTGTTTAGAGACTAACTGAGTTCCAGTCAAAGTTGGAACTTCAGTGACGAAAGTGACTTCTAAGATCTACAGCCCGCAGAGTAAGACCACTCATCCTTAACGAGTTAGTGGCACGGCGGAAGACCTTCCATTGGAGAAAGAAGTCTAGGTCTTAAGTCTAAGCGGAACACAACCTTATATTACACTTATTTCCTAAAGACCTCAATTCCAGGAGCACGGTTCCAATTGCTTAAAGTCAAAGTTTTTTGGGGTATGCGTTCATGCCAGACATTAGTAGTGCCAGATTACCAAAAGCCCACCATCCCTAGTTCACTGTAATTGCTCTGACCACAGGACCACAGATGGTTCTAGACAAAGCAAAGGAGTGGAAGTTGGAGTCCAGCCACAGACTTTGCTTGAACTGTTTCAAATGTCACAACAGATGAAGAATCCTCCAAGCAGTGCATTTCGTTCATTCAAAAAGCAGCAGTAAGTCTGGAAGTGAATTCAAAAACTGAGCACAGCAGCATCACTGCGGAACATTAAGCAGCACTTAAATCTTACAGAAGTCGTTTCGATGCTATAATATTCTGATTTCCGTGTATACACCGGGTCTCTGAACATCTTGGTATCACGGCACTATGTCACCGGAAAGAATAAGTCTTTAGCCTTTTGTTCAAATGAACTTAGTTTCCTTTAATGCCACCTGTATGTAGTGCACGACAGCAATTACTACTAAAGGAGACGATTTTCTGGGCGTTCCCTTTCTGAAGTACCCTCCGGCCCCAATTAAGGGCAATGCCTTAGACGCTGTGCCTTAAAACTTGACCTAGAATAGAATAAAAACTGTACAGGGATAAGGGAAATTATAGAACACCTACAAGCCAGCAAACGCGCGGATTCCCCGTCTTTTACAATTTGAAAGTCATGGAATACGGTCCTGGCCTCCAACGAGAAGTCCGTCCATCGTTCCTATCGCACAAAGATTCCGCTTAGCTCTAGACTGCGTCTACGTCCTGGTCAATGCAGTTTCTCCAGTGTAGTCATGGTCCCCCACCATAAAATAAACTGCAAAAGACTTTCCTACCAATTCCTTTTCATCCATTCAAGCAACGTGTCCAGTCCACTGCGTTTAATTTTTGTCATAACATAAGCTTCGATGTAGATCGCATAAAGTTTGTTGCAGAATCTCCCTCCTTCCCACAAACGAAACCAATAAGTCGTCGAGAAAAACTTGTCCATCCGCGGCTTAAGGATCACAGTGTCCTTTTCTTAGGTTTCGATCCCATGTGTGGGTACTGGTAAGACCACCGTCCTGTACAGCAGAAGCTTCCTCCGTGGTTTGAAGAGACTTGACACACTACAGCCGCCCGTGGATTTCTTCTTCCATGTTGTCAACGGCTGCTACTGCTGATATAATTTAGCAAAAGCATTGAATTAGTAGAAATTTGCGCCCCACTGCTGTTTGTTTTGCGAAAAACTTTGTAGGAATGTTCCAACGGATGCAATGGGAATTTTTTTTATAACAGTGAAAGCTTCAACACCGTCGAGGACTGTGGGAAACATACTGTGCTGATCTTTTATACGATCAGCAAAGAATTTATCAATGAGCTCTGTGTTGAGGTCAGAAGTCCCCCTGCCGTTTGTTTCCTGCAGACGACACCGCCCTGTACTTTTTATTTCTTTCTCTCATGTGCAGCCTTAGGTTTCTTGCCGCTTGATCGATCTGCTTGAAGAATTCACTTAGAGCTTCTTGTGTTTCTCCGCGATACTATATTTAAAATTATAAAAAAAAATTATGGCGCGACAGTCCACAGGCGGACCAGGGCCTAGCTTGCTACTTAACTACACGTGATGTGTGCGCTATTGTTTTGTCACGATAAGAAGAGACCTACATATCTCTGCCCACTCCGAACGGCGTCGTTTAAGAATCTTCTTCTTAGACAGTATTATTCTTTGAGTATTACCAGCAGCTCGAAAGAGGTTGTGCCGTGAAAAATTCGAGGTGTTGAGCCGGGAATCGAACTTAGACTTGCTGTGTCTGGACGTCGCACGCTATTCATTACGCCACGATGGCCACTATAACATTAAATATTTGAAATAAAAAAAAATTAGAAGCGCGCATGTAAAAAATAAATCCCGAAATTCCCAAAACTCGAAAAGGCAGAATCGTGAGTTGTCCACAATACGGAGAAACCTCTAAATTCTTGAAGTGTTTAAAATTCGACAATGCCGATGTACTCAAAACCGAAAGAAGTCAAAATCCCGAGCTTCAGAAGTGCCCAAAATCTCGAAAGAAAGATGTCAGCTGAGTGGGTATGGTTGACATACAGCCCTCCTATAGCCCTTTGCCTGGGATCGCCGTGGGATTGGGTGTTGATGCTGGACAAAGTGATCTCCCTCTTGTTTGCAGAATTGTCACATGTCATTTTTAATTGAATTCAAATATTCTGTTCATCATCGTCTTCTATTTTGCCCTATTTGATGGCTTACACTTTCGACTCTTGTCAACATCTTCAGTGTTGATGCAACTTTATCCACGTGATATAGGTGTTCTTTTATTCCCCATGTTCCTAACCTACAGCTGGAAACACTGCTCCAACGAATCCACAACTCCTCCACCTTGTTTAGCTGAAAATTTCCTTTGGTTTAGAATCTTGATATATTTGAGCAAGGAAACATCATTTCACTTTGCATATAAATTTTCTGGTTTTTCGTCTCCCAAAACAAAAGTCTTTCTGAACTGCACTCCGTTTTGGTTTCATCAAGTGCAAGTTCTGCTTACAATTGCATTGGCTGCACTTAGCTGGACCTAATCCATTCTTGAAGCGGCGCTATATTCGTACGGAGTTGGCATTTGTAACTGATCTCGCCACACTCGATGAGATATGACTTAGTTTACAATTTCGAAACTCCTCCCTGTTGACTGATTTCTTCACATCGCGCCACAAAGAAGTGTCTAGAGGTTCCATTTGATGCCTTAAAACATTCCTTTCCAAACATAATCCTCACGCCTGAGTTGTCCAGTTAAAACTTTCAAAAACATCAACAAGCTGTGGTCCTAGAAGCGGTGGAATTCCTCCCAATCCAAAGTACCTCACTTTTTTCAAAGTGGTGTGAATTGCGAACTTCCTCTGTCCACGTTCAGTCATCCCTGAGTAACGTGTGGAAAAGAGCAAACTCTTCCCTGGAACACAAAGAGTTTTCTTTGAATGAAAACTGATACGCCAACGTCCCCTGGGGAATCTATTCCAACCTCCGACGCAGTGTATCGCCTCCGCCCCCAAGCTCTTCACGTGTCATTAGCATTTCCATTTGAAAAGAGTGGCAGCTCCAAGCTGTCGGCAAATGCATTTCGACCAGTCTAAGCCTCACCGACCTGCCAGAGCCAATAAGAAAGACATTCCGTCCTAATTGACATGTGTTACCCACCACACACTCTCACACACACGTGCGCTCCCCATTCCCGGCATTCCCATCTGCGTATGCAAATCAAAGAAATGACGAGCTGTTGGATTTGCATTTTTCATCTTTTTTTGCTCACCCTTCGATGACTGCCTTTGGTTTCGTCGGTCGGATCTGTGGGCTATTGGGTTGCGGTAATTGAGATTTTTAAACGAATTATTTATTCAGAAAAAAATGAGATGCTCCGCAGATACGGATTCGTCTATGCTAATGTCTCAATCATTTGCCACAAGTTTGGATCCGAAATTTGCATTTACACACGGCGGCGACGACACAGGTGGTGAGAGTGTCAATGTCTCTGCGAGCTTCAAAGGGGTCATGACTCTGGGGTGCCGTCTCTGTTTGGCTGCAAAATAGTGTGACATACATAAGTGCAAGACGGCTACAGTCTCACCAATCTTACCTTCCTGACAAGAATCTCATCTTCTTCCATTCCACAGATGCAAGAGCTTCAAAACAGCAAAACGCGGTGAGATCTGTAGAATTCCTGGCAGCTCGGTGTCCCCTTCGGCACCAGGAACTCCGACGCCAGTTCGATTACAGCACGTCAACTGCGACGTCTTTCGCCAGTTCATTGTATACGTATACACGGGAAAGGTAAGTCGCCCCTTCTACATCCTGATCACCGAGAATCCACCTGATGTCTGAAATCCTCCTCAGATCATGCTGCAGGACTCAAGAGTTTTTGAGATGATGACACTGGCACAGGACATGGGTGTCGAGGAGCTACGCGCCGCATGCGAGGACCATGTGATATCCACACTCTCTGTGGACAACGCATGCACCTTCCTCACAGCTGTCATGGAGATTCACGAGAAGGCTGGTAAGTGTCTTTGATTTTGCAAGAAACAATTTGTTTCAGTGGATGGTGTCTTGGGTTAAACATTCAAATATCCTATCCATCTCTGCCATCACTAGGAAATGAAACAGTTTGTGTCTTTACTGGTTGTACCTCATAAATTCCATACCCTCTGAGTGTCTCGGGTGGAATGTTCATGTTTCCTATCCATCTCTGCCCTCACTAGGGAAGTAAGAGGTTTGCGTCTGTACTAGTTATGCATATTCTCATCCATTTCTGCTAATTTCCTCTGAGGGTTTGCTAGAATTCTGTAGGTGGAGCAAGAGTCAAGTTAAGAAAATCCGAGAAATATAAATATAAAACATGTTGAGTTGTTTTAAACTCTCATGCATATATTTCCCTTGAATTCTTAAAGATAAGATACAAAATGTCCAAATCACAATTACCCAAGAAAAACCCCGCCACACCGAACACATTAGAAGCCATTTTGAAGTAGAAAATAATTACCCGTAATTTTGACAGATTGACATTTGTGATTTCGGACGCCGGGAAACGTTTAAGACCGCGTAAAAGAAGAATTCGTACAGAAATTGATTCAATTTCATTTTCGAATAATTTCGCCGACAAAACGTTGCAAAAATGTCGTTCAAAGGCAATACAAAAGTACAAAAGGTGATGGTACAACCCATCAACTTGATTTTTCGCTATCTGCAGAACAGATCGCGTGTTCAAGTTTGGCTGTACGAAAACATTAGTTTACGTATCGAGGGACACATTGTTGGATTCGATGAGTACATGAATCTGGTGCTTGACGATGCTGAGGAGGTGTGGGTGAAAACACGTACGAGACGAAACCTGGGCAGAATCATGCTGAAAGGCGATAACATTACATTGATTCAGAATGTAAGCCCATCGAAAGATTAAGGTTAGGAAGGAGTGGAGGCCGACCTGCTGTGTGGGAACATCAACAATTCTACCTTTTAAGCATTTTTCTTCAAATAATTCATGTATTCGTAAAAGAGCTGAGATTTTCTGTGAACTGAGAAGCATAAGATGAATGAAATAGAAAACTATTTAGCGAGAATTTATGTGGTTTTTGAATTGTTTTGTTTTCAGGATTGGCGTGGGATTTGCAACTTGGAATGGGAATCATTTATGTGCTACACGTTGCTTTGAAGTGTGTTTTCAGACTGAAACAAATGTCGCTCAGCACTACTTTGAAGTGTATCTTTCAACAGATACTGAGGCGCGCTTTTATTAGCGAATTGACTGGAACGTGAATCAATGGGGGTTTTATTTGTGCCTTCCCTTATTGTCTGAATTGCTAGAGATAAGTGGATGCACTGGTTCTAGTCTCAAGTTGCATCCCGACTTCACTAGATGTTTGTACACATTTTTGTCATCTCCCAGGTGGTATAAAGCGTTTGCAGCATTCAATGCTCACATATCCTTCGTTATTGAAATTCTGAACTGTAACCTGTCGACAAACATCGCGGTTCAATTTCGAACAAACTCTTTAGCATGACCGAAGGGGCGGCGATTTTGAAACATGATGCCTCGGCCAGGTTTTGCACTCGGGGCCTTAGAAACGTTACGACACTTGTCCTATCAACTCTTCAGAGCTGTTAATCCAAAGAATCAATTAAGAAATAGAGTTACTTTGGTTTCCACGCTTTCAATTTCAATCAAAGTTCAATTGTTGTTAATCTACATCATCTCACTCTTCTGCTTCCTACTTAAAGGCTAGAGAAATCGAAGCTCGGCAAGGAAAGTTTGTTCTGCAGGGCTCTCTGTTTCATCTTTTCCTGAATTTCGTCCATGAATCGATAGCTTCTATTGTCAAAAACGATATTTGGAGATGGGATGAATTATTCCGTCTAACCCGAGTCACATCCAACCCCTAAGAGACATCCATTTCCCGCTCTTCTTCCTTGTTTTTTTCAGGAGCAAAATGCGCCGCATCCTTCATGGAGAGATGCATAATATACATTGGAGAAAATGCCACCGAATGCGTGAAGACAAACGCATTCCTCAACTTGACCAAGGATGGCCTGATCAAGCTCATCTCGTCCGACTACGTAAATGACATCCTTTCGCTTGTATCGAAGCTCGTCTCACTTTATGCTCTCTCCGCAGTTTTGCCTCGAAGAAGAAGACGTTTGGCGCTGCGTCTTGGCATGGGCTAAGAATCAAGCCGGCGTAACTCAACCCACAGCCCACTGGACCGAAGAAGAACGCGTCCGAGTATGCCAGCATTTGTCCGGAGTGATGGGTCATGTTCGACTTCTCCTCATCGACAGTCAAGTGTTTGCCGAGGAAGTGGAGCCCACTGGTGCCGTGCCAATGGAACTGTCCCTTGAACGTTATCGTTACGCCGCTTTGCATTCGAATAAAATGACCGGTGGTGGTGCTATACAGCCTGTGGTGCCAGTTCCAGGTGCACCTCTCTCCGAGGACGACAAGCGACTGCAGCCACGTCTGATGATGAATATGTTCCCTGGTTCGAACATCCTCAAAAATGACAAGCTGCATCTGCAGACTGTGCTCAACGGATGGTAGGTTCTCAAGACCTCACCCACAGGCACGTACCTCAAATCGCACTTCCTTTCAGGTTTGGAGTTCCGAAGCAGATTTGGCGCTTAATCTACCGCGCTTCCAGCCACGGATTCAGTTCATCGTCATTCCATAGGTTCTGTGACGGGATTGCACCATGCTTTGTCATCGGAACTGTATGTATTCGTGGGAGACTGTAAGTTCACTTGAGTTACGCTTTCATTCCAGGGAAGCCGTGGGGAGATCAGTGGCGGCTTCACCGACGTGGCCTGGGCAAAGACTAGCCGCAAGGGAGGGTACATCCATTCAGAGCGCGCATTCCTTTTCACACTCAACACAACCAACGACTCCCAGCCTGCGAAGTTCGACATCGTTAAGAAACCTTACGCCATCTGCTACCACCCAGAGTAAGTGAAACTCCCTCCAAATCCCAGCCAATCCCTCAGCCATGATGATTTTCCTTCCAGCTGTGGACCAATTTTCGGTGCTGGAGCTGACCTCTTGATATCGAACAACTGCAACATGAACATGGACTCGTATTCGAATCTGCCGCACAGCTACGACGGACCTAACGCCTCGTACATGCCCCTATTTGGCGACTACAACTTCGTGGTGGCCGACTACGAGGTGTACACAGTTGCGGCTGCCACTCCGACAACCAACCAGCCGGGAGTCAAGATGAAGTACGACCGATATTGAGAAGATGACCGGTTTGGTTCCGGGTGCGCTCTGAGACGCAGTATTAAAAACTCTTGCCTTTACGTATAAAATGGATTCAAATGTACGCTCGTCGTGTGGACTTAAAATAAAATTTTGCAATTTTTTGAGATTGGGGGATTCGTTGGGAGATTTTAAGGAAACAAAGGATTTCTACGGGCAGTTTTGAAGCTACGTTTGAAGGTGCAAGGTTGATAAGTTCAACTCTTCAGCACTGCACACGACAGGGAACATCCATAATTCCTTCAATAAGTTTACACGTAAACTTTGTGCGGGACGAAGTGTTTGAGTTTTACGCTCAAAAAGAAAAAAAAAAAGACCGTTGACGTTGGAGGTAACTCACACATGGGAAGAGGAGTCCTTTGGCTTGCTGCTTGCTGGATTGTCTGCTTAAGCACCGAAAACTTAAACAGGCCTCCAACATTTAGGGTTAGTTTGCAGGATCAAGTTTGCACAGCGTTCATCGCAAACTTTTGCAGGGAGAGAGCGCAGGGGCGACCACAAAAAGAAAGTTTGTAGAGTAGCGGGGTTTTTCAGAAGGGTTAGGCTTTCCGAGACCTAGAATTTGTGCACTTCGCAGTACCAAAAACGTTTACAGGGTTTACGGCTGCAAGCTTATCCAAAATCAAATGTGGGGGGAGTTGGCAGACTCACTTGACTTTGTTCTGGCCGCAGTTGAGAAGAAAGAGAGATTAATGAAAATTCTGTGTGCGAAAGAAACCCGATACGGCACTCTAAGCAGAAGTATGAAGCCGTGTCAGTTTGTCGCAGAGGTACACTGTTATTGGAGGCGCGCATTAAAATCACTTCGAAGGAAAAGAGCAACACTCCGAAGAAAAAGAGTTGTTCTTGTTCTTGTGGCGCTACAGTCCGGGGTGGACCTGGGCCTCAACCAACATGCCTCTCCAGCCAGCACGATCTTTCGCCAGCTGTCTCCAGTTGCGCACTCCAAGTTGGTTGAGGTCCTTCTCCACTTGTGTGCGCCACTTCAGTCTAGGCCGTCCTCTGTTGCGTTGTCCCAATGGCTCGGATTCAAAGACTTTTCGGGCCGGAGCAGTGGTGTCCATACGCTCTACATGGCCTAGTCATCTTAAGCGTTGTATCCGTAGACGCTTAACCAGGCGCATGTCGCTGTACAGCCCATAGAGTTCGTCATTAAATCTTCTCCTCCAGATGCCATCAACGCAAACAGGACCAAAAATCGCACGCAAAACTTTTCTCTCGAAAAGACTAAGGGCTTCCTCATCCGCCTTTGCTAACGTCCAGGATTCTGCGCTAGTTTAGTCCTTCGAGAGAGGGCTTTATTACTCAATTGCCTCTTGAGCCCAAAGAAACAGCGGTTGGCAAGAGTGATTCTGCGTTTGGAAAAGAGTAACACTCCGAAAATCACAAATTATAAGCAGGAGCTTCCAGATTTCCAACAATACGACGTGGCTCATTGATCTGCAAGGGGTGACCATCGAACACACCTCCAGGATCAAAGGCTGCACATTTGCTATTGTACGAATTGTGTAAGGACAGTTCAATCAACCGATTGAGATGACCACGCAAAATGAAAACAATAACTTCTCAAAAAAGGAGGTAAGGGAAACAGAAATTGGGCTGTAAATTAAAGGTTGTCGTGGAGTTGAAAATGGAGTTCATTTGGAAACTTCGTCTGTGCTTGCTGACTCTTAACGGATCAACTGAATGTCGAGTGTAGGATTCTTGCAGACAAAAAAGGCCAGTGAAGTGCAATTATTACTCACTGGCAAGGGTTTTTGTTTGTTTTCGTTTGTTTTCGTTTAATCAAAAATGTTGACAATGAGCAAATTAAACTGTACAGTAATCCACAGAAGAATCAGAGTCTTCTTCAGCAGGAATTTGTTTTCTGACAAGGAAACGGCTTATGAAGAGTCTAAGAGTCTAAGGCCCATGAAGAGTCTAAGACTACCTTCTATCCTTAACAATCCCGGTTGCGCTGTTCCCAGTTTTGAGGAACTAACCCTTTATCGTTTGTGACGACTTGGTCTGTATACCGAAGTATTGGTCTTCCTTTTCTTCTCTTCTTGGGCGTTTTCTTAGTTGGAGCATTCTTGTTAACAGACTCGATGTGGTCGAGCGGGACTGTAGTCGGCGGTTATTTGCTTTCTGGTCGTCACCCTCAATTTGGTACAGCATCCACTACAGAGTTCGCGGATGTGTCTTCTCCCCCATTCGCCTTCATCGAAGAGAGGATCGTATTTCCGAAGCAGAATTTTTGTTCGTCCGAATCTACTCTACCGTTTCGTTTATCGTTCAGCTCAGGGGTTTACATAGGAGTAGGGCTTGGATCACGTCTTGGAGAGCATTCTTTTTGTCTATCCGTTTGGATAGCGTCGTTGGTTTTGCCAAGGGAATTCTGCGTTGAAAAAGGTGTCCATTGTGCAGTTCACGCATCCGCGACTTAGACAAACTTCTTACTTATTTCACAGTTGAAGCCTTCGATTCGCAGATTTTGACGAGATAATATTTGACTTTTCGCCGATAGTTTAGAATTAATCTAATCCCCGTTCATTCTATGATAAGCTTGTTCCCCCTGGTCTTCAATAGCCGGGAATGTCTCTAAAATGACTCGCTAGAAACGGATGAAACGTGCAGTATCGATAATGTCAGCGCAAGCCTGCATTTGTACAGACTTGAAGGTGCTTACAACCTTTCTCTGCACTATGCTCTCCGGTAAAATATTGAAGAAGTCTCACCCCAGCTCATCACGTTCCCAAAATTACAAGCAGAGATTGTTGAGACAACCTACACTTTGCATGTCGTTTATATTAGCTTGGCGCGACACAACCGCATCTAGTATTCTGTGATCCCGAATTCGGAGTGATTGAACTTAAGCGGCCATAAAATCGATATAAAATTAGCTGTGTATCGTTTTGAACTTCTGTCGATGGGAAAACACTGTAGCTCGGCGAATTTTTCGTCATCAAGAGAATTTTTCAGGAGATTAAGGGAAATATTAACTAGAACGCGAAATGTGATGAATCAAACTTATCGACCAAGTTCCCGTCATCACAACTGTCTATAAGCAATGATGGAAAACAAAGCCGTTTGGGTAGGACAATTCTGGTTGCTCTCTCATTATAGCTTCATTTCGACGGTGAGCTTGGATACAAAAGATGAGCGTAACGACTTTTTCGTCACGATCTAGAGACAATAATAGGCAGTATCCCTCTGGTTTCTGGTTGCTCTCTCATTATAGCTTCATTTCGACGGTGAGCTTGGGTACAAAAGATGAGCGTAACGACTTTTTCGTCACGATCTAGAGACAATAATAGGCAGTATCCCTTCAAATACTCCACATAACCCTGTTTCCTTCAATGCAGGCCCTTGACCAAAATCGCTTGCGTCGAATGTTCAAGAGTTTGATTCATTTTTCATTGGCAACAAAAAATCACCTCAAAAAAGGTTTTATTTCCTTAAGTTTTAGCAGAGTTTCACTGATTCTATGCCAGTCAATGCAGTGTCCTTGCCTTTGAGCTTCTCCGCGAATGCTTGATTTTGAAGATTCCAAGCAGTTGACGTAGCCATTTTCTCATAGCTTCCGTGCCTGTCTTAAAATTCCACTTACGTCTGCAATATCAGAGCGACTGGATGCGTGAAAGTCCCACTACTTGACTGCGTCCTTGCGCCTTTGCGTGCTGCCCAGAAATTCGTCAGCTGCTCCCCCTTAACTCAGATCGTTCGTCAAGTCTTTCCCAAGCCTAGTTTACGATGATTCACAGTCCAACTCATCGCCCTCTGAAACCCTCACAAAAGGATTCCATTCCGAGTAGTTTGCCGTCGCTGGCAGCGTCACAATCCAATCAGAATAAATACATCGCACCCACAGAACATAAAGCTCTCTGCCAAATGAGACCGTGCCCAGAATTAAGAGTCAACTGTCGTTGAACTCCTCGTTAGCGCTGGACACATTCAATTGGCGCGAGGGGCGCTGCTCTAGCATTGATTGAATATCGCGTAGCAAACCCGTTTCAAGCAGACACACACACACGCTGCGCAGTCCTAACCCTCTCAACTTTCCCACAGCAACGACCCCAGCGACTCCTCGCGAATTATTTACCATCCGAGCTGAGGCGCAACCACTCCACAGTCAGGACTTGGAAATTTGCATTTTCAACTTCACTCTCCTGGCTGAGGGTGACGAGGGGGGCCACGGCCATGGAATGCAATCGACAGGAGAAGTGCTCCATCTTCAGTCCTCATTGCCACTGTGTGGAGTATGGGACTGCAGGTCCACGCCAGTGCCACTGCCAGCGCACATCGGAATGTGAACATCTTTGAAGATTCATTGGCACTTCAGCATCGAAAAGAGGTCGTCCGTCTATCGTATCTCCGACAACATCACCGACCACATCATCATCATCATCATCGTCCGCATCCCCATCACCATCAGCTCCACGGCACATCATCGGCGAGTTGTCGTTGTCTTCCGCGGAGGCTGGACGTTGGGCGAGTCACTTGCGCCACATCATACCATCGGACCAGCAGCATCGCGCGACTCTAACTCGTCCACGCTCCAACCCGGGCGGAGGGGATATTGATTTTTGGTCAGCTCTAGCCGCGCTCAGGAGACGTCCATTGAAACGGTCACTGAGTGTTCATTTGTTTGCGAACATCCTTGGCTTCTCGGAGAGTTTAGGGGGGCTCACAAAAACACACCTGGGATCAGAGGTCTAATTGAAAATGTGATGCACAAATGCGCAAACGTTCGGGATGGAACTGGTGTTGTTTGGCCGGGTGGCGGCGAGGACCGTCCTCAAGAGGAGGGAACCGGGAAGCGAAAAGCTGCGAGCTTCACACGAGCACACGAGCGCACGAAAGAAAAAGGAACTGGATTTGCGCATGCCCCCACCGAACTGGGCAAGTGTCGAAGATCTTCTCCACGTAATTTGTTGCCAGTTAGTTGCTGTGGGTCACCGCGCAACAGTCTCCCCATCTCTGTCGCCCGTGCAAAGTTTGCACTGCGCCGTAAATACTTATTGGCCACTTGGGATATTATTACTGTTATTGTTGTCGCTTTGTTGGCCAGCCGAGTGGAGTGGAGTGAAGTGGATTGGGCCGCTCTACGCACCGAGCACTGCACAGCGCAGCGCCTCCGCCGTGCAAGGTGGCTGGCGAAGCAAACGGCCTATCTGGGCAGTTTGATCGAGCGGCCGTGCATATGAAAATATTAATAATTCAGCGACGACGACGACCGTTAAGGTGGGATGGGAAACAAACAGACTTGTGCTTATCTCGTGTCAAATTGGAAAAGCGGATATCGCCGCGGCTAATGGAAATCGCGTAAGGAATGTCTTTTGCGGCTCTGAAATGGAAATGGCCAACAGTGCCATTCAATTGGGCTGCTGCGTGTGTGGAGAGGCGGAATGCCAAGCGTCTGACACATTCCCACATTGGATCCGGATGATTGGCTTATGCCAACAGATATCGATTGATGATGCTTGAGTGATGGCGGAGATGTGGGTTGTGGTTTCCTATTTGCTCTGTGCAGCGGGCGTTGTGTGCGATGCTGCGTTGTGTGCCGACATCAACGATGTGGATCAGTCTGAATTCCTTTGGGAGCCCGGATGGGTTCTCTGAACTGTTTGTTTATTCCACTTGCCAGTAACAGTGATGCCATGAGGTGACAGTTGGTGTCAATCAAAGGAGTTTAGGAACGGCATGGTTTCCTTCGTTTAGAACGGTCTCAGTGATCGTCTGTGGACGAGATTAGATAACAAATTTATTGCTTCAGACACGATATTGAAGAAAATCGGAGAACAAAAAATTCCTCGTGTAAGATTCAGAAAATGACAAACTTTCGAATTCTGTTTTTTTTCTTAATGCTCGGTGTGTGCCTTCACTAAGCTGGATTCACGGAGCAGATCAAAGGCTCACATGTGAGCTTTTCAAATCTTCTCTTTCACTCGCTGAAGTCTGCTTGAATTGCTTGGAAAGAATTTTGGGCATGAAATGCAACTAAAGGACGATTCATGGTGAAGCTGAGTTAACAATGGCAATTCGAGAGTGGTTTTGAAAATGGTTTCACGGTCATAAAGGAACAATTTGTTGCAAAAGGCTGTCCACTCGATTGGCCTTGAAAAATGTGGCCAAATGTGGCCTGCATCTGCCTGAAGACCTGAAACTCTTCATTTCCGAAGAGAAAATTGTTCAAAGGGTTTAACATCGCTTCATCTAGGCATCCAGCAGTGAAGTAGTAGCCAAGTCCAGGCTCATAAAAATGATTTTGCAACAAATGCTCGCAGTGACGTCTTGTTGAATCCAGTGCCCACTAAGGCCATGTCCTTGATTTTCAGGAAGCAGATAGTCAGCTTAAATGGCGCCATAAGAGACATCATTGACGGTAACTTTCTGATTTGGCTCATTTTTGTTGACTAATGTGTTCGTCAATCCATTTTAAATGGACGGGATGCTCACTAGTCCATTGAGCCAGAAACAAGCATCTTCTAAGGTGGACTCAGGCCTCAACTAACAATCTTCATTACTGAACAACATTTCACGTTATAATAATTGGATTCTGTGAAAGTCCACAGGGAGACCAGGGCCGAGCTTGTTCATCAACTTCTCGTGTTGTGCGCGCTACTGTTTTCTCATGAGTAGAGGGAACCTACAATTTTTTGCCGACTCCGAACGGCCAATTTTGAGAAGACAGTTATTACTCTTTGAGTGTTGTCGGCAGCTCGAAAGAGGTGATGCTGTGAAAAAATGCGACGTGTCCAGCCGCGAATCGAACCTGGACCTTCGACGTGTGAGCGTCGCACTCTACCGATTACGCCACGGCAGTCACGTTAAGGAACCGGATTTTCATGGAGGAGAAGTGCGAACTCAAGCCGTTCCAACCTGTAAAGACCGTTCTAGCTGTGCAACATCGAGCGCAACCCAAAAGAGGCAAGGATACAGGCCATAGGCCATAAGGAGATGAATAGTAAATCTCCCTTGTAAGGAGATCAAATAATGATGTAAAAAAAAGTATGTAGACATAGAATGTTTTAATAGATGCTAATATTCCAGACGTCATGTACGTCATCTAGGTTCAACATTCTATATATACAAATCATCTAGATTCAACATTCTACAACGTAAGCGTTAAACTGCACTTAGGAGGGATGATTTCTTGAGAAGGACCATTTAACTTCAACGTTTTCTTGTTTTTGTTGAAGGTTTCTAATAAAATCGACCCAAGTGCTGTCGAGGGCGTTGCTTCATTAACTCAAATTGGAGTTTCTTTGTTCCGTGCCACTCCTGCTTGGTTAAGTTTGTTAAGTTTGTTAAGTTTGTAAGTCTTCTATTGGAAATGGAGCTTAAATATATCCGAATTGACCCATGACCGAAATATGAATTATTGTCCTTACGTAGGAAAGTCTTTGCATCTTCCCGGAAGGCTTCGCCGCTTTCTTTTAAAAAGAAGTTCCGAAACAACTTCTCCTTTTGGATTGATTGGTTGCCCAGTGCCAATTAAACTATCCTGGCTGATGTTCAAACTATAGGGCTTTATAAGTAAAGAAAGCACTGTCGAGTGCGAAAAGAATCCACTTTAGGATTCACAAGCTAGATTTGACTTTTCACATATGACGTGAGCACTCTTCGCATGTCCAAACCTTGCTCGTATACATTAAAACAGCATTGGAGAATATTGTTCTTCTCCTTCTTCTTGCCGTCACCCGTGGGGCACTTGAATTGTTTGAACTCCTGTTCCACTCGTGTGCTCCATTTCAACCTAAGCGGTTATATGTTACGATGTCGGTTTCGAAGCCTCTTTTAGTCGAAGCTGTGGTGTTCATACACGCAAACGCTTAACCAGAAGCATGCCGCCATACAGCCTCCAAAATTCTTCCTTTCTCTCCCCCAGATGCCATTAACGCAAACAGGACCAAAAATCGCACACAGAATAAAAGGTTTTCTCATTTTCCTTTATTCGTCCAACATTTCGGCCTGAAAAGCACGACTGGGACGATCAAGCTGTTAGTCTTTCAATAGTGGACTCCATTACCCTCTTGCCCATTGTGCCCAAAAAGACAGTGTTTTGGAAGAGTGATTCTGTGTTTGATTACAGTATCGATTTTGTTGTCCCTGTCTGCCACGGTGCCGAGGTAGACTAAGTCGTTGACTTCCCTCAAGTTCCTGTTCACTAGTATGTGACTTCAGATAGTATAAAATGGTCTCAGTCAATCAGAATTTGGTTGAAAGAACTACTCTTGTCCAGCCTGACGTCTTTGGAAACTTCGGCACCTGTAAAACATGGTCTGCTGTCTGGCTGGTCAATATACGACATTATTCTATTCCCACTCCCGAAAATGTCAAATCCAATACAGGGCGTTGACTTGCAATTGATTTGTTTCAAACGATGTGCCAACTTTCTTAAAAAACAAAATACTGGGAAAATTTATGTGGACCGGAGCATTTATTTGTCAAACGAGAGGCCTTTATGGGTTTGAATCTAAGGTTCGAGTCCAAGCTATCAAGCTGTCTTACATCATAACTTGATTCGATCTTCCTCTTCTTCTCGAAACAAATAGTCTGGATCCAAGTACCCGCCTTGCTGAGAAATAGGTTTGATGTTACGCATCTGGAATTTCACTCCTTGCTACGCAGCCATGGCTGATACGGTTCATTGAGTTCGCAGCTAATTCTTTTTGTCCGTGAAAATCCTGTAATTTAACGTGAAATGTTGTTCACTGGTGATGGTTGTTAGTTGAGGCCCAAGTCTACCTCGGACTGTTGCGTTCATTGAAGGAGGGGTGTGCAGAAAGCCCGTTCTATAACGACATTTCACAGTTTGGAGTATGGAAAAAACTGAATGAATCCTCTGCTCGTGAGAGAACATAAAAATGTGAAAAAGCTAGACTAGGTTAAGTTTTGATTTGCATTTGATTTGGTTCAAATGACAACATCTTGTGCCTGTTTCCTTAGAAAACATAAGAAACTGTGAAATTTGTTGCAGGCTGGAGTGGTTAGCGAGCGGCCTTTATGGGTTTGGATCTCATCTCCATCTTTGATGGTTCTAATCACGCTGTTTCCAACCATCACGCTTTCTTAAGTCATAACTTGATCCTTGCATGGAGCATTCAACCTTCCTCTCCTCTAAACAAAAGGCCGTGCCCTCCTTGCTGGTGTATTAGTTCGATGTAGCATACTTGAGGTTGCGGTAGATGGTGCACAACTGTCTACGCGCAGTCAACACGAAGCAGGTGTAGCTCGTTACGCCTTTACCTCCATGAAATGCCGGGTTCTCAACATGAAAGTTTAATCAGCTTTGAAGAATTTTTTTTTTGGGGCACAGTTCCACCTCAGACTGTACAGCTTGTTGAACGAAAAGAAGAACATGAAGTCCGTTCCTCATCGACGTAGTTTGGTGCTAGGAATAAACTAAAGATCTTTTCTGCTCGTTTGAGAACAGAAAAATGTGAAGAAGCTAGACTAGGTTGAGTTTTAAAAATTAATTCGGAATCACATCGATTGCATGAAGGGAATGCATGCCACTGATTGGTGGCGTCGTACCAATCAGTGCGACTTAGTGCAACCTTCTCAAACCGACTGTAAATTACACTTCACATGCTCTCTGACAAGTAGAGACAAATTCAAGACATCACCGGCAACTGTGCGAAGTTGTCAAGCATTGCAAAGTTTAACCGTATGCGAAACATTTGTAGCTATTGTCGTTTTTACTAAAGGAAGTATGCTTTCATGTACCTGTCTCAAATTCTATCCAGATCAAAATAGTAACAGAAAATTATGAATCTAATATTACATTTGTGGCGCCCCCTACATGTCCCAGAACTTATGGAGTAATGTATAAAATAGCGCAGACCTAAACACTGAAGATGATTTCTTTCAAAAGCACAGTTTTCAATTCTAATTTAAAAGACAGGGAAGGAGGAAGGACACGCCAAAAACAAGCACGATTCGTCATTAAAGCTCCAACTTAGAGACACAAAGCGGTAGGAGCCAATCAAACGTATTAACAAAGGTTTCCATCAAACAACACACTGACGGTCAAACAACGTAACAACTCCATTGAGAGAGAACGAAGTTCCTTCAGACCTAATGAAGAACAAACTCCCAACCATCCTGCAACCAGGAAGCACTAATCATCCGCAACACAAATCTCATCTCACACAAGACTTCGCCTTTCAGGCACTCTGTGTTCGGAGGCGGTGAACCAGTTAAAACACTCCAGCCCCCCGTTTTACGAGCGCACCAACAGAAGCACCAGCAATTCCATCTCAATGTCATTCCACCTTCACCGCCGTGCATTGCACGCAGCCATCATCCATCTTCCCAGCTACTGAAGTAGCTGATGATGTTGTAGTCCCATCGCAGATTTGTAACCATTAAAAACTTTTATGCAAATTAGTGCAAGGCGCATTCCTCATGGTGCAGCCGAAACGGGCTCTAACACATCTCCCACCTCCAACAGTCAGCAGCATCGTCTTCCCGTCGTGCAACGACGTCAGCATCAACAATGACGATGCTGATGAGGATGATGAGGAGCGGGTGGTGCCGGCGATGCCGATAGCAATGGGAATTCGAAATTTATGCGCTCACTACGGTTGTCTACCGGCGGAATATATATTTTACGATGTTCCCTTTTTCGGCCGCCATCGCCAGAACCCTCCGCTAGACGGCCGCGAACGGCCTCCAGCCGCCTAATCCCAGAATGGTATAAAAATTGTTTTCGTTCCTGTCTTGCACAATCCACGGACGGGCACGCTACTCTGTCAAAAATACGCAACCAGAGTGGTCGTAGCCCAGCTTTAGTCGAGATCCACGGCCATGTGACTGGATCTAAGTAAAAAGCATTTAATGATCGCGGCGAGTGGCGGGGTGCCGCGGCAGGCGGAATTCGGCCCCGGGCAACGGCTGTCCGGACCAGAAGTACTAATTGTAAATGCTTTTTGGCGGCGGCTGGCGTGAAATTTCTAATGGAAGTGCCATTTTTATGGGCAGCCCCCCTCGCTGCGAGATGATGCTGCCGCCTGCCGGGGGTCGTTTTGGAGCCACAATAGATATCCAGAGCGCTAGCAGCGGGAATTTTACCAGATTTTCATCCAAATTGATTGCGCCCGCTGATAATGATCTTTGCTGCGGGGAGCAGTCGGTCCATCAGTGATGGGTGATGACGATGAAGAAGCTGGTGGCTACTAGGCAGCAGTAGCCAATATCTATATCGGCGCATTGACAGGTTGAAGGGTCATCTTTCATGTTGGCGATCGCTTAGCCCACTTAATTGTTGTTTTTGTTTTCGATTCGCTTCTTTGTCAGTTTCTCTGCCCCCCTTAGGGCTCGGAGTTTATCTTGTAATGGACGGGGTTTCTGAGAAACGAACTGAAGTGGGGCTCTTTGCGGAATCTGAAGAATCGTTAATGAGTTGAACTCGATGTGTGAGCTTCGAGTTGGTGGAATGGGAACAATGACTTTGTGTCGCTGAGAGATGTCGGTGGTGGCTCATGGACAATGGAATTCGGAGAGCACTTTGCAGCTGGTCTTTGATACAGCACTTGATGGCGGGAGATGACTGCGTTTCGAGAAGGCTGAGTGAAGTGACGGGTTTTTGAAGTGATGTGTTCATTTATCACCGGATCGCAAAAGTGACTTGCAAACGTTTCAAGATCGAATCAGATCAAATGAAGGGCATTTTTAAGTCAGCGTATACGTTGCCTTTTAGTGGCGGCCGTGACGTAGTGGGTAGAGTGCGACTCTCACACGCCGAAGGTCCAGGTTCGATCCTCGGCTGAACACCTCGAATTTTTCACCTCTTTCGAGTTGGTGATAACACTCAAAGAGTAATTCTATCTGAGAAAGCTTCTTGTAACTCGCCGTTTGGAGGCGGCAAGAAACTGTAGGCTCCTTTCACTTGCAAGAGGACAGTAGCGCGCACAATACGATTAGTTGCTTAGCAAGCTAGACCCTTATTCCCCTGTTCGACCATCGCGCCATTCAGATACCTTGATGCCTCTTGCCATCAGATGCGTGTTGATAAGAGTGGCAGCGAGAAACTAAGGTCTTGGCTAGCTGCATTGTAAGAGCCCTCCAAATACATTCAAGTCTTATTGCTGATTGTGACGAAGGAAATCCTGGATTGAAAAAACGCTCCTTGAGGCACACTGGTCTGGCTTGGGGCCAGACCTAAGGTCGCAAATGATAGAGCCAAGGATCAACAGCTCCAAACGATGCTTTGGTCGACTTCAAACCTCCAATGTCAGCACATCAAGAACTTATTCTCTTTTGCGACGGAAATGTGTATATTGGTTTTGGCTCGCTGCATTTTCAGAGCCCGTCCAGCATCGTTAAGTTTTGATGCTAAGGTTACCTTTTGCGGTCCTTAAAGGCACGCCGCACTCATTAGGCAGATTATATACACAATTCTTCTTGGCTTTGACATTCAGCTCAGACAACAACCGAAGGAAGGTATGCTGAAGTCTTTGCTGAGGTGAATAATTTGACACAGCTTGTGAACGAGCCAACACGGATACCTAACATTGCAGGTCATGCCGCCAACACCTTGGACCTATATCTCACATCTCATCCTGAGAAATACTCAGTTCGTGTACTGTCACCTCCAGGCTCGTCAGACCACTGTGTCGTATCCGCCAATTTCTCATATTCACCCCAAACAGTTTGAGAAAAAATCCCTAAAGGAAGAGTTTGGCTCTACGAGAAAGCCAACTGGAGCAGCCTAAACAACTTCTTTAGGGATTTTAAATGATTACTATTCTTCCTTGATAGGGACGTGGATGCCGCTGCTGATATGATTACGAAAATAATTTTGTCAGGTATGAAATCCCGCCGTGGCGTAGTGGGTAGAGTCCGACGCTCACAAGCCGAAAGGTCTAGATTCGATTTCCGGTTGAACACCTCGAATCTTTCACGGCACCACCTCTTTCGAGCTGCTGACAACACTCAAAGAGTAAAAACTGCCTAGGAAAGCCTCTCAAACTTCGCCGTTCGGAGTCGTCAAAAAACTGTAGGTCCCTTTTACTCGTGAGAGATTAGTAGCGCGCACAACACGAGTAGTTGATGAGCAGGCTAGGCCCTGGTCCCCCTATGAACTTTCGCGCCAACAATTATTATTATTATGAAATCCTTCATTCCTAACTGAATGAATAGTATCCCACCTAAGGCGAACGCGTGGTATGACTCGAGCTGTAAAGAGGCTACCAGGTTGAGATAAATAAGCTTCCAGACTATCAAAGCCAGTCCTGAGTCTGTGGATAACCGAAAGAAGTTGAAAAGTGCTCTAAATGATTTCAACGCTTTAATAAGACGTGTTAAATTCTCCTATGATCAAAAGTTGAAGCAAAAAGTGCTGCATTGTCCCAAGGGCAGCGAAAACTTTTGGTTATTCGTAAAAAACGTGAAGAATTCCGCATCGTCTTCAATACCAACGCTCATTTGCAATGACATTCCAGCTGTCAGCTCTTTGGACAAAGCCAATCTGCAAGTGCACGTATTGCAGCCAGCTCAACGCTTTGTGATTGTGCTTTGTACGCGCCTGTACTCAAGGGCGTGAATTTTTCCATGGGACAAGTCTATTTTCGCAATCGTACTGTTGCGTGAGAACTTATAGATCTAAAGATGCATAAATCCGTTGGGCCGAAAGGTTGCCCCTTCATTCCTTTAAAGAGGTCTTCTTTTACGCTGGCAAAACCACTGCGTAAGCTTTTTTATCTGTCCTACTCTTAAGGGCTCTTCCCGAGTAAGTGAAAAACAGAATATATCTAGCCCGTCCCTAAGAGGGGGAACCGTCACCAACCACCTCCGTTCGACCCATTGCACTTACGTCCCTACTTTCAAAGGTCTTGGAAATGCTGATAAATCGTCAACTTATGAAATATCTTGAAACCCGGAAGCTTCTTAATAGCCTTCAATATGGCTTCGAGTCCACTAATGATTTGATGATGATGATCTCACCGAAAAATGGAAAACAAGATCGGTGCGGTGGCCACGCTGCCGTAGTCGGTAGAAAGCGACGCTCACACACCGATGGTCCAGGTTCGATTCCTGGCTCAAGACCTCGAATTTTGACAATACCCAAAGAGTAATAACTTTCTAAGAAAAAGCTTCTCAAATTTCGACATTCAGAGTCGGCAAAAAACTGTAGGTATTTTCTGCTAGTGAACAGTAGTTGACCTTAAGCCCTTGTGGACTGTCTTTGATCTTGATCTTGCGCTTGATATTTCAAAAGCGTTTTCCAGAGTCCAGCATCAGGCTCTGCTGTCAAATTGTGTGCTTTTGGCGTCAATGAATCTCTTCTTCATTGGATTAGAAATTACCTCCCGAACCGTTCAATTCAAGTTGTATGGATGGGTTCAAGTCTGATATTCGCCGTATTAACGCTGGTGTACCCCAGGGCTCCGATTTGTCTCCCACATTGTTCCTAATTTTTTTTTAAATGATCACCTGTCTGTCACTTCTAATCCAATTCACTCCTTCGCTCATGACAGTACACACAACTTTTGATATTCCTTCCTCGGCTCTCGACACTCTTCTTCTGTCATAGACTTGGAATGGCAGCTTGTGTTCTTCTTCTTCTTGTGGCGCCACAGTCCGAGGGTGGGCCTGGGCCTCAACCAACATGCCTCTCCAGCCAGCACAATTTCTCGCCAGCTGCCTCCAGTTGCGCAAACCAAGTTGGTTGAGGTCCTTCTCCACTTGTGTGCGCCACTTTAGTCTAGGTCGTCCTCTGTTGCGTTGTCCCAATGGCTTTTCGAGCTGGAGCAGTGGTGTCCATACGCTCTACCATATATGGTCTAGCCATCTTAAGTGTTGTATCCTAAGACGCTTGACCAGGGGTATGTCGCTGAACAGCCGTTTAATCTTCTCCCCCAGATACCATCAACGTAAGCAGAACCAAAAATCGTACGCAAGATTTTTCTCTCGAAAAGACTAAGAGCTTCCTCATCCGCCTTTGGTAACGTCTAGGTTTCCGCGGCATAAAGTAAGAGGCAGCTTATGTTAAGTTCATTAAATTCCGATCTTGTCCGTCTACTGTCACACAAGTGATCTCAAAATAACCAGACATTATCTATAAATGGCTCCTGCGTTGTTGAAACCGAACAACTCTCCATCCTCGGTATGTGTATGAACTCAACACTAAGAACGATCACATATTCGAGATCGCCAAAAATGAGGCTAAATGTCTTGGTCTCTTAAAGCGATGCAAGAAATATTTCTCCCATTTTGGCAGGAATATAGAAGGCGTACATCGGCGCAAAGCTTGAATATAATCCTCCTATCTGGTGTGGTGCTCTTAGAATCTCTTTGCACCCACTAGAAGGTATCCAACAGCTAGTTATAAAGCTTATTGGTAATAATAATTTGCGAAGTCTATCGACTCACTAGAACATCGACGAATTGTTGTGTCACTATTTTATCGTTATTTCAACAAAACAATGCATTAATGAGTTAGCCAGCTGCGTTCCTGCCCTTCAAGAATTCACCCGCAATACCCGCCTCGCTAGATGTTCACGTGATCATCCTCACGACGACCTTCGGACGTACTCGTTTTTCAGCCGCCCCATATGAATATGGAATGCTCTTCCCAGCCCAACTTCCCTTCAATCCACAGTCATTCAAAACCTCATCTCCCTCTCTTTCTCTATACCTTCGGCCCGTGCTGTGACTTAATTCCGGTCACTTAAGGGTATAAACAGTCCCTTTAGCGCGCCCTAATTATAAAAAAAAATTAAGTCTGGCCCTGTTTGGAGTCAGAGCATGGCTGCAAATGATAAAGGCAGAGGATCGACAGCTTCAAACTATGCCTTGGTCGACATCAAACTGCCGATGCCCACAAAATCAAAAACCAATTGTGGTCTGCCCATAGAATACGTTCCACATTTGGTTCCGAGCACTGCTAAATCATGCAAACCACAATTTCCCTTTAAAATCAGATCCCCTTACATAGGGAATCCAAAAGCTCACCAAGAATGCCAACAAGTCCCCGCCCAAGTCTCAAAATATAACGCCCCCAAAGTCCACCGGCCCACCTTCCAGTTCAATCTACCATCAAGTGACTCCACACAACAATTACCTCAATGCCCAGGTGGTCCACATTCCTCATTCACCTAACCAGTGCTCGTTTTCAATTAACTTTAACCATCGCTTGCGATAGGCATACCCAAAGATTAACTCAAACTTCAGCAGATCCAAACAAAAACTGAGCTAAGCCCGGCTTAGAATTGAAACCGTCAAAGAGCCGTGCTTAATGCGGCATAATCGTGAGAAACCCCATTCGTCCGAGAGCGAGTTTTGTGCGACCCACTCCATAACACCACTGTTCGAGTTCTAATTAAAAAAGCCAAACGATACGTTAACCGAACCTAAGCGATTTGCACTATAAATCGTCAGCCGTACACCCGTAATCCACTTTAATGGCGACCTACCATCTCAACAGAGCACGCTACGTTCCCATAAGACCCGCCATCAAATTGTATCTGAATAAAATTAAATTCGTTCCGAGTGCAGCGCTGCCAGACTTTTGTACAGTTCTAATCCGATTCCTGTGTCCGATGCCGACAAGCCCAATCGAGACACACAGTGTGTAGCAGGAGGCACCGTTTACGCCTTAAATCGCTGTGCGCAAGTTGTGCTGCTGCACCACTAGCAGCAGCAGCAGCTTTGAGGGAATAATTCGTTTTTTGTTGTTGTTGTTGTTGTCCGTTTTGTCTGTTTTTACGGTTCACCCGTCCGGCGATCTACCGAAAAATTATTCAAAAGATACTTAAGTGGGTTTGCCTATCGGACAATAATAACAAAACGTTTTCAACGCCCAATCCGAATGCGGGAATGAATTATTCAGAAACGAAAAAAAAAACACACACACCCGAGGAGACTGCCTTGAATTCGGACCGAAACTGGATCGGTCCGTGCGCCAGTAAGCGGCTGCAATTAATATGCGGCAAGATGCAGAGGCGGCGGTCGTAAAGTATCGGGACACATCTGTCGCCCTTAGTTTCGCCTGGGGGTGGGGTGGTGTTTGCTGCTGGCCACCGAATTCCAGAGGACGCCGATTTCGACACGCACGAACGGCGCGTAAAGACAGTAGTGGCCTTTGAATTCGATTAGGACGTGGGAAAACCCTAATGGAGTTCGGGCGGTGGTTTCTTAATGATTCTCCGTGGCTTCTGATTGGAAATAATGGAGCACGTACGAATTGAACGCGTTCGCGTGGCCGCCATTGGTGCGGGTACATTCCGCTTGCACTTTCATTGTGTGAGTGTGTGCAAACTAAATTTGAAATCAATCATTGCTCGAAATTGGAGGCATCAGCTTCACGTTCTCATCCCGCCGCTGCTTTGATCTCGAAAATCAACATTTTGGGTTTTCCCACAACTCTCAGCGGCGTCGTAACCTCTTTCCTAACGAACTCTTTAAATCACACTTAATCAATCAGACTCACAGCAGTGCCACAGCCACCTCACAATAGCCTCCCAGCATCGCCAGGCCATCCGCTGACCGATCATCATTTAAAATGCAAAACCGTCCGCCATTCCTCCGCCAGCGATTGCGTAACCAATGCGAAACTAAATCAAAGATTAATTAACCCCAAAAACTCCACACAAACACACAAGTGGCTTTTACACGCTGCTATTGACTCAACTAAGCAAATCAGCCCGCAGTCATGCGTCTTTTGGCGTTCGATGATTTACTGGACAAACAAAAGTCGGAGTTTGCATGGGCGACTCTGACATCTGTGTGCCACTTCCTGGAGGCATCTACCGCGAGAAATTCCCCGACAGGTTGACATGCCGAAACGTATAATAACCTCCGCGGATGCGGCCGAAAACAAATTATTAACGATCGGGCAGATAAAAATTGTGATCATCGGCATACACGGCACATGCACTCGCATCCGGGTGTTTGGATGGGTGATCTGAGCAAACACACACACGGACCGGTTGACCGCGTAATCACTTGTACTGGGGGGACACACCAATTTGGCAAAATGAAGACAGCCACCGACTGGCAGCCAACTGCCACTGAATTTTGCATGGAGTCAGTTAAAGGCATTGAGAAGCGCAATTACCCAAGAAATACTGACAGTTCTGTGAAGAGTTGTCAGAAGATATAAAGTCAACTACCCTGGCGATCGACGACGGATGCAGCACCCTATGAATGGTGTAAAATGTTTTTCCACACTTCAGTCTTCAGTCTTTAGCCTTCAGTCTTCAGTCTTCAGTCTTCAGTCTTCAGCCTTCAGTCTTCAGTCTTCAGTCTTCAGTCTTTAGTCTTCAGTCTTCAGTCTTCAGTCTTCAGTCTTCAGTTTTCAGTCTTCAGTCTTCAGTCTTCAGTCTTCAGTCTTCAGTCTTCAGTCTTCAGTCTTCAGCCTTCAGTCTTCAGTCTTCAGTCTTTAGTCTTCAGTCTTCAGTCTTCAGTCTTCAGTCTTCAGTCTTCAGTCTTCAGTCTTCAGTCTTCAGTCTTCAGTCTTCAGTCTTCAGTCTTCAGTCTTCAGTCTATAGTCTTCAGTCTTCAGTCTTCAGTCTTCAGTCTTCAGTTTTCAGTCTTCAGTCTTCAGTTTTTAGTCTTCAGTCTTCAGTCTACAGTCTTCAGTCTTCAGTCTTCAGTCTTCAGTCTTCAGTCTTCAGTCTTCAGTCTTCAGTCTTCAGTCTTCAGTCTTCAGTCTTCAGTCTTCAGTCTTCAGTCTTCAGTCTTCAGTCTTCAGTCTTCAGTCTTCAGCCTTCAGTCTTCAGTCTTTAGTCTTTAGTCTTTAGTGTTCAGTCTTCAGTCTTCAGTCTTCAGTCTTCAGTCTTCAGTCTTCAGTCTTCAGTCTTCAGTCTTCAGTCTTCAGTCTTCAGTCTTCAGTCTTCAGTCTTCAGTCTTCAGTCTTCAGTCTTCAGTCTTCAGTCTTCAGTCTTCAGTCTTCAGTCTTCAGTCTTAAGTCTTCAGTCTTCAGTCTTCAGTCTTCAGTCTTCAGTCTTCAGTCTTCAGTGTTCAATCTTCAGTCTTCAGTCTTTAGTGTTCAGTTTCCAATGAATGAATGTATGTCACCTCCTACCAAGATCTTCGCCTCAGTCTCTCCTCCTCAATGATTCACGTCAGCTACCATCAGACAATCTCCTCCGTGGCCGCCCACTCGGGAGAGTTCTTTGATTCCAATTTGCAAGTGACTGCCCTTAAAGGAACAGAGGTCACTGCCAACACACATGACCTCCATCTTGTAGGCAACTGCCTTCGCTGACCGCATCAATGATGTCTGTGTGTGCATCTCTGAAGCACAGGGAGTTTGTGCCGCTTCCAGGACCTGTCCCGTCACTCCACCCTCCAATCTTGTGGCTGAATAACTCACATTCCTCGCACGCCTATTTTAGAGATTTCCCTAAGTGTGTGCCAACGAGTCGGTTTTCCGGCAAAGAATTCTCCAAGAACGTGCCATAAATTTCCCAAGCGGGACCCGAAGATTCCCAGATGTGATTCTGTGATTTTATTGAACCGCAAATGGGCGGAAGTCTGCGCTCCGCTCGTCGCCTGGGCACACCGGCCAGGAATCTGAAAAGCGAGTCACCATAATCGTCGAAATATTGGTTCTGCACTTGCCTTCGGCGGTGGAAGCGTGCGTGCGTCCGTGACGTCGTGGACCGTGTGTCGGGGAGGACCTGGCGCGGTCATTGGACCATTGGGCCGCTGCTCTCGCATAGATACCTTTGAGGTTTCGGCATTCGTTGTGGTCAGGTGCGAAATAAATTCCTTGGGGGGGTCGTCTAGTGATGTATACGCATCAGCGGCAGGGACGAAGCGATGGGTGACGGTGGCGGCACCGCACAATCACGGAGGTGAGGTTACGGTCTGGGGGCAAGAATTTCTGTTCGTCCACTGGACACAGGCCGAGGTCTTCATTTCGAGGCACAATTAAAATTATTCGCGGTGTGTGCGTGGATCAGCTCAAACGCGGGCTGTGCGGGGTCTGCATCGGAGTTGATCCAAGACTGAGTTGACTGCCATGTGGGATCGGGGAAGTTTTATTTTGTTCTCTGCTTATGGAGCACTCGGTCCATTGGTGGCGTGTGCTTCTGATGGAGCTGATCCCTCGAGGGTGAGTGGTTTTTGGGTATACGGAAGGAGATGAGTGGCTTTTTGAGTTGCCTCGGATGGAAGTGTTGACAAGGTCACGCTAATTGGAGAGAATGAATGACAGGACTGATAAATGACACCGGTGGCATGTCCGAATCAGTTAAGCTAGAAGATTAACAGTTTCTGACAACGAAGGACTAACGGAAAAAGGTTATAATAGAACGCAGATGACTGACTACAAAGAGGACTGACGATAGAGGACTGACGACAGAGGATTGGCGACAGAAGATTGACGGCAGAGGATTGACGACAGAGGACTGACGATAGAGAATTGACGACAGAGGACTGATGACAGAGGACTGCCAACAGAAGACTGACGGCAGAGGACTGCCGACAGAGGACTGACGACAGAGGACTGACAACGGAGGACTGATGACAAGGGAATGACGATCGAAGGTTTCCGGAAAAAATGAAGAGAGAGGATTGACGAGCTATGAGTGACGATAGAGGACTGCCAAGAATGACTTACTTAAGAGGACTGACTGCAAAAGATTGTGACAAAAGATTGACGATAGATGACTGGCGACGGAGGACTAACAACAGAGGGCTCGCGAGAGGACTGACGATAGGTATTACGGCAGATGATTGACGATAGATGATTGACGACAGATGATTGGCGCCAGATGATTGGCGACAGATGATTGAAGGCATATGGTTGACGACAGATGATTGACGACATATGATTGACGACAGATGATTGACGACAGATGATTGACGACAGATGATTGACGACAGATGATTGACGACAGGTGATTGACGAAAGATGATTGACGACCGTGATTGACGACAGATGATTGACAACAGATGATTGACGACAGGTTATTGACGACGGTTGATTGGCGACGGATAATTGACTGAAGATGAATGACGATAAAGCATTGAAGAAGGAGAATTATAGACACAAGACGATTGAAAGCTGAAGGGAAACGAATGACAATAAAGAACTGGCGGCTTAGAACTGACGACAGGGGCTTAGCGAAAGAGGACCGACGAGAAAGGACTGAAGAGATGGGAATGACAACAAATGATTGACAACAGAGGACTGATGAAAGAAGAGAACGAGACTGGACCGAAAACTGTGGCCGGACGACACAGGGCTGTGGTATTGGATTGACAACAGTCACAGTAAACTGACATCTAAGTGTTTAAAATTGTGACTTAACTTTAAGGACTGAAAATTGAAGGCCGAAGATTGAAGATTGAAGACAAGAGTCCATAATCGGCCTGCTCCAGTTTGCCGATCGACAAACTGCAAATTATTAAACTCGAAGGTAGAGTTCACATTCTTGTAGTGGATCTCGGAAACCCCTTCCACACCAACCGCATCCACTTCCCAAGTCGCAGACAGTAGACCCAAAAACATGTGCAGCCCAAGGTGCACACACTTCACACGATTCGTGTGAAACTCACCAGGCTTCGCATCCTTATCACCGTTTCACCGATCTCCTCGCATCGTTATTAATGAAATGTCAAACTTTGTTACATGTTGTGTCAAATATCACACGATTAACGCAGCCCACCAAGAACCACTCGCACTGAAACCCGCCCCCGCCTCCGGCCCGCCGACAAATTCACCATCGCACATTGCATAGTCGCAATGTTCACATTTCGTGTGTCGTCGTTTGGCCAACACTTCATTTATCAACACGACCAAACCGAAACGGCTCGGCGCTGGGCGCACACTCGTCGCGCAAACCATAAACCACTTAGGACCGGGTACGCCTTGCCTCCGCGGCGTCTTCTTCATGCGCGTCTCCGCCTCGCGGCTGAATCTGGAAATTGAATATTTCCACATATAGATTCTAAATGTCATGTCATTGGAGTCACCGATACCTTATCGCGCTTTCTAAATGAGCCAACAAGCAGGCAATTACCCAAAAGGATCCCATCCACTACACCGCTTAGACGTCAGTGCTCGCTCTGCCCCTCGGGCCGCTCACACGGCAAGCGGGCTGACAAATGACCCTTTTAAGTGTAACACTCAGGGTACAACGCTAGCCGATGGTGTTATCAGGCCTGCATGTGGCAGGCTGTGTTCCGGCTGGATGGGCAACGTGTTGACTAGACTCCCACTCGTCTGCGCGTTCAGAGGGGGATCTCTCGGCGTTTGATGGTGTTCTGGTTCGTGATTTGTGATTACGAAACTCACACCCAATCGAGAGGTGTTAACTGACACCATCGGCGCGATCCCGGCTGACAGTTATGAATCACGGCCCATCGCAGAACGTACCGAATTCATGAATCAATTTTCGTTGGCATCTGCTGTATCGGGATGGATCATTTGTCAAGGCGTCGGTGGCGGTGTGCAGAGGAATGGGAGTGTGAATGAAGCACACAAGAGAGGACACCTCTGAAGGAGCGCAGAGGTTGTGACTGGTTGTCGATGAGTTATGAACGTCTGAGGGCTTCGATTGATGATGCAATTACTGGGAGGAGAATGCTCAGATGATGGGGGGTTCGCTGGTGTGCAGTCACGGTGCGCACTTTGCTTGAACTCCTGGCTAAGGCGAGAGGAAAGTGGATCAAGTCTGGCTTCAACAGCAAATACAGGGCGGATCGAACTTTCTGAGAAGGTGGACAGATTGTGTGTTGGAGTGGGAGGCGAGAAGGTGATGCGCTTCTCAGAGACATTTTTTTAAATGGTTTCCAAGAAAGTTGTGTGAAGTGCGCAAACAAACATCAGAATGGCGAATTTTCGACAGTCGTTTCTGATTCAAGTTTACGTGAGTGACATTGACGTGGTTTGACAGAAAGAAAGGTGAAAGGGGCTCAACGGCGTCTGATGGTAGACGAGGGGTAAGGAAAGTATGTGCTGGCACTGAATACCGACTGCTGATTCATGAACACCGACGTCTTGGGCAGGATGTCACGATGGTAGTAAAGATCTCTGCAGTGGATTAGGATAACCAAATAAGCAACAAATTCAAGTCGTAGAGTCATAGCTGCCAAGCGATGCGCTGTTTCATTGTGCTCAAGAGGCAAGCCCAAGCCTTCAAATTTCATTATCCCTGTCCTGTGCACGAAACCAAACATGATTCAGGACACACGAAGAAGAACTTGGCTTCTTCGAGGGTAAGGTAATGCTTGGGAATCCTGGTCCTGTTTGTACAATTCAATGTCCTTGGCTCAGAGTCAACATCATGTAAAGCGCATGGTCATCACTGCTCTGGCTCGAAGGACCATCGAAATCTATTCTTTGGGGCAACGCAATAATGGTGTAACGATGCAAACAATTGGGGTAAGTTGGTAAAATACACCATCGAATTCTATTCTTTGGGGCAACGCAATAATGGTGTAACGAAGCAAAGAATTGGTTAGGCTGGTGAAATACACTTTTAGATGTATGGGTAGATTGGTTGAGACCCAGTACTGCCCTGTTTTGTAGAGTTCAGGACGCCCCAGGTTGCCCCCTCTTGGCTAGACCCGATCCGTTGTTCAGTCGAAGTGGTTTTTAACTCAATTCAATTCAATTCATGTTCCAATTTGTTACGATTTCGCTACTAGTTTGCTAATATCTGGTTCCTACCGTTATGTAAACACATCATATTTATGTCAGACCATCCGTATTCCATCAGAAATAAAAAAAATAAACAGGATAAGGTCAAAGTGCTTTTTGGACTTAGAAAAGGCCCGTTATCCGGAATGGTAACGAATTTATGATTGTGCAAAAAGTAGCACCAAGTACAAATATTCCTAAATATGAACCAAAAGTCAATGGAATAGGGAAATTTCTTGTATTTAATTTTGTTATTGGGTTAGTGCTTGGTCGCTCTATTTTTAAGTTACAACTTCTTGGCATAGAGTCGATTAAGGCCTTGCATCGGTGAACAGGGATATTCTTCATGCAACCTGCTCAACGTTCTGTAGCTGTTTTGTATTTTTGGGTTTTGTTTCATATACAGCTTTCTTTGCAAAGGTGTTCAATCTAATTCTGGTCCGGAAACTAAAGAGGCCACCCCATAACTTGAACTCCATTGCTTTTGAAAAATTCAGCAAAATGCACAGCTAAACCTTCCTGGTCGTCAATCCCGGCTTGGCCACTGTTTGGGACGATTCACTGGCCTTCAACCACTACCGGTTTTGGTTGATACGTATTGTCGTATGTGATCCATTTTTCTTCGCCAGTCATCATCCACTTCAAAAATGAGTCGAGTTCGTTCCGTATCAGCAGCATATCCCAAGCGTTGATTCGGTAGAAGGTTTTTTTGCGTCAAATTACGCGGCACCCAAACATCAAGAAAAGGATTCCGTGTGTTTTTCTTTAATTTCAATGGAGTGCAAAGTCTGAAGGTCCTTGGCATCCTTTCGGCGAGATTGATGTGGTCACGCGCGGTGCTTGTCAGTGATTGAATAAACAAGTGAATGGATTCGTGTGGATTCGGCCCGAAAGGTCTTTGAATCCGAGCCATTGGGACAACGCAACAGAGGACGGCCTAGACTGAAGTGGCGCACACAAGTGGAGAAGGATCTCAACCAACTTGGAGTGCGCAACTGGAGACAGCTGGCGAAAGATCGTGCTGGCTGGAGAGGCATGTTGGTTGAGGCCCAGGTCCACCCCGGACTGTAGCGCCACAAGAAGAAGGATTCGTGTGGAATGCCTCAATGTTGTGTGCTAGGGTCCAATTTTTTTTAGGAAATTGAACGCCAAATATCCGAGGTGTCCACAAAATAGAGGAAGACGTGCTGAAATGAAGGTCAGCTGAGAGGAAAGTCAAGACTGGGTTTCTGCCCGTTATCACCCCTCACTGTGATCCTTTCCTCGCGGCAGAGGAAATGGTCACAGCTGAGAAGAATGGATTCAGACCTCTATTATGCAATGTTAGAAAGCTGCACTACTCGGGCACGAAGAAATTTGACATTGGACGCCTCAGCACATGGGAGATTGCCAGAGTCTACGAAGGGCAACTCAACAAGAGACTATCCTGTATGCCTACGTCGAACATGAACGTCAAAAATATGTGGTTGCATTCTCGCTCAGCCATCCAGGAGGCAGCCGAATCCATTATTGGTTACCGATCTCCCCCGACACGCAACCCGTGGTATGATGGCAAGTATGAGCAAATATAAGGTTGTCAAATATCTCCCTTGCGATTTTTTGCTTTTCATTCAATGCTTCATAAAAAGTGTTACAGTGACCGGATTGAGTTCAACTATGCGCCGTTTTGTTCGCTGATCTGTTTCCATCTAGACGGCAACTTTGTAATAGCCCCTTTCGTAGAAGCCCCCCTCCTTATTTGCGAAAATCTCGGACAGCCACTTTTCACAAGTCTCTTTTCAGATCAACTTCACACCATCTAGGGCGTTCACGGCGAACCATCTAGGGCGCTCACGGCGAACCATCTAGGGCGTTCATGGGCAGGAACAGGTGGTAATCACTTGGCGCTATGCCCGGGCTATATGGTGGATGCGATAAAACCCCCCATTCGAGCTCTTGTAGCTCCCCTAGACGTGTCATCAACGAAGTGTATAGTCTGGTGTTGTCCTGGTGGAACACTACACCCTTCCTGTTGGAAAATTTTTGACGTTTCTGGTCGATCGCCTGCTTCAAGCTGTCCACTTATTCATAGTAGATGGTAGATTAAGGAGCTCATAGTGGGTAATTCCCTTCGAATCCCACCAAACACACAGCAAAACCTTACTGGCCGTCAATCCTGGCTTGGCCACTGTTTGGGACAATTCACCGACCTTCAACCACTACCTTTTTCGATTGACATTGTCGTATGTCATCCATTTTTCGCCACCAGTTACCATTCGCTTCAAAAATGGGTCCAGTTCTTTCCGTTTCAGCAGCATATCGCAGGCGTTGATTCGGTCAAGAAGGTTTTTTTGCGTCAAATCATGCGACACCTAAACATCAAGCTCCAGCCTTCTGCAGATGGTTTTAAATGGTTTGGTTACTTACTCCCATCTCCTGGGTGATGTCACGAGATGCCACATGCCGGTCTAACTCGATGATTTCCATGATTCAATCGGTATTCGTCGTCACAGGTCTTCCGCCGTCTGGCTTATCCATGGTGTTGTTTACACCGGCTCTGAATCGTTGAAACCATTCCTACGGGGATCGAAGTGATAAAGGACCATCTTCCAAAACACCATTAATCTCACGGAACGTTTCTCTAGCGGATTTGCCTATAACGAAGGAAAACGTTAAAATAGCGCGAATTTCGGCGTTAGTGAACTCCATGTCTACACGTGTATAACTGTTGAACGAAATATCCAAACTAATCATGCATAGCGTCGTTTTGTAGGTTATATCAAGGCCTTTCAAATGATGTACAGTATTGCCAGACACGAGCTCTGTAGCGCTTTGTACATAGCCGGATAAAGAAAAAAGACAAAAAGGCGGATCCTTATATACTGGTCAAACGATTTATGTTTAGGGTAATTGAATATCTGATGCCTGGTCTAAGATCATGTTAATAATAATAATTGTTGGCAGTTATATGACATATATGATATATGACAGTTATTACTCTTTGAGTGTTGCCAGCAGCTCAAAAGAGGTGGTGCCGTGAAAAATTGGAGTCAAACCTAGACCCTTCCGCGTGTGAGCGTCGTACTCTACCCACTACACCACGGCGAACACAAAACTCATGTTAATAAATTTAATTTTCCATGGTGCTAGAGCTTCTGCATCTATCCTCAGATCCACTGGTCAAATTTGATGAATTCCAGCGGACTTGTTACACTTTAACGAATAGACTTTAGTTATGGAAACGAGCTCCACGTTTATCGACTGCCGTACACTGTTCGAAGGGCCAACGAATGTTTTTTTATTCCACCCATGCACTGTAAACAATACTTCCAAGGATAAAGTGGCAGCAAAATTTCTCTACAAGGTCTTTTAATTTTCCTCGTCTGCGAAGTTGTTCTTTATAACTTCCTCCAATTTTTGTTCTTGCTTTAAAGCATGCTTATGGTCTTCCATGATGCTTTCGGTTGTTTTTGTGATGGTGAAGGAGTTTATTTTAAAAGTCCTTTGATTTCGTTCGCATTATTGTTTTGTTTAGTTCCTTAAGAAATAATTTCTACTCCTTTTGGTATTGCTCATGGTGCATGTTATTTCTGAATCTTGTATCCAGTCCTTCACTTTCTTTACATTCCTGTTTCAGTTCTGCTGTGATCCAGCAATGCTTTGTGCTACTTGTGACGTGACATCAGCTCGACTTTCAAAATTGTGTCCAGACTGCCCTCGTTCAGCGAATTCCCAAACCTACACAAACCTTCACCCGACCTCAGTCACAAACCACAGCCACCCACCGCAGCCAATCAATGAATCGAACCTCGCTCCGCACACAACGACCGCCTGCCAATTTCCATCGCTCACGTCCGTGAGTTCCATGTGGCATCTCGCAAAGATCGGACTGATATCCGTAATTCATAGATATTTCATTGCACAGTGAGCCCAAGCAGCAGCAGAGCGCTGCAGCGCCTGTGCGACACGACAGATCCCAAACGTGGAACGCCTCAGCACCGAAGTCGTGGTCCGCCTTACCTCACTGTCGTTCGCTGGGCCGCTTAATAAACTTCCGCTTCCCTCCCCACAGAGGTGGGTGTATGCGAAATGAATTGAAATTTTAATTGAATCCGCGTAGGCGGATGTTTAACACACATTTGAACTTGCGATAAATGTTTAAATAGACCCCGGCTCAGGCACGGAGCAGCGCGCCGGCTATGGGAATGAAGCCAACGGAATATGTGTCGTCCGGAGTGATTCAGAGGCTGTGGCTTGCCTCCAAACACACACACACAGTCAGGCGGAGAGGCAGCGGCCAGCATCCATGCACAGGGATACGAGTGAGATATTGTTATGCAACTGCGAGTGAGTTTGCATTTGAAGGGTAAACTTAGGCTGTCAGCCGGTGAGTGTGTGGGCCGGTGGCGCGGTGTCTTCAAGTCGTTCAGCTAAAGGAGGGTCTCAGAGGCGTTTTATGGGGGAAATTATGAAACTATTAGAGAATTTTACGACCGCAACGAGAAGTTAAAGACATTGTTGCCTCAAAGTGGACTTGGGTGGTTTAATGGGAATCCAGGCAAACCAGAGTCAAATGGATGGTGCTTGAGATGAAAACGGGAGTTTCGACGGAATGTAACCCTTTCAGTATACTCAGTCTGCTTTCATGCTAGTCTCCAAAACAAATGCCTGCCTTGTAACTCGTTCTGGCACCTTCAACCTAAGTCATGCTGCATGGGGCACTCCCATTTCTCATGTTGCGTATTCGACAACACGTAGAGGTAATTTCAATCAAACCCCTCCATTGTGTGGCTCGGCGCGTCAACATAATTGATGACACGTCACCGCCCAAGACCCGTGCACCATCCACCGTAACTCAACACCCCCGATGCCTGATTGAGGTGACTGATTGGCCTCCGCAGCGGCAGCATTAATTCTCAGTCGCAGGCCGCTCCGATCGTCCCCCAGAGATCGACCCCAAATCAGATTCGGCTTCGAATTCCATCGCGCAGCAATAACCCAGTATAAATTAGGCACTTACGACTGAAACATGATCGTCGGCTAATTTCCCAACTAAGCCCCAATAATGGAGCACTAATCAAGAAAATGTGGCACACAGCCGCAGCCACAGGCTCTGCACCTGCTCCTCATTGTGTCACACAATGGGCAGGCTAGTTGCTGAAAGCAGTGCCGGCCAGGCCTTCTAGGTGTCTGTCCGTCTGTAGGAGCAGCCTCAGCCACCACAACAATACGTGTTGATTGCCTCGATTGTAGGGGCATACATGACAAATCGATTCGATTAGCCGGTGCCTGTAATTCAACGCCTATAAATGGGCTCTGGCCGGGGAGCGGGTGAGCACGGGACGAGGACGCAGGCACATGACAAATTGCGTCTAATTGAAAGATTAGGTTTATCTTGCACCAGCAAGTGGTGATCCGGTGTGGAGAGGACTCGGCGGTTTTATCGACTGAGCACATCATCATCGGAGTGGAAGGAGTATGTATTCTAATTCTGACATCCACAGACTGGGGAAAGGATATGAGAAGCAAGGGAATCGAAGGAGGATGAAAAAGTGAATCAAAGGAGGATGAAAAATTGTTTCCCACGGGACTGTTGGGGTTTGTTACAGATTCATTGTGTGGATGGCAAGTAAGGACTTCGTAGGGGACTTGGTCGAACTGACGGGAGGAGATGAAATGAAGAGAGAATCAAATGCCAAATGAGAATGTCCTCTGACACTAAATGCCTTCAAGCGTCAAACGTTCTTGCCAAGCGTGCAGAAGAGAGAAAAAAGACCTGTGATCGAGGATCATAGACTCCCCACTGATCATCCGTGCCTTGGCTACCCTCTCGATCAGCTCCACGGCAAGAGGGCTTCAAAGCGGCTGCGGGATTAAGGGAAAATATAATTGTTCAGGCGACACTTGGAAATCGTGCAGAAAGATCCTCACAATCCATTTCAAGTCCAATCTACTAAAAATTATGGCCCAAGTCGCTTTGGTCATGTACCACCTATCAGCCCCAACAAACATCTCCTCAGCTCGTCCCACAATTCACATTAATATCCTGTTCTGACAATTAGGACGGAACAACCTGCCGTCCGGCCCCCTGTGGGGCAGCTTCAAAATTCATTCCGCCCCACAACACCTTCCGCCACCACTGACTGACATGACAACCTCGCGCGTAATCAAAATCCCCCTCACAAATCATCGGTGCGCGAACGCAAGCCCCCACCTGCTCCTGTGGCGCGAACATCGATAATGAACTCATATATGCAAAGACGGCCCTATCCTAGGCGCAACCTTAGGCTCGGGCAATAATTTAGAGTCATTACACGCGAACCAATTAACACCTGAGCAAATGGACAGCCGACGATGAAGGGGGGACGCGAAGTGTGCTGGCATGCCCGCGTGTGTTCGCGGGGCCTTGCCTGAGTTCAGACTGAAACTCCATAGCACAACAGGCAGGCGTGGAGTTTCGCACTCCAATTAAAATTTGTATCGCCCTCTCACGAAAAACACGCCTGGCGTTCACAACAACCGCGAAGACGACGAGCATGTGTGCAGTTTCGGCCGTAGCCAGTGCCAACTCGGCACTTGCCACTTGCCACTTCGCCTCCGCGCAACTGCTGTGACTCAGTGGGAGCGAATGTGTTAAATGAAAACGTTCGCACGCCTCGCTACAACAAACAAATGATCGCGTACACACGTGCGCTGAGAGAGAGTGAGACAGAGTGGGGTTCCTTGAAGTGGCTGCACTAAGGGCACACGGGTGGCGAGATGTGTAATGAATCTGCTAGATATGGATTGGCGATTACCACTTTCTAGGTGTGAATGGATTTCAATATTTCTCGCATATTTTGCACTTCTCAGGCGTACTTGGCTGCTCGGAGGGGGCTGAGGACTACGAGAAGAAGGCGCAGCTCGAGTTTTGGTGCTCAGTCAACAACTCTCGCCCGGTCTAAGGACAGGCAAACTTTTCCTTTCCCCAGGCTTGTGAGCAATCCCTCCCCAATTCGGCTTCCCTCCATTGCAATCCTCGGCTGCCACGTGTAGCTACCAGCTTGGCTACCAAGTCCCAGTCGTCCTTGCCGCTGGCTCCCATCGATATCCCGACATATCGGAGATCAATGCGCAAGCCTAGACACAGTTGCCCAACTCATACCTCAGGCGACGGTGGAGCACGCTCGCACGCTAGCACGCACACTCCAGCCCTGCAGCATGCGAAATCGACTTAGTTGATATTTTAATTAAGCAATTTGTCGCGCCCGCAAGGAGCGTGTAATTCAATCGCGCCCCGCCAGCTGAGGCCGCGGCGAAATTGATTTGTCCGCCATGTTGACAGAATAAATTATCCGCGCTGTCTGCGAGCGGTCCTCTGGTGTCGGGATTAATGGTCCTAGGAATTGCAATCAGCAGCAGTTCTGTCTATTGTGTGCGCGAATCCGTTCCCACTGTGGAGGCGATGCGCAGCCCGGGCGCATTGTTGCGAAACGGTTACGCAGTCCTCGTGGGGGTAGCTGACGCCATACGGTGGCTAGACGTTTACTAATCGTCTCTGCGATCCCAGATTCTGGGCCTAGATGTCTGGCTGCTTTCGAAACGTTTAATTTGGTGTAATAAATGCGGTTCCTTCGGTTGGGGATGCTCTGCCGCTTTCATGGGGAGCGCCTGAGCCACCACCATGCACGCAGAGGGGAGCCTCCGGTGCGGTTTGATTTGGTGTTCGTGTTGCGCCACACGGATGATGCACCTGGCCGCCGAAAAGGCACAGGTCACTGTCAACCTCTCTCGTTCTCCGTGGCTCGTCGGAGGCATGTAATTATCGTCTCAACTTCATGGCTGCAAATGGCAGCAATTTGTGACCTTCTAGGGGGGACCTCAATTGATTTGAATACGAATACGTGTCAAGCCAAGCGGGTGAGTGACGACAGGCCGCGGCAGAGGCGCTGCTTCGATGATGGGCACTCTCTCAAATTGAATTCTTATCTCTGCATGTCGATCTGTGAATGGGGAGGAGGACAGAGATTGGTTTTGCCTAGTTCTGGGACTGGAAACACCTGCTCCATGATGTAATTTGGTTTCAGTCCGATTGCATTCCCCGGTCAAGGGGGGTGGGCTTGCCGCGGGACGGAATGCGGCTGATCTTGAACAGTACTTGGATCGGGATCGTGATGTGGTGACTGGTGTGGGGAGATGCTGCTGTGACATTGAAAGGCACACGAATTAAGCAAGGAATGGAAGCAAATGACCTCTCAAGGGGTTTTCTGATGCTGGGGTTACCTAGCAGTACGGGAATGTACATTCGAAGGTTCGCGGTATTTGACCTATCACACCAATGAGTTCTGAGTAAGCTTTCAGTGGAGTCAGTCATCGAAACATACTACGCAAAGACCTCATTGGTGTTGATAGAAGAAAAAAAAGAAAGTTCGAAAATCCTCAAGTCCGAAAGTCCGAAAGTCAGAATGTCAGAAAGTCAGAGAGTTAGAAAGTCAGAAAGTTCGAAAGTTAGAATGTCAAAAAGTCAGAATGTCAGAATGTCAGAAAGTCAAAAAGTCAGAAAGTCAGAAGCCAGAAAGTCAGAAAGTCAGAAAGTTAGAAATTCTGAAAGCCAAAATTCAGAAAGTCAGAAAGTCAGAAAGTCAGAAAGTCAGAAAGTCAGAAGGTCAGTAAGTCAGAAACTTAGAAAGTAAGAAAGTCAGAAAGCCAGAAAATCAGAAAGTCAGAAAGTTAGTTTGAGTTTGAATGTCAGAAAGTCAGAATGTCAGAAAGTTATAATGTCAGAAAGTTAGAAAGTTAGAAAATCAGAAAGTTAGAAAGTCAGAATGTCAGGAAATCAGGAAGTCAGAAAGTCAGAAAGTCAGAAGCCAGAAAATCAGAAAGAAGGAAAGTCAGAAAGTTAGAAATTCTGAAAGCCAGAAAAGTGAAAAAGTGAGAAAGTCAGAAAATTTGAAAGTCAGAAAGTTTGAAAGTCAGAAAGTCAGAAACTCAGAAACTCAGAAAGTCAGAAAGTCAGAAAGTCAGAAAGTCAAGTAGTCAGAAAGTCAGAAAGCCAGAAAATCAGAAAGTAGGAAAGTCAGAAAGTTAGAAATTTTGAAAGCCAGAAAAGTCAAAAAGTGAGAAGGTCAGAAAATTTGAAAGTCAGAAAGTTTGAGAGTCAGAAAGTCGAAAAGTCAGAAGCTCAGGAACTCAGAATGTCAGAAAGTCAGAAAGTCAGAAAGTCAGAAAGTCAGAAAGTCAGAAAGTCAGAAAGTTAGAAGGTCAGAAAGTCAGAAAGTCAGAAAGTCAGAAAGTCAGAAAGTCAAGTAGTCAGAAAGTCAGAAAGCCAGAAAATCAGAAAGTAGGAAAGTCAGAAAGTTAGAAATTTTGAAAGCCAGAAAAGTGAAAAAGTGAGAAAGTCAGAAAATTTGAAAGTCAGAAAGTTTGAAAGTCAGAAAGTCAGAAACTCAGCAAGTCAGAAAGTCAGAAAGTCAGAAAGTCAGAAAGTCAGAAAGTCAGAAAGTCAGAAAGTCAGAAAGTCAGAAAGTTAGAAGGTCAGAAAGTCAGAAAGTCAAAACTTCAGAAAGTCAGTAATTCAGAAATTCTGAAAGCCAGGAAAGTTAAAAAGTGAGAAAGACAGAAAATTTGAAAGTCAGAAAGGCTGAAAGTCAGAAAATCAGAAAGCCAGAAATTCAAAACTTCAGAAAGTCAGAAAGTCAAAACTTCAGAAAGTCAGAAAGTCAGAAAGCCAGAAAATCAGAAAGTAGGAAAATCAGAAAGTTAGAAATTCTGAAAGCCAGAAAAGTCAAAAAGTGAGAAAGTCAGAAAATTTGAAAGTCAGAAAGTCAAGTCAAGCTCAAGAACTCAAAAAGTCAGAATATCAGAAATTTAGAAAGCCAGAAAGTCAGAAAATCTCGATGTCAGAAAGTACGTAGTCACACATTTAGAAAGTCAGAAAGTCAGAACACAGAGAGTTGAAAGTCAAAAAGTAAGAAAGTCAGAAAGGCAAAAAGATAAGTCAGAAACTCAGAAAAATGGGAAAAGTGAGAAAGCCCAAAAATACAAAAGTGCAAGACTTCAAGACTCTATTGAGCACTCACACATCTTCCCATCTCCTTAAGCAGTTTCAGCACAAGCTAGTCGTATCTTCGGGTCAAAACGTCGACACATCGTCACTTTTAATAACGACATTCTTGATGTGCGTTGAGATGGGAGCCTTATATACCTCGAGGTGAAAGTGAACGCACTCGGTGCTATTTTGGATTGCCCTCCTAAAGCGCAGCATCCGTACTGAACTGTACTCTGTCTAAAAAGGATCGTCTATTACGCTAGAGTAGAAATTCGGTGACGTGCATGCGATCAAGAGTGTCCACTATAGAGCCACAAGGCACCCCAATAATTCAAAACAACCCACAGTCCACATTCCTGCTCAATGAAAAACCACGCGATTCTATCAAAACAACAAGACCAATGCATGGATTCAAACATTTCATCAATCGCATGCAACGTGAAAGTCCGAAGCCCTAACTCCTAATTGCTGGGTGCATTCAGTTCGAGTTCCCTCCTCCCTCCCACAGGACTGCATACTTGCTGACACATCCCCACAGAATCCCCCCAGGTGTAACCCAACACCCAGCTATCGCTGCTGCCGTCAAGATAAGCCAGGAATCCACGCAAACTCTCAAATTGCACCCATGTGTCCACGGCAGTGTCCACATTGCACACAGTGCCCCATCCCAAAGGGCGTCCCGTCTCTGCTCGCAGTCATGCCCACACATGCCATAAAATCGAGATCACAGCGACTGCGCCCCGGCCCATGTCCTGGCCAATTAAAATCGAACCCATAACCATATTTCACTCCCGGATGAACCATTTCTCACAAATCTTATATTCTCATATTTTTTTGATCAGATTATGTTATGATACCCAATACGGCCGAACATGGTCATGCTGGGACGTACTACCGCGTCGCGCCGGGCACGCCATGCCATGCCTTCGATTTGGGGGACTCCGATGACACGATGATGTCTCTGGCTCGCAATGTCCGCATCCAGGCCTGACTACCGGCCGATCCTGAGAATCTGATTGCGACCGAAGGGACGACTGCCGGACTGCCGCCATGTGATACATTTTAGAGTGGGTCCTGTGTGCGATGGACGCGAGGTGCGTGCACTACAGCGGTTTGGTTTTATGGTCCGCTCCTCCCTCCCCAGGGGACGACGCTATCAAATCAACGAACACATTCAAATTTTTCTTAATTAAAAGAGCGTTTGATTCGCTCATCGTCGTCACAAATCATTGTTCTACACTAGCGCGGCGTTCGCTGTTGTCATCTAATTGGGAGCCATCTCCGCGACGACGCGGCACAGTAGTGATGGGCGCCACATGATAGGGCTCGTATCTGATGGGAGATATCGGTCGCCGTAGATCGGTATGCCATCGGGCGACGCGTCCTGGGCGCTGGAGCTTCAACTGCCGAGAATTCCTGGAGACAATTAAGACGGGGGATAATGAGTGGTTACGATCTATTGATTGGGATTAATTTGAATGATGTGCCCTTTTTCGAGAGGGAGAGACAGCTTGAGAGGGAGACCCTCTAAGTGGCGTCAATTCGTCGGGGATTGATGGGTCTGCTGGGATTGCGAAACGGCGGAAAGTGAAAGCGGGAAAGCTCGTTAATTTGAGGTCTCTCAGTTGGCTTATGGGCGTGAGTCCCTCTCAAGAATTTGTTACACTCACGGTATTGCATGTTTATGGACCTTTTGGAAGTCAGTTGCTGCTGGGTCTGTGCGGTTCGAGGGCATAACTCATGTCGCGAGATGCTTTCGCTTCCCAGCAAACAACATTGGCGGGGGTTAATGGTTGAACGTTTCGAATGCATTGATGTTAGCTACTCTTAAACGGTTGGCGTGCGCGGCACGTGTTAGAAGGGGGAGGCAACAGAGTGGTGGCAATTGAAATGAAAAGAGTTTTCGAATTCCAAACAACCGCGGGTGGAGGATATCAATGATCGGGGTGTGCAACTAGTCAGCCGTTGGATGTGGAAGAAGCAAGTTCACATTTTCATCAATTGGACTGGCAGCAAATTGGAAATACCTTCCGTGGGGAGCTGAAAATCGTCAGAATATACCAAGGAATTCACTAGAGAAAGAAAATTTAAGCAAAGCATGTAGCTAAGCGCGGGACCGCAGCTAGAGTGGGTCCCCAGATAAGTACGAGTCACCAGCTGAGCGCGGCTTCTAAGCTTAGCGTGGGTTTTCCGCTTAGCGCGTCTCCAACAAACCCCGGGTCCCCAGCTAAGTGCGGTTCCCAGGCCAAGCGGAGAAACGAAGCTAAGCGCGGGTTCTCAGCTAAGCGCAGTTCCCCAGTTAAGCGCAGTTTCCCAACTAGAGCGGGCCTCTAGCTAAGCGCTGGTCTAAGATAAGAACACAGCTGAGCTTGTGTCCCTAGCAAAGCGCGGAACGCCAGCTAGAGCGGGCCAAGTCAAGCGGAGAAACCCAGCTTAGCGCGGGTTCTCAGCTAAGCGCAGTTCCCCAGTTAAGCGCTGGTTCCCAACAAGAGCGGGTCTCCAGCTAAGCTCTGGTGCAAGATAAGAACACAGCTAAGTTTGTGTCCCTAGCCAAGCGCGAGACGCCAGCTAGAGCGGGTCCCCAGATAAGCGCGGAGCCCCAACTAGAGCAGTTTTCTGATAAGCGCAGGTCCCCTGCTGACCGCGGCTCCCAAGCTTAGCGTGAATCCTCAGCTTACCGTGGGTCCTATGCTTAGCATAGGTCCTGAGCTTACCGCGTCTCCAACACATCGCGGATCCCCAGCTAAGTGCGGTTCCGAACTCAAGCGCAGAAACTCAGCTTAGCGCGTGTTCTCAGCTAAGCGCAGTTCCCCAGTTAAGCGCAGGTTTCCAACTAGAGCGGGTCTCCAGCTAAGCGCTGGTCCAAGATAAGAACACAGCTAAGTTTTTGTCCCTAGCCAAGCGCCGGACAACAGCTAGAGCGGGTCCCCAGATAAGCGCGAATCCCCAGATAAGCGCGGGTCCCCAGATAAGCGCGGGTCCCCAGCTAGAGCAGTTTTCAGATAAGCGCAGGTTCCCTGCTGAGCACGGCTCCCAAGCTAAGCGTGGGTCCTCAGCTTAGCGCGTCTCCAACACATCGCGGGTTCCCAGCTAACCGCTTGTTTTAAGGACAGTGCTGATCCCCATCTAAGCGCATGCTCTCAGCTGAGCGCAGGTCCCCAGCTAGAGTGAGTCTTCAGGTATGCGCGGGTCGCTAATTAAGCGTGGGTCTTCTTCGACGTGAATTAATGAATCTACATGCATCTACACCGATGGATCAAAAACAAACGAAGGCGTTGGTTGCGGAGTGTACTCTGAGGATCTTAACCTCAGTCTAAAATTCAGACTTCCCAATAACTGTAGCGTGTTCCAAGCTTAAGTAATGGCCATTCTTGGCTGAAGAGGAATAGTATATCCTCAGCTGATATCCTTATTCTTACGGATAGTCAGGCACCACTCAGGGCCTTGGAATCTGTCTCATCAAACTCTAAGACGGTCATGAACTGCGGCACATCCCTAGATGATATGGCTGAGCAGTTCAATATATGCCTATGCTGGGTGCCAGGTCACAGAGACATTCCGGGCAACTGTCAAGCAGACGAATTGGCCAGGCTTGCCACAACGCAACCACTACTTCAGGAACACGAAAACCTCGGTATCCCTCTCGCTACATGCTACAAGTCAGAACTACACTTGAACGCGACACATCAGACTCATCAAACCTTTGTCGCGTCTCCAAGGAGGTGTGGCCCTCTCTTGAAACCAAACACTCCAGACTGCTACGATCGCTCAAAGGATCAGACATAAGCCAGGTCATGGGAGCCATAACTGGGCACTGTCTAATCGGTGAGCATGCTAGTAGGCTAGGGGCTCCCTCAAACGATTTTTGCAGAAGCTGCAGGGATGAGGAAGAATCAGAAACTCTCCTACACCTGTTATGCACATGCCCAGCGCTCTCGCGCCTCAGACACAAGCACTTTGGAAGCTATTTCCTCAACGGCCTACATGACCTCAATAAAACCCCTCCCACCGACATTTTAAACTTTATTATCGGCTCCAGCTGGTTTTAGGTTCTTTCCACATGGTGTGGTAGCAAAATGGTCCTGTATGGGACTAAGTGCATTCATCAGCCACCTTAACCTACCTAATGAAATCCAAGAGTATCTGTTGAATTAGTCGCTTAGCACGTCCTAGGGAGGGTTTTTTATTTTGTGGTTCCAAGTAAGAAGCGTCGGCTTTTGACATCTGCCCTAGATTCGCGTCATTTCTGACAATAGATCGCTTTCCCAAAAAAACAACTGTTGGAATAGGGTCGATACTTCTAGTCAAAATTAAGGTTGCTTTGTGCTCGTCGCGCTGAAAACTACCCTCTCACTTTCTCACAGCCAGGAGCATCAGGACCACACTCTTCTATGGCAACAAGAGTATCCCTGTGCTTCTCTTTTCGTAATGCCGATGAAATACTTGTAAATGTTCCGTGGGAGCTACGACTCTGGCTACAAGCTTGATAAACGATTAACGCCAAAGACGTTTCCCTTCAAATCATTAACTTCGTCTTCAGACCTCGGGGAGGTTTGGCAGGGATAGTTTAAAAGTGACTTATGATGCCCACAGTTTAAAGTCGTAGAAGCTGCTTTGTCTTGTCGAAGTTTACAGTCTTATCGCCCACATCGCCCACATAGTTCAAGACGTCTTGTGACTCAAAGATTTCGTCAAATTCTCCTGAAAAGCCTGATCAAGGATGCTGCCTACGAACGTACACAGCATAAGACCAGTTGAAGCCATCACGTCCATCAAAGCAAGTTACACAATTTTCTCGTCCCAACCGATCACTCACCTTTAACGATCGCATTTCCCCAAAACCAAGCAAATCAAGTTGTCATCGATCCCCGCCTAAATTCGAGTCAAATAACCATTTCTAATGAAGTGGATCCATCAGAGGGTCAAGTAAACCACAGCGGGGAGCATCTAGAACACACCGCCGAGGCTGCACGATCCAGTTAACTTTCCAAGCCTTATTTGAGAGTGATTGACGCCGCGAACTCGAGCTCGGATCCACATAACCGATGTTTTATGACTTCACTATCCCAAAAGCGAACATCCATCCGATAGCCGATCTAATAAACAAATCTAAACCCACCACCGATCACCAAACACAACGCCAATGCTAAACTCCACTCCATATCTGGACCTCCATCTAGCCCAGATACATCTCTCAGGCGCCATAAAACCGATCTCTCATGCATACGATCACTTTAATCACCGCTTTGAGCGGCTTTAAGTGAAATTTTGTTCCGTTTTGGGCCGCGGTGGAAAGGGACGCCTCCCCTCCGCATGCCGTAGACGATTTATTCCCGAGGAATGAACTCATCGCTGAGATTAGATGCAAGCTAAATCGGTGTACGAGCTAATGAGCAGCCAATATCCGATGTCGCAGCGCCCCACAACGCCCGATGATTTAATGGGCTCAGCCGATAGCCCAGGCATTCCTAGTTGCTGAGACGCGTTGATTGTTCCCGCTGGGTCGCAAGGCCGTCCTCCATTCTCATAGAGAGCAAAGCAGGACAGCTGGCCAGAGCGCACGCCTTGAATATTCATCGACTTCGACCCGAACCGCTCGCTTAATGGTGATTTAAGTGGTCGACGCGATTTGTTGACTCCGGCTCTAATCGCCAATGATTTAGAACTGAGGCTGTCTGCGATTTGCCATCGATTAGGCTGACTTCGGTTCGATTCCGTGTGTCGCCACCGCGGATGCATGACGATGATCTATGCGCATCCCCGTCCTCGCCGGACAGATATTAATAATCCCTCGGTTGCTGGCCGACAAGATTTTCGGCATAAAATTCAGATCAGAGATTTGGGAGCCAGCATCGCCACCAGAAGGCGACCTCTTGGCCGAGGACCGTAGATTTTACGGTTTAATTAATGACGCCGGACCAGTGCGTCAGGTCGGTTCGTGTGCCTCTGAGCACCAGTAGCGACTACGGGTTACACAGGTTCCCATAAATTATTCAAAAAAAAAAGAAAACTCAACCTCGCGAGTCGCCCGATCAAGAACGGCAGCCCTCCTCACGGGCCTCGCGCGTCTACCAGCCTCCCGGCCTTTGAATATGAAAGGAGAGATAATTATGATCACATTTTAATTGCTTTCATTATATTTAATCAGAGTGCATTGATAGCTGGCCTGTGATTTGGCGGCGGTTCGGGGGCTCTTCTAATCCAGATTAGGTTCAGAGATGGGTGATCGGACGCGTGTGTGAAAGTCGGTGGATGAGAAATTGTGGGAACCTCTAATGCGGGCCGATCGCGATCGGGCTAGGAGTGACTGCTGATCGGAGGCAGGTTCACACGATGATAGCGCGACGTAACTGAGCTGAAAGGTGAGTGGCGAATTGCGAGGTGATCGTGTCAAAGTGGATCGGTCAAAGAAATTAGCGATGCTTGCTTGCTCGCTAATGAAGGCGTCTTCGTTTATGATCGTCGCTTGGAGAATGCATTTGAGTTGGGCTGGGCTGTGACACCAATTATTTATTTTTTGAGTGTATGCGATGAGAAACGATGGGAAAGTGGTTGAAAAGAATTGTGAAACGGAGGGCGGAATGACAGTGAAAGGGGAGGGAGCGGTTGGATTCCAGGGATCAGAAGGTGGCTTAATATTGCTGAGCTGCACACACAAAATGGAGTGACAGTTCACTTGGGAGGGATCTGTGACGTTTTCTGAGGAATACGTGTCAACCTCAAGCTGACGCAACTCCGTCTGATATTAAAGAAACCCCAGATCAAAAGGGCTTCTACTTTAGGGCGCGGAAACCTGGACGTTACTAAAAGAGGATGTGGAAGTCTTCTTTTCGAGAGAAAAGTTTTGCACATGATTTTTGGTCCAATTTGCGTTGATGGCGTCTGGAGGAGAAGATTTAAAGTCGAACTCTATGGGCTGTACAGTGACATGCACCTGGTCAAGCGTCTATGGATACAACACTTAAGATGGCTAAGCGAATGGACACCACTGTTCCGGCTCGAAAGTCGTCGAATCTGAGCTGTTGGATCAATGCAACAGAGGATGGCCTAGGCTGAGGTGGCGCACTCAAGTGGAGAAGTACCTCAATCAACTTAGAGTGCGCACCTGAAGGCAGCTAGTAAAAGATCGGGCCAGCTGGAGAGGCATGTTGGTTGAGGCCCAGGTCCACCACGGGCTGTAGCGCAACAAGATGAAGAAAAAGAAGAAACAGTATCCCTAAGGTCACAAGGTAGGATGTGAAGAATCTGCTTTCCCCAAGAATGTTCCTCAGTCGTGTTCTCGTCAGTTCCTGGTGGAAGAGGCGTCTGTAGCGACTGCCAACCTGTGCTTTAGGCCTTCCTCAACCTCTAACCACTTTTAAGTAAGGGGAGGAATGCAAGTCAAGCAGGGAAGTAGGATATGCAGTCGACACTGCTGAGTTAGAAGCCCTAAGTGTCACTATTTCGGAAGAAATGACTTCCAGGCAGCCGTAATTCTATAGATTACTTAACTTGGTCCAAAGAGGCAGTAAGGGCCATTAACATTAGTTCGATTGAGATAAAAGATGATGGCCGTGGATGAACAAAACCACTATTGCTTCCTTCGAAGTTGTCACTGCTGAAACTATTGCTTCTGTTGTACAGATTGCAGACTATCCTACATGGAAGTTCGATATTTAATTACCCCAAGGACAGTAGTATTTGTGAGGGGACCATCTAGCCGAGGGTGCCTAGTTTGAGGCTCTTTGTACCCTTTTTCGAAAGAATGAACATCCAGAAAGCCTCAGCTCTAAGCTTCATTTGTGGTAAGAAAGGGCATCAAACGCATTTCTGGTGGACAGAAAATTTATCAGAAGCAGCCCTTTCGTCAGTGAATATTGCTTGTATCCTGTGATCACAAGAAAAGGAGTAAAGACGTCGATCGACAAAAACTAGTGCTGCTATAGCTTCTCCAGCCATTGTAAAGGGTATTTGCGAACGAGCTTTCGACGCTGATGGTGCTGTTGCCTACAGTTGGCAGGACAGTTTATTGGCCCTTCCTGGATCTACGCGTTTCTTTTTACGACGTAAATCAGTGTAAAAGAAAGCTCTGCTTGCGATTAACTACCATGAGCCAGCGATGTTTGAAAGTCCGTAATAGGTCTGAGAAAACATTTCCTGGAGGCCCTTATACCAGACTTTAATAGTGTCCAGGCGCTACTTCCTGAACTCAGTTCAAACTTGAGTCCATCGAGTGACTCTTACAAGTTTGGGAACGAAAAGAAGAGGCCCTCAAATGACTCTTACAAGTATGGAAACGAAAAGAAGACGCAAGGGGACCCGAGCTGGAGATAATGATTGATGAAGCAACAATTTGTAGTTTTATTCGACCAAAGGGACTCCAAAAGGAATTGGTTCAGGAAAGTATCGCATCATTTAGTCCAGCGGGGCAGTTTCTCGGTTCAAACTTCGGCAAATTTAAACCACACTTCCCGCCTTGGGATCGACAATTTTAGTGCAATCGAATGAGTGCGCTGCAATTGACCTCTAATTTCTCTCAACAACTGGACAATGGACTCTCCCCTGCTTTGACTGTTTCTTGATGTCTTTTGTCCAACAAAGGTCTAAACGAATACGCCTGGGATCGAGCTTAAACAGCTCTAAATTAAACCGACGGGCTGCACATTCAGATTTCTCATTTCCAATTTAATGCACAATACGATTAATGGGATATTCTGATATGGTTGTTGTCTCTGCTGGGAAAGCGTCTCGACTTCTTTTGATTCAATTTTGAGTTCCTCACCACTCTCAGAGGATGTGCTTGTTGTCCACGAAAAGCTTCTCAAATTCTGTCATTCGGAGTTTGCGAAACATCGGAAGGGATCCACTATTTGCGGGTGAAACTGCCTCTACCTGTGCCCGCCTCAGCTAACATCACAATTCAATTGTTTGCTGTCTGAGTTGTCACGTACGCTTTCACCGTGGGGTCTGTCAATGCGAGATCAAGAACTTTTGTCACGCGATTCTTTGTGTTGACGTTTTCTAGCCAATTTTTGATGACCATTGAAGAAGTGGTCGCCGTGGCGTAGTGGGTAGAGTGCGATGCTCACACGCCGAAGGGTGTAGGTTCGCCTCCCACCTCAACACCAATTTTTCGAATTTTTCACGGCACCACCTCTTTCGAGCTGTTGACAACACCCAAAGAGTAATAACTGTCTAAGAAAGCTTCTCAAATTTCGCCGTTCGGAGTCGGCAAAAAACTGTTGGTCCCTTCTACTCGTGAGAGAACAGTAGCGCGCACAACACGAGTAGTTGATGAGCAAGCTAGGCCCTGGTCCCCCTTTGGACTGTAGCGCCTCGGTGTTCGGCATACTAGCATACTCTGCTGTTGTTGCGCAATTTCCTTCCTTAACCGAGAGGCAAGTTAACAGCCGAGTCTACTTGCTAAGCGTACTTGAGTCAGAGAAGGGACTAAGGAAGGGGCTTAGGAAGGGACCAAGGAAGAGACTAAGGAAGAGACTAAGGAATAAACTTAGAAAGAGACAAAGAAAGGGATTTGGAGAATTATTTGAATTGGTGTCATCTGAGGGGTGGAGAAGTTCCGATTCACTATCACCGAATCGCTCTAAGATCCCAAACGGCGCACACAATTTAATCTTCGAGTTTTTAGAATTGCTTATAGGCGGATTTTCAATCAGGCAACGGCTTTTAATTCACTATCTTTCCGTGTATTTAAATAGTGAATTATGAAACAGTTCCCAGAAGTTTTCATTGAGTTAAAAAAGGTTCCACATATGCGCAATAATAATAATAACTGTTGGCGCGACAGTCCACAGGGGGACCAGGGCCTAGCTTGCTCATCAACTACTCGTGTTGAGCGCGCTACTGTTCGCTCATGAGTAGAAAGGACCTACAGTTTTTTGCCGACTCCGAACGGTGAAGTTTAAGCTTTCTTAGACAGTTATTACTCTTTGAGTGTTGTCAGCAGCTCGAAAGAGGTGGTGCCGTGTGTTGCTGCCGTGTGTTCAGCAGGGAATCGAACCTAGACCTTCCGACGTGTGAGCGTCGCACTCTACCCACTACGCCACGGTGGCCGCACATATGCGCAAGCAGTTGCTTTTTAATAAAATAAATAGTACAGGACCCAGGTGACTCCCCGGTGGAATGCAAGAGAAAGCGACGTGGGATAGGCTCGATTTGAAGCTATAAACAGGACTCTACATTCATGTTGTTTGAAAAACGATTCAAAGCAATGGTACCCACTCTTAACCCAAGCTTAAAACGCTTGCACCTGGTTTCCCAAAATCATCAGCAATGCATCAATGTCAAAGCTAACGTCTTTGAGACGAGGATGGGTGTGTTTCAAATAATAAGGCCGTCTGTACTTAAGAGAGCAACTTCGGGTCGTGTCCCTTTCGGCAATAGAACATCTTCTGCCCTCAACTTTTTCGTTGTTATCAAGAAGGGGCTGTTTGGTAGCGTTCACAGTTGGATGACTTGAATCGAAGTGAAGTGGTTACTTTTGATTGCTACAGAATAAGTTGTGCTCCAACATGCTAAGGGCTTAAGACAAATTCTATCTTCTGGCAAAAGTTGGCAAAATTTGGTTGGAAAGTCTTGTGGAATGTATGTTCTTCTTGATCTTAGCCACGGGACCCTACAGGTGGGACACTCATGGGGTGGGTATTTCCAGGAGTAGACCAGCGGTGGCGCTGTCTTCTTTAAACTACGGTCTCTCTCAAGGGTGGCCTCGAATTTGGTCTGTAAGAAAAATACCCAAGTTGATGTGACTTAGGTACCAGCTCGTAGTGATCCCTCGTCAAAATTTCGCATTCTTCGGAAGTTGTTACGGAATCTTCTTTCAAACCTTCAAACGTTTAAATTTTCAAACTTTCAAGCCTTCAATCTTCAATCTCCTCCAATTTTTCTTTTCTTTTGTGCTTAATTTTGGAGAGGCCCTGGGACTCAGTCCAACTAGCTCTACGACTAGGCAAGTCATGATCAAGTCGACACCCAACTGTTTCAAGCCTCCATGCTCGGCTAGGTCGGCAGAACAATCGACTAGACAGGTCAAGGCCAATCTAACTGCTCTAGCTCCTTTTTCTGTGCCAGGTGGGCTCACCATTCAAACCAAGAATTTTCTTTCATGGGGTTGGACCTAAGAATTCCTAAAGATTCGCTTCCCATGACCGTGAATCATTGTCATTGGACTTCAAGGGTTCGCCCATCAAATCTTACCATTCTCGTTCCATAATTTGTTTCCAATAAATTCAATTTACCGCAATTCATAGCACTGACCAAACACTTCATAACTTATGGTAAATGAGACATTTCGGAGCTTTCTCTTTGTATTTCGACACCAAACCCACCGGCACGACCGGACTTTCGAAGCCCACCGTGATCGGCCCGGCCCCTGGTGATCGCCACGCACTCCTCGGGCCGCATCTGCATCCACAAACTGAGCATTTATCTTCATTAGCTGTCTCAAATTCAATCGCATTCAGCCACTTACATGCATCCAAGCCCCGCAGCCACGTCCACAACCGCAACCACAGCCCACTTGCCACCGAAGTGCAATCAATTCCGAGCCCAGACCGCTGCTGTCCATCCCCACGGACCCGCCAGCAGACGGACTCTCGTTGTCTTACATTATTTATGAGTTTTTAGTTCAAATATTGGCCCACTCCTAATGGGACAGGCCTGACAAGCCGAGCGTTTAATTAATTCACAACATTTCGTAGATACACCGCCCGGATAAGATGCGCGCACCAGATACCTCCGCCGAGTGCGACCCAATCGGCCCCATTAGATAATGAGTGTGACAATTTTCGTGTATCTTTCGAGGTATTTTATTGCCAATAACTAATAGATACAATTTTGTGCTGTGTAGCTGTTCCGTGGGGCACTACATTGTCTGGCAGTTAATTTCGTCGGCGACACGTGCTCGACATGGGATTTCTGACTGGAGGGCATGTCAGTTGGGGACTCTGGGAAATCGCCAGGAGTGGTTTGCGCGACGATTTGAAACTGGGCTCAGCTGGACGCTGCGATGATTAAACGCGCAAGTGGACGCTGATGGATATCGGCATTCATATTCGTACCCTCATGGATATTCATCGCGCGGATGGTTAATTAGGGATCGAATATCTTCATTGGGGCGATGTATGCAAATTCGCTTGGAATTCATTTACGAGTTTACGAGTGTTGCTCTTGGCCGGCGATTGACATGCGGAATGGAAGGAAGATCCAGATCTGTGAGTTTTTGCGGGCCATAACGGGTAGCTGGTTCATTAAGCCGCTGGCTGTGCGAAGGAATGATCTATTTTATCGGTTTGTGAATGCTGTTTAATTGCTTTGAATTAGTTTGAACGGTGTGCGGCGGACAGGTGGTGCTGGCGCTGGAATGTGACTTTTGTTTGAGCGGCGTGCTGGTGCTTCGGAAAGCAGTTTCGCTACAAAATGAGACAACAAGTTCACAATTAAGGCAATCTGACAAGTTGAGTGAATCAATGGCTCTTCGGCACAATAAATCGAAGCTTTTAAGTGGAATCCTGATCTTGACAGTCAAGTGGCTGGGGTGACATAATCGACACACAGCTGGTGGGGAAGTTGTGGATGATCTGGCACGGCAGTTATAGCCTAGAAGGCCGTTGAAGCGAGATGAATCCAATCTGCCCTTAACCAATAAACCTTCCCAGTTGGGGCCTCCAGTTGCTTAAAGTCCTCCTTCTGGCATAACAACTGCTACCTTTCCACGTTGACGCAGATTCTAAGATCAGATCAATGTTGCCTAGATGGTCTAGTCACTTGACAGGAACGCAGATGTCCTTTCAATTTCAGAATACCAAAACAAGCAGTTGGACACGATTTAGGGAAAAGCTAGACAATCGATTCAAAACTGTCTCTATGCTTAAGACAAGCCGGAAAGCTTAAAATGGAGCTTCGGTCTTACCAATCATTCCATCTGCAGATTTCGGTTCAAAAGACGATCTCAAGCATGAGCTCAATGTTTTCAGACCCAAGTTTGAGTTTGAATTTTTCAGAGAATCAAATGTGGCTCAAATGCATGGAGCTCCTAGCTCCAGCCTATGGGTGAATCGAAGAACACCATGCGTCGAGGCTTGAGAGCGCCCTCGCTTGTGGTAAACAACGAAGTTATCAAATGCGCAGACACGTCTTCTTCCCAAGGAGCCGGTTACAGACAGTAGACACGAAGGCTTTCTGCGAAAGGCCGCAGTTCAGTTTTTTACTGGAAACTTGGTTCTGGCCTGTATCCCACTGCAGTTAGAGCAGCCTTCAAGTCGAAACGGGAAGCTACTCACTTGCAATCTTACGATAATTGAGTCCCACTTCCTTTCTGTGGAAAAAGCTCGAAAGGTTAGCCATATGCTTTGTAAAGTCATTGAGACGAAGATTTAAGATCTCATTGCAAGCTTTAAATGCGCGCCGGACAAGACAGAGTTCGATGTATAGGCCCAACTCGTCCCTTGGTATCATGTGCAATTCGTCACTAATGCTGTCGAGCAGAGCTACAATTTTTGGCACAGATTGCGACCAGTATGAGAGAGTCTTAGCGAAGAAAGTCCTCATGGAGACGTTATGTCTCCTCTGCTGGTGGATCTTTGTTTAGAATTCAGTATGAGGGGGGTAGTCAAAGAGCACCCACAAGGTTGCATCATGTCTCCTCTGCTGTTGACTTTTCGTTTAAAGTTCGGGATGAGGGGGGAAAGGGGGTAGCCAAAGAGCACCCACAAGGTGGCATCCTGTCCCCTCTACTGTTGACTTATTGTTTAACGTTCAGAATTCGGGGGAGTAGCGAAAGGGTGCCCACAAGGTGGCATCCTGTCTCCTCTGCTGTTGAATTTCTGTTTAACGTTCAGAATGAGGGAGGGTAGCCAAAGGGTACCCACAAGGCGGCATCCTGTCCCCTCTACTGTAGACTCTTCTTTTGAGGGACAGTAAACAAGGAGTGTCCACAAGGTGGCATGCTGTCTACGATGCCGTTGACTCTTCTTTTGAGGGACAGTAATTAAAGAGTGCCCACAAGGTTGCATCCTGTCTCCTCTGCTGTTGAATTTCTGTTTAACGTTCAGAATGAGGGAGGGTAGCCAAAGGGTACCCACAAGGCGGCATCCTGTCCCCTCTACTGTAGACTCTTCTTTTGAGGGACAGTAAACAAGGAGTGTCCACAATGTAGTATGCTGTCTACGATGCCGTTGACTCTTCTTTTGAGGGACAGTAACCAAGGAGTGCCCATAAGGTGGCATCCTGTCTCCTCTGCTGTTGGCTCTGCGTTTAACGTTCAAAATTAGGGGGAGTAACCGAAGGGTGCCTACAAGGTTGCATCCTGTCTCCTCTGCTGTTGACATTCTGTTTAACGTTCAGAATGAGGGGGAGTAGCCAAAGGATACTCACAAGGCAGCGTCCTGACCCCTTGACTACGCTGTTCCATCTCCCGAATGACGCCAAGCGTTTTTTTATTGAAAAGCGCAGACATTTCCTCATGTTGATAGCGACTGGGCTGGGAAGGGGCTTTCAGTAAACCCTCTTAAAATCGAGATCAACCTGCCGTTGACTAATGAAAAGGAAGTCACTCACTTATCGTTCCTCATCATGCCAGGCCTTGATCTTGGCCATCCCAATTCGCTTTTGAGGTCTTCATAGGTTTCTCTTTCCGTTTAAAAAAGGTGCTCTGACTGGATCAACTCGTACTGGAGTCGTGATGGCCTAGTGTCAGGAAACCGCCCAATCAGCATCGACACACGGTCTGATGAACGTGTTCAAATTGTTCAGCCGTGAGGCACACGCAAGATTTTCTTCTGCCGGGAGGGACACTGGTAGAGAAGGACTGTGGTCGTAGGTCTTCAAGAAGACTGGAAGGAGGAGTGAAGAATCGTGTATAAAGGACGACATCATCAGGTTATAAGCCTGTCTTCCAAGCGGAAATCAGTGCAATCCTATGGCTAACGAACTTTTGATAATGTGAAAGTGGCGAAGTATTGTGCCTTCGGCCACTTCCAAGTTGGTTCAAGTTGGTTCAGGAGTTCAAGTCCTCTCTGTGTTTGAAAGGCATTTAAAATTCCCTAAAACTTGTTTGCGGCCCGGGCATAAGAGGTCACCGAAAAGAAGACCCCCGATGCCAATCCATTGAGCTCCTCCATGACTCCCATCTTCCATCAATCCTCCAAAAGCTACACACTCCCCCGCCTTCCACGATCCACTTCTCCAAACCATCGTCTCCCACTTGCCAAAAACCCGGCTCCCAGATCTCCGCTAAATCACATCGGATTATGTTGTCGATTCAAGGATACACCAGTCCACCAAATAGATCCACACACCATCGCCCATACATGGTCAGCTAATCCGATCAGCCAGCCGGCTGTCTTCGTCACAGCGCCACGCTCAGTCCAACCAACCAACCAATCAACCAACAACAACAACGCTCCAAAAAGGGGTCCAGCTCTAAGAATTTATAGCCCGCCATGACAAATGGCCGATGCTCAAACAAGCTTGTGGACATGTTTAGTTAACACTAATGACGCTGGCTCTCCGCTTTGTTTTTGTGCGCGATTCTCGCCGGCAATTGTCTTCGCCGTTTTTTGTGCGCCGCGGAAAAACACCAACTAATTGGTCCGCCGAACGGCGACGACCACGACGGGCGCAGGAGCGAAAGTTCCGCTCGGTCGGGAATATTTATTGGGTCGTTCGGCGCTCGAATACACTCGTAGGTTGCCTTAATTTAAATGACCCCGCCGCAGACCGACTTGCCATCAGTTCGCGGAATTTAATTAACGCAAATGATGGGCGCTCACGGGGCGGAGGGCCGAGGGCGGACGCTTCCTTCTGCCAAAACACGTCCGGCTATGGGAATCGGCTGGCTAATTAAGAGCGCGTAGAATGAGATCGCTTTGCCGGGCGTCCGTTGACCCGGCGACGGCCACAGCGTGCGATGCTGGGCCCGACTTTGGCCAGATCGATGTGATAAGACCCGCACCGCGAGACGCTCCGCTTATGGGAGATGAAATTATTTACAACGCATTATAAAGCGACAGGGTCTGCGCCACGGCCCAGGGTACGCGGGCATGCTCCAATTAGGGATCACGCTCAGTCCGCTCTGCGCCACGCAGCCGCAGTGCCGCGCGATCAGATAAATTCAAAACTGGCCAGCGCCATAAACTGATAAAATAATCGTCCGTCATTCGGGCGGTAATAAACGCGAATTTGTCATCGTAAAATTGTTATCCTGCTGGGAAGCCGCGGCAGCGACGTGGATGTGCGCGACGATGTCTGGACAAAAGAGATACGATTTCAAAACTCATTGGGGTCGGTTGGAGTGTCTTTCCTTGAAGGCGGACGTTCTGCCGCTGTGCTGAGTCATGAGTGGGCCGCCCATGGACGAGGGAATGGGTGGTGGTTGGTAGCTGGTAGTTTGCAGTTCCGCAGAAGGCACTGACAGGGGTTTGGCAGATCTTTATGGGTTTGTGGTGGATGGCTGTTGGGGCTATTTGAACGAATGGAGGTGGCTTGTGAGTGGGAAACAACTTGGCGAACCTCTCGCTCTCGTTCTCGTTACCGGTCGTTGTGCCGAGGGTATGTCGGCCTACACGCAGAGTTGGTTCAGTGGTCTAGCCACACATACCACGAAATCTGGTTCAAGGCTGAAAATCAACTTGTTTGGTTTGAAACTTTGGTTCGCTGCTGAGTTTCGAATTTCCCTTCTCTGTGGCATAGGGACTGCGGAGCAGTGGCCAAGGGCTTAGTGGCAGTACGTGGGATGACTCCAACAGCCAATAAACCAGCCCCATGCTTGAACTGAAGGAGATGTCGCCGCTGACCGCATGAGTGTGCAGGAGAGTCCGCGTAGTTCACAACAATTTGACATTTCGCAGACGACTACTTTTCATTGAGACTGCGGTCTGAAGTCGTATAAAATTCAGATCGGAGGGGCTCTGGAGCTGATGTTTGAAAAACCGACTTGAGGGAAAAGCTTCATGACTGCGTGGTAGGGTGCATCGGTGGACGAAGTTGGTGGACTTGCGATGGTTCGTAGCCACTTGAAATCCTGAAGCATGCAAAGTGTCCCGAAATGGTCGCTGTTTTGAGTGAATATTGACTTTTGCGGCGTCGCGAGACTATTACAGTATCAGGAAGAGGAACGTCATTGGTCACCTGAAATGAATTAAACCCAACGTAAGCAACAAGCGCGCATTGTGGAGGTTGGAGAAATTCAATGGGATGCCTGTTGACAAGACAGAAGTGGTCCAGAAGTGGACCTTTAGGGAACCACGAACGTCCTTAGTAGTGCCAGAAGGGATTTTAGTAATCTTGTACAAGTCCTCACAGCGGGAGCTCCTTCATACTTTTCAGTAGACAGAGGAAATCTATCAGACTGCGACAGGGTCATGAATGAAGAGGAAGTGGAAGCTCCTTCACATCTGTTGTGCCTTGGCCTGAAGAGTTGGAAGAAGCTCTGCGACGTAAGAATAGAAATTTGGGTCGTTCTGTGCTCGAATACCCAAATGGGTTGACTTAACCGAGATGACCTCTCCGGGGACAGGTCCTGTGACATGAAGGCCTCAAAGGATAGACGAACATATCTGCTAAGAATCCGGAAGAAAGAATCGGTTCCCAATAAAGCTGAAGGTGGCAGGACAAGCTGACGATAGCAGGACAAGCTGAGGATGGCAGAAAAAGCTGGCGGTGGCAGGACAAGCTGAATATGGCAGGAAAAGCTGACGATAGCAGGACAAGTTGGCGATGGCAGGATAAGCTGAGGATGGCAGGGCAAGCCGACGATGACAGTACAACGAGGATAGCGGGACAAACTGAGGATGGCAGGACAAGCTGAGGTTGGCAAGACATGCTGACGGCAGCAGGACAAGCTGACGATAGCAGGACAAGCTGAGGATGACAGGACAAGCTGACGATAGCAGGACAAGCTGAGGATGGCAGAAAAAGCTGGCGGTGGCAGGACAAGCTGAATATAGCAGGACAAGCTGAATATGGCAGGAAAAGCTGACGATAGCAGGACAAGTTGGCGATGGCAGGATAAGCTGAAGATGGCAGGACAAGCCGACGATGACAGTACAACGAGGATAGCGGGAGAAACTGAGGATGGCAGGACAAGCTGAGGTTGGCAGGACATGCTGACGGCAGCAGGGCAAGCTGACGATAGCAGGACAAGCTGAGGATGGCAGGACAAGCTGAGGATGGCAGAAAAAGCTGGCGGTGGCAGGACAAGCTGAATATGGCAGGAAAAGCTGACGATAGCAGGACAAGTTGGCGATGGCAGGATAAGCTGAGGATGGCAGGACAAGCCGACGATGACAGTACAACGAGGATAGCGGGACAAACTGAGGATGGCAGGACAAGCTGAGGTTGGCAAGACATGCTGACGGCAGCAGGACAAGCTGACGACAGCAGGACAAGCTGAGGATGACAGGACAAGCTGACGATAGCAGGACAAGCTGAGGATGGCAGAAAAAGCTGGCGGTGGCAGGACAAGCTGAATATAGCAGGACAAGTTGGCGATGGCAGGATAAGCTGAAGATGGCAGGACAAGCCGACGATGACAGTACAACGAGGATAGCGGGACAAACTGAGGATGGCAGGACAAGCTGAGGTTGGCAGGACATGCTGACGGCAGCAGGGCAAGCTGACGATAGCAGGACAAGCTGAGGATGGCAGGACAAGCTGAGGATGGCAGGACAAGCTGACGAGAGCAGTACAAGCTGACGATGGCGGCATAAGGTGAGGACAGCCGGATAAGCTGACGAGAGCAGGACAAGTTGAGGATGGCAGGACAAGCTGAGGATTGCAGGACAAGCTGAGGATGGCAGGACAAGCTGAGGATGGCAGGACAAGCTGACGATGGCAGGACAAGCTGACGATAGCAGGACAAGCTGAGGATGGCAGGACAAGCTGAGGATGGCAGGACAAGCTGACGAGAGCAGTACAAGTTGACGATGGTGGCATAAGGTGAGGACAGCCGGATAAGCTGACGAGAGCAGGACAAGTTGAGGATGGCAGGACAAGCTGAGGATGGCACGACAAGCTGAGGATGGCAGGATAAGCTGAGGATGGTAGGACAAGCAGAATCCACAGGTGCCGCTCCATCAAGCACATTCTTTGGTCCGCTAATTTCAATTTTGCACAAAGAAGTTGGTTGAGGTCCATCTCAATATGTGTGCAGCGCCTTTGATGCGGTCGGCATCTTCTGCATTACACCCATGATACAGATTCAAAGATTCCACATGCCGGAGCATAGAAGTGTTGCCTTTCGGCATCCCATAGCCTAGACCTCTTAATCGTTCTGTCGGTCGACGCTTCACTGAAGGGCATGCCGCCACACAGTATATAGTGCGCATTATTGAATCTTCTCCTCCAGATCCAGATCAACGAAAACAAGGCCGAAAACCACACGCAGAACTTCCTTCTCGGGTATGAGCATGACGCGCGTTTACTGACACGTAAGCTTCTGCGGCACAGAGCGAAATCCAACGAGCACAGGATATGAAACAGAGTCATTATGGTCGTCCAATGAAGGAAGTTCTTTTAGAACGCTCCGAATTCAGAGAAGAAACTTTTCTGCGCTTGATTTCGTAACTGTCGCTTAGCACACTCAGACAAAGTCAGTTTTAACTGCCCACTGTGAGGTTTTCGAAGAGGACAGTTAATGCCAGTCGAACTGCAAGCTAAGCCGATATGTGGCCAAATGGAGTCTCTTCCGTACCTGCAGCTATGTAAACATGGCAGACGTTACCTCCAGAGACTCGTTTGAGGGCGCTAGTTCAACGCTGGAGCTTACAAAGTGAAAGAAAAGGCTGAAGAGAAGCCATGCAACAACGCACGCCCTTGACTCACCCCAATCACACACCACACATGCACGCCTCGCAAAACACTGTCCCACTGCGTTTGAGCAATCGAAAGTAGCTCAAGACGCAGGACAGTGTCGCGCAATAAAATCTGGATTTAGTGGATCAATATAATCCGATTTACTGCCAACAAATAAGAGCGATACCCCGAACCGCTTATGTCATGCACTGCGCGCATGCGCACCAAGCGCACACGCCCAGCGATTATCGCACCGCAGGTCATCCCCGACCGCATAAAGCATAACTCCTCGGCCAAAATGTTAATAATCGTAAAATTTTAATGTCGATCGGCGCAGGGAGGCTCGGACCCAAGATGTCGCAATCCTGGAAATTATGTCGTCGCGCGTAGCGCGTATGCAAATTGAGAGAGGCGTGGGGGAGTCGCGAAATGAGTCCATTATTCCGAAACGAATAAATCATCCCGCCCCTTGGTGCTGAATGGAAAGCCATGGCAGGAGTTGTACGAAGTGGCTGAGGTTCACTTGGCCTGACATTCGGGAATTTCAGGCACGCCACCGACTCTAAGACTGTATCGCGTCCGACAAGAACCAGCAGTGTGCCCGCTAATTAACCATCGCGACCACCCCTGAACGGGGGGAAATGTCGCCAACACTCTGAGTGAGTTCGACATCATCTCGATCCGTCTAACAGCCAATTAAATTCAATTATTTCCCCGGCATGGGCAATGTTCGACTCGGAGCAAGACGGCGACAACTTCAACACGGCCAGTGTTCGCGCTACAAAGTAAACTTGACAAGTGCTGCGCAACAATGTCGCCCCAGGACGCGCGCGATCCAAGTGATTCAGGTGATTCAAGTGATGCTACCAGCGATTATCGTTATCGTAATTTGTCGCAACTGTCGCCGGCCGCGGCGTGATTACGCGAAATATACGCTCATGGCGGTGACAATGCACTGACGGTAATTTTAGCCGACAGGCAGTTTGGGGCGACCTCGTTTCGGAGGTGATTCGATGTGCGGCGCGGTGTGGCGTGGAGAGTGTTGGGCGTGCGTGCATGTGTGTGGCGTTGGATTTCGAGGAAGAAAGTGTCGAGGAAGAGCAAAGCCGGTGATTTGTGTCAGATGGCAGTTTGATTTCATTTCTGGTTTGAGTGACGCAGGAAACACATCTTGGAGATGGGACGCTAACTTGGAGGATTCCACATGACGTGGACTGTGGAGTTATTTGCTTGTTTGTTTCGATTTTTGAGCCACATTGGTGTGATATGCAGCTGATGCTGAGAAGAGGTCGCCTTCAACGTTGACGGGGGAATCAACTGAGCTGTGGATGTACGACAGCAGCCTTCATTGTGAATGGTTTCCAGAAAGTTCATTCTGTGGTGTCTCAATTTTCAATGGAAAAAAAATGCGTTTAAACTTTTGACAGAACGAAGTGGAAGTGAGGAAATGGCTGAGACTCCTCTCCTCCACTGCTACTGGTTAACGCCTAGTTACTTACCAGCAATGAAGCAATCGTGGGTCGAAGCTCTGAAGGCAGTGTAGGTTTGTGCGCCACGATGGACGGCTGTGACTTGAGTGGAAGTCCAACGAACTATGGATATTGGCACTACAGTCCATAGGGGAACCAGGGCCTAGCTTGCTCATCAACTACTCGTGTTGTGCGCGCTACTGTTCTCTCACGACTAGAAGGGGCCTACAGTTGTTTGCCGACTCCGAACGGCGACATTTGAGGAGCTTTCTTAGACAGCTATTACTCTTTGAGTGTTGTCAGCAGCTCGAAAGAGGTGGTGCCGTGAAAAATTCGAAAAATTGGTGTTGAGCTGGGAATCGAACCTAGACCTTTCGGTTTGAGAGCGTCGCCCTCCACCTTCTACGCCACGGCGACCACATGCCAAATAATAAAACAGCAAACTCGACAATTGGACGAAAGGCTGTGGTCCAGCGTTTACAAGTAGCAGAAAGTATGATTCGTCCATTATGTACAACCCCCATCAGGTAGGAAGCACGCAAGCACCTCTCTTCATCCAAGCTACATCTTAGTATCGCCCTACACCCCACAATCAAGCTCCGTATAAGCATTCTCCACCTCCCTTCGTGGCGTCCATCATCGGACGTGACGCCCCACATCAGTATGAACATCAAATCTAAATCCTTCCCACAAACTCGTCAGGAATCCCAGGGGGGGGGGGGGGGCTTGAGTGGAAATGCCACCAGATGCACCCGAATGCGAATTAGGAAAGTCACATGCACACATAACATTCCCTATGAGCACTCCACGACGACTTCCGATAGACTGAACTCGTTTTCGCGTCTCGCCCTCTCGCGTATCATTCCATCATAGTTTCTTCTTTCCTAGTGTTTGCAACATTTTACCACTTTGAGATCCTTATCATATTTTCCGATGGCTGAGCATTACTTTTGAGGCTTATTTGTGGAGCTCAGTGACCTTCAGAAGTCACAGGATCATTTCTGTAGCCAATCTTTATTTACTCTCAAGATGAGATTTGGTGACAATTTGAGTTGCTTCTGGGATCATCTGCTCATCTCTTGCACCAAAATATTGAATATCTGCCTCCGGCGAACCCAAGGTGGCTTCTGATGAACAGCAGGGAGGGCAAAGCACTAAGTGGAGATTGGAAAGTCATGAAATAGCTGAGTCCACGGGGGGGGGGGGGGCAAAGCCTACAATTCTGTTCTAAGAACTGTCACCTATATGTGCTTTTCAAAATCGTCCCAGACTTATGCTTCACTTATGCCTTTTCTTCTTCCAACATCCAATCCACAAAGATCCAATTCTCTTAAGCAACCTTCAAATTGACATCTAGCTTCAAACCAAATCTGAGATTTGGGCAGTTTTTCAAGAGCTCAGCTGAACTTTGTAGTCGCTGGCTGCCCCCTGTTTCCTGCCCGCAGTGAAAGTAACACGTGCCGTGCCAGTCCCCCAAGTCCCCTTATTTACGGCGATCCCCATTAGGGCGATCCACCTGTCCGTTCACCCGCCCAAATCCCCCCATGAATGACAAAGCCACTGTCATCGCGTCCCCTGATTGATGCCACTGATCCGCATTGTCGATCACACGTCCCTTTGTGGCCGCCACAAAAATTCAGATCAATATCGTGTCTACAGCTCTTATCCCCTTTCGTCATGCTCCACTAGGTGCCGTGAGTTGTGGCACAGACCGCTCTAGGGATTAGGATTGTTGTTCCCGATGACACTGTCCGGCCCTGTGCCACGTGTTCCTCGGCGGATTACAACCGCCACAAATCGCCGCGCTACAAAACGAAATCCATGTCGTCGTTGTTGAGATAACCGTGCCCTGTCCACTTTGGCGGCCGCACCTCTTTCCTACTCGTCCAGACACCGAAATGCTAATTGATCGCGCATCCACGACTTGGATCGCGTCCAGTGTTGACCAGCGCTGAGGATGGGGCGGCGTTGGCGCGCTTTCAATGCGTGTTCGTGTGCCCGCGTCATCCGCGCGGTGGTGACAGTTGTGACTAATGATCGTGTCGTTTGTGATCTTCAGTCGGGATGTGGGGCGGTCGTAAGATCGGACCGGGCACTGGGCGTCTTTGTGATGCAAAACGCTCCACGATCATTGATTTCCCTGCGAGTGTGAAATCTGTTCCGTTTTGACGGCAGATCGGCGGCACATGGAAGCCGCGATAGAGCCGACGCGCAGCCCTCAATCGGGATCAAGCTAATTTGGGTGTCTGCCGGGCATTCATTTCGTTTAATTAATAGCCCTCGTGGCGTTTTGGGGCCGAGGCGGACCGGGCCCGGTCGACATCAAAAGGGCTGATGAGCGCGGCAGTCATTAAATTCAAATTCCGTGTGAGTTTTACAAATAATTATGAGATATTGTGCCATTTTGACAAATCGATAGAAATCGTCGTCGCTGAATGCTGCGCGCATTGTTGCTGGTCGCTTTTGTTGTGGCCCCGGCGGGCCGAGGGGGAGGCAGCTTGGTATGTAAATTCATCTGCAGAAGGGGCAGCGATGGTGGGGCACCCCAAAGGCGGCCATTGTAGGTGTGTTCGCTTTGTGTACGTACGGGATGTGGCAACGAGCGGCTGCTGGAATATGAAATTATGAAAATTTGACTTTGAGTAATTTTGGAATGCCGTTGGAAGCCGGTGTCCGCCACAAAAGGCGCATTCGACGCGGTTCAAGGCATTTCGGGGCTTACGTCTAATTAAGATGTGGATATTGCTAGAGGACCGAGACAGGGTCGCCTCACCTCTAGCGTTTGGAAGTGACAGCGTCAGTCAAACTGAACAAGCACAAGCACCTCCTACCGCCACCTCCAAGCAGCTCCCACCCGACCTCGTTACACAGAGCTTATCTCCCCGGATGTAAGACAATCGTTAATTCATGCACATCGCAACCGTGCATCGCGCTGTGACTGGCAGCAGCCCCTCGCACTGCGAAGAGCGTGCTGCGATATCAAGTGATGGCGCGAGTAATGGTCATTACACAGATAATGGTGGCATGTGGCCTGGCCAGTGGCGAATTGAGGTGAAAAACTGCCAGCTTGTGGGAGGGAGTCCGGCACGATGTTGCTGTTGTCGGCCGCAGCGACACACCGTCCCGTGCTGTGTCAATAAGGCGACATTAAAATCCATCGAATGATATACGATACGACCGCCTTTCGATTTCTCAACGGACGACACCACAGCGCGCGCCTAAGTGTGGCGCACTGCAAACGACGCTCCGGTCAAGCGCTGTGCTATATGCGCGATTAATTTATCTAAACGCTCCACCAGCACCACCACCGCCGCCGCCACCGCCCGGAATGCAACCCAAACTCCGGCGCAGCTCTGCTCGCATGAAGCTCGATGTTTATTGGTCAATCAAACCTCCTCGCCAGGGGTATCGGGCGCATTAAGGCATCCCCGTGCCCACGTTGAGAGTTATCGGGCTGGAGATTTAGCGCTGGCATAAAAATTTCTGTCGTTTAGCCAATGAATTAGTGCGCAGCGCGCGGAGATGCGTACTAGTTTGGACGTTTTGTTTTGGGTGGCTTGGGCGCGGTGCAGCGGGCGGGTAATTTACAGTGATTGCGGGCGACCGCAGGCCGGGGACCGACGGCGGCAGGTGCTTAAGTGATTAAATATTGTTTTGCGATAGGCTTGCTGCGGTTTTATCGAGCAACAGTAATTTAAAATTTATTTTCGAATGACGACAGTGGGGTGGCGGTGGGGGTGCTTTGGAGCGGCTGCATGCAGTGTCACTTAAGAATGAGGATAATTGAAGTTTGCCTGCCCGCTGCCTCCGCTCCTACCGTCCGGTGAGCAGAACAGACGGAAATGTGAATCAAAGAGTTGTTAGAAGGGAAAATTGGTTGATTCCAGCTTTGATGTGCACATGGAAGGGGAGCAGGAGAGGATGTTGGCGCGTATGTGGGACATCGTCACTTTGATGGACTCCATAAGGGGTGGTAGGGAAACCAGAGGAGACGGGGATTGTTGTCGCTTTGACTGACAAAGAGGGGTGGGAGGGAGATCAGATATAGGGGATCATTGTCGTTATGAAAGACTGCATTGAGATGTCCGAAGGAGGCAGGGGTCGTCGTAGCTTCGATGGGCCACAGTCACTTCTTTGATGAAATGATGAAAAGAAGTAGGCGGAGGGTAGAGATAGGGGGTCATCGTAGCTTTGATGGGTCACCGTCGCTACATTAGACTGCATCGAGTGGAAGGAAGAAAAGAAGGGAGGGAGGGAGGACGGTCTTAATCGTTTGGATCGATGGTCGGTCGGGGGGAGGGAAGGGATAGGGGGTCGTCGTAGCTTTGATGAGTCATCGTCGCTACATTAGACTGCAATGAGTGGAAGGAAGAAAAGAAGAAAGGGAGGGGTGACGGTCATGATCGCTTGGATCGACTGCAATTAGAATCGGAAACAAAGCAAAGGCGGGCCTTCCACACTTTGAAGGCTCTTAGTCGCTTTGTTCAACGGAATAAAAAGGAGGGAAGAAAAGAAGTAGGTGGGGCACAGGGATAGAGAGTCGCCGCAGTTTTGATGAACTGCAAAAATAAGAACAGATGATAAACCAAGGAAACGGGGTCGTATACGCCTTGAAGTCTTGCCGTCACTTGAAATAACTCCTTTCAGCAATCGGAAGGAAATCAAAGCAGAGCAGAGTCGTTGAAGCTTTGATGGGTCTCGTGGCTTTAAAAGGCTGCAGTGAGACACGCAAAGGAAAGCAGTGGTACGATGGGGTCGTCATCGCTTTGCTTGATGGCACTGTGTGCAACGAAGTACAGCGGAGGGTCGGGGAGGAAAGAAACATGCACCATACGGTCGTCTCTGCAGAAGGAATGCAAATAGTGACCCTCCTCTACCCAATTTATCCCAAGTCAGGAACAAACTTCCTTCTTAGGGAAAAGGGAAGTTCTCCGTGCTAGAGTGCGAAGCCTTTGTTGATCCTGTTAAACGTCAGCCATTCTGTGGGCTGATTTGTACTGACCCTTTGCTACGATGCCGCTTTGGCCTAAGTCCTACTTAAGTTTGCCAGGCAACACAACAGAGTGACCCCTTCTGGCCCCTAATTCGAAGGTTCTAGGTTTCAGAGGATGAGACACCTTTGTCCCAGAAGGAGAGTCGTCCTAGTTCTCATCACGCAGAGAGATACGCTTTGTTCAGAGAAAGTCTCCATTGGCAGGGGAGATGAGAGATGCTTTCTTCATCTTCCTTTTCCAACTTGGACTGCACTTGTTGTGGCAGTCAGAAGAAGTCATGCCTTTGTCCATTCTGGGAGATAGACTGCATCCAGTGTGCCTTAAACCAAGAACTAAGGCGTTTCTATCAAATGAGGATTAACTGCCTCTTAAGACAAGATGTCGAATACGTGGCCTAAAAGGAGTTAAATTCTATGTCCAGCTTCAAGATGTGACTGCAGTCCAGAGGACAAAAAACTAAAGACTGCAATGGCTTGCCCACATCAACCGAATGGACATCATGTCATGAAGCGGGCGGAAGTGGGCGCGAAAAATGAAGCACTTGATTGACAGGCGGTGCTGTCATTGTTTCGCAACTAAGGGAAGAGAAGGGTCATAAAACTGCATTCTGCTTGTATTTGAGTGAGATTCGGGCCAATTACGTGATCAGATGGTTCGAAGATTATTACTTTTGTTAGTAGATGTCGTTGACTGAATAGTTGAAGGCGTTTTTTTTCTCTAAAACTAGTTTTGCACAGGGTGCATCTTCTCTTTTATTTTTTCCTACAGATTAGACATCAGTGAGGAAGGGCATGACGTTCTATTCATGAAAGAAGTCTTGAAGAGTGGAGCTAATTAAATGTGGGACTCTTCTTCTTCTTCTTGTGGTGCTACAGCCCGGGGTGGACCGGGGCCTCAACCAACATGCCTCTCCAGCCAACACGATCTTTCGCCAGCTGTCTCCAGTTGCACACTCCACGTTGGTTGAGGTCCTTCTGCACTTGTGTGCGCCACTTAGGTATAGGTCGCCCTCTATTGCATTGTCCCAATGGCATGCCTCCCTCTGAATAGGATAAGGTCAGGATTGAAATCTAGCCCTTTCTTAAAATCTGAAATTTGTCCAAAATACCCTCCCGACTTCCGACTCTAAAACGTATCCATTGCCCAACTGGAAAACTTCCTACACTTAGAGTTGTTCCTCATTGCATAGGCCTCTTACTACATCCGCACTATAATTGTGAGCAAAAGCGTGCAGTGGCAGAGGAAGTACTGTGCAGTGCTACCATCCTCTAAACAGGCTTCATAAAGGGGTCCATTGTAGCAAGCTGAGATGTCTGGCAAAGGTATGGTTGCCCATTGCCATACTGTCGATCACCACTTAGAAAGGCTTGACCTGGTGTGCCTATAAAGGCTCCTGCCACCACCGGCTGCGTTTTGGAGACACAAATCTCGAGGGCAACCCTAAACTGGGATGCGAAAATCTCAGCACATGCTTGGGTCCAATAAGCAGTCCCTTTGATTCTTGCTTGGAAAGCTCTTTGTCTCATGAGGAGTTTTTATAGAGCCTATCAAAGAAGTCTAGTTTCCGGTTCAGTCCTGACTCTTAATCCTCTTAATTCTAAAACGAGCTGTAAGACTTTCCTAATTCTTCTTGTGGCGCTACAGTCAGGACTGGACCTATCAGGGAAGTCTAGCCTCCGGTCCAGTCCTGACTGTAGCGCCACAAGAAGAATCAGGAAAGTCTTGCAACTCGTTTAAGGATTAAGAGTGAGGAACTCCAGTAAGAATGGCACAGATTTCGCTCAAGAAACCGATACATGGTCAGCTTAAGTTTGTTGTTTTTCACCGAAGCAACAGCATCCTAGCATGGCCATGTAGAGCATATGGACACCACTGCTCCGAAAAGTCTTTGAATCCGTTCCATTGGGACAACGCAACAAAGGGCGGCCTAGGCTAAAGTGGCGCACACAAGTGGAGAAGGACCTCAAACAACGTGGAGTGCGCAACTGGAGACAGCTGGCGAGAGATTGTGCTGGCTGGAGAGGCATGTTGGTTGAAGCCCAGGTCCACCCCGGACTGTAGCGTCACAAGAAGAAGAAGAGGAACAAGAAGAAGAACAGCATCCAAGCCCTCATAGCTCTTGGACGTGCAACTAAAGTTTGACCAAAAATTCCTTACCGGCTCGGATTCAAGCCACAGACATTTTAGAGAGAGAGTCTTACCTTACAGCCTTAGGTGGTCAATGTTAAGAGCCGTAGATTGACTCATATCACCGGGTGCAGGGGAAGACGTTCGTTGCCTGATACTGGTTCACAGATGGATAGTCCAATGGAATGCGAATGTCCACTTGCCTTTTTGGTAGGCAATGGGATTCCTTTCAATACTGGGTCCCTTCTATCAGGACACTGATCAAATCGAGCCTAGACCTCTAAAGTTGTGTGAAGTATCAAATCAGGTCTTGTCTTGTCCTACTTATCAGGCCAGCTTGAGCTGTAGCCGATGATGCCGGGCGCTTTGCTTCCAGCTCTTAAGACTACGCTCTCTGACTTCCATGTCTTTATACAGAGGTCTGGTCTTCCTGTCTTTCTCGAAAGAGGAGGCTGTAATCCGAAAAGCCTCTAAGCTTGAGCGCTGTTGTCCATTCGCTTGATGTGGGTAAGCCATTGCAGTCTTTGGTTTTTTGTCCTCTGGACTACAGTGACATCTTGAAGCTGGGCTTAGAATTTGTCTCCATTTGGGCCACGTATTCGACATCTTGTCTTAAGAGGCAGTTAATCCTCATTTGATAGAAACGCCTCAGTTCTAGGTTTAAGGCATTCTGGATGCAGTCTTTCTTTCAGAGTGGAAAAAGTTGACTGCTTACACAGACATCAACAATCTGACCAATTCCTTAAATACCACAGCACGTCACTTGAAGCGATGCGTTTGGACTCTAATGTGCTCAACATGATGCAGCGGTCTCGACGCCTGAGCACCGTCTTAAGACCGACCTGCCTGGCATGAATCTGTTTGCAAAGGGACCCTTATTAACTTGTGTAGTGGAAGGCAGGGACTTGGAGAGATTCGTTTCTTTGACCAAAATAAGGGCCCCAGTGTACGTTGAATAGGACCCTTAGCAGCACCTTGGAGACTGTCTGATTAACTTGTTGATTCCTTAACCGTCCCAAGTTTAGGGCTTCTGCTCACCATGATATTCATCAGGGTTTCCCAACCGACGTAGAAGACACCATCCTTGAAAGCTAACCTATGTCATCACAACTTCTTGAGCTGTGTTTCAAGCTAAGTGAGGTAACTGTAGGAATCCTTGAGAGTATGTGCTCAGCGGATTCGTGTCCCTCTTCACCTGTGCAGCTTATAGAGCAGTCTGGGTATTCAAGAGTTGTGACAGGGTGTCAATGGGATTCTGCTTATAGGCGGTAGCCGTACGAATCCCAGAGAGTAGGTGCTTAGCGGATTCGTGTCTGTCTTCATCTCTGCAGCTTCTAGGAAAGTCACAGTGATGGGTGTCCAAGAGTTTTGACAGGGTGTCAATGGGATTCTTATAGGCGGCCTCGCGCTCTTCGACTAGTGTGCTTGGGGAATGGGCGCTGTGGTCTAGTGCCTTACTCAATCGCAGGAGAACCCACTTTTCATTTCTGAAGACATTTTGATGTACCCATACTCAGGAAAGACCAAATGCAACAAATTTCTCCACTCGGAGTCCACTGGGAGTCCACACGACGAACTCTACCGGCTGTACAGCGACACGCACCTGATCAAGCATCTTAGGATACAACGCTTAAGATAGTTAGGCCATATAGAGCGTGTGGACACCACTGCTCCGGCCTCGAATCTGAGCTATTGGTCCAATGCAACAGAGGACGGAGTAGGCTAAGGTGTCGCACAGAAGTGGAGAAGGAACTTAACCAACCTGGAGCGCACAACTGGAGGCAGTTGGCGAAAGATCGTGCTGGCTGGAGAGGCATGTTGGTTGAGGTCCAGGTCCATCCAGGTCCACTGTAGCGCCACAAGGAGAAGAAGAAGAAGGAGAGGTCTTCATTTAACTTTAGGTCCCTTTCACAAGTAAGATGAATTGTTAAGAGGCTGTGCTCAGGTGCCTGCTTGATTAAGACCCATTGTGGAGTCATTGCAGAACCAGATTCCTGCTGGATTGAAGAGCCATACTGTGTCCATGTTCTTCCTCCCTCTTCGTTTTCTGTCTTCCTTCTTGATCGGCTTAGCGGATTGCGTTCAATCCAGCGCTATTCATTTTGACACCTTTGCATCCCAAGAGTTTCCCACAACCAGCAGCATTCTCCAAGTGCATCCATTACCACACCCATGCAACCTCTCAACCCCAAGGCGATAGCAAAACATTTGCATGACAATTTCAGGAACAAGCTTCCGAACGAAACCAGATCCCCGGAGCACGCCACCTAGGCACAGCTCTAAGCAAATGCACCGCCCCACAGTGTAAAGGCTAATTGTCATAAGTTCTCACCGGTGACACTTGTGACTCCCTGATTGCACGGACGTTACGCAACTTGTTCCACATCCAGCTCCCAGCACACACCCAACACTCTCATTACACAAATGAGAACCGGTGTAGACAGGTCTCCGATATCCGATATCGGCCGTCCGTGCCGGGATTCGCGCAGATCGAAACTCGCAATGGACGCGGTTAACATTGTAGCCGAGACCATCCTAATTACCCGATAAATAAGGTTTCGTATACGTCAGCGCGGCGGACCGATAAAAATCTGCTCATGGGGGCAATTGTGGAAAATCAATAAAATCGGAGAAGGAGCAGCCGATAACATGCGGACCTCATGTTACTGTTTAGCGATATCGTAACACGGAGACGCATGACGGTTGTAATTGCGGACTGTGCTGTGTTGCTGTGCGTTCCGTTGCGCGGGGTCCTCCTCCGTGACATTCGAGAGAGTTCGAGTCGGCGGCGACGTGGACGACTACGACAAGGCAACGGCAGCGAAGATTCACCGAACGAGTACACCGATTGGGAGGAGGATGATCTTTCCGAGTGGAGGATTCTGAGTCAGACTTTAATTTGTTCACAACATTGAGAGATTCTTTCGCTTGGGTCGTCGCTGGGAGTCCGGATTAGACGGCCGCCCATCCCCTCGGATCGCGTTGCTGAACTTTTGTTCTTATCCGAGGATCTTGTCGTCGCTGTCTCCGTCGACGTGGTCGTGGTCGTGGTGGTATGAGCTGCGTACAGCCGGGCAAATGTCGTAAAGTCAGAGAAATATATATCTAAGCCTCTGTGGCTAATTTGCTCTTTTGAGCTGCTTAAGTGTCTAATTAGTAGCTCACGCGGGTTGGTTTGGTATTTTATGCGCCAGCGGTGATTACCGTGGCTGCTGCGTACTTGCAAATGAGGGAAGGACTGCACATCCACGACAGCGACGCACGGTGCAGCAGTTAGACGCTTATGAGAATTGGCATCGAAACAAGTGCGGCCATGAAGTCATTAGGTTTCATAGATTTGATGGTCGGGAGAGGTTAGACTTTAGATGGGCTTAAGAGAGTCAGATCATGTTCGGAGATAGCTGCGCTATGATCGTGAACAGGCGATGGAAACTTGACGCCGAGCGTTTGCGGTCTAAGGCCGGCGGCATATGAGGTGGGACCAAAAATGCCACACGGGAACTAAGACATTCCTGATGGTGTGTTTGATGGAATGCGAAAAACAGTGGCCCGACCTTAGGCCCGTAAACTTACATTTTGATCGGAGAAGATTTCTAAGCTGGGCTTGGTCGACGGGTTGGTGTGGGGAAGACGACTTAAAGCTGACTTTTTAAGATTGTGCTCTTGGAATCCCTGGGGCAGTGGCTCGGTGCCTGCTGAAAAGGAGGCTGTATTAAGACTTGGTGTTTGGCTTAAGAGTCATAACTCTTGAGGAATGTTGACTGTGAGCTGAGGCTTCATATGACTGGATCCGGCTTGAAGAGCTGAGCTCTCAAGCATCAATTAAAGATTATTTCATGTAAGGACTTTTAAGCTTAGGCTAAAGCTTGAACTTCTACAGCTTAATTCGTAGCGGTTGAGATTAAAGCCAAGCTTAAAGAAGTTTTGAATGAACACTCTGATGCATTCAAGACCATGCAAAACCGGTTTCCTCATTAACCATTTGCTATTTTTCTTTGTGTTTACCCAACTTCAAGTTCAAGCTCGGCTTGAAATTTCTACCTAGCAGTGAAGCCTTCTTACCCGCGTTAAAGTCTTAGTTACATGGGCATTGTATTGTTCCCATGAAATATGAAACACATAGTTTTCTGAAGGGGAGGTGTAAGCCCGGCTTAGAAAAAAAATAGAAAGATCTTTTGAATGATGGAAAAGTACTAATTTCGGAATGTCCTAAGCTTCTTTTTTCAAGGTCCACTTCAGTTATTCAAGTAAGCACGCTGAAGCCAGGCTTACAGAAATATCAAACGAAGCGCTTAACGTTTAAGAGCGTACTTACAAATTTCTCATACAAATATCTGATAATATTCTCTCTGCTTTCAACTCTAAGTCCAAGCCCGGCTTGAAGTTTCTAATAGTGAAAAGTATTGTGAATGCTTTTAAGTGTGTGTGACGTGTTCACTGCCTTCGAAAATAATTAAAGCGAATTTGTTCCTTATATAAATCGCAAGCCTGGCTTGAAAAGAAAGATAAACTCATTTGAGTGACTGCAAAGTAATAAATTCAAGGTGCTCTATATTTTGTATTTAAAGGTCTTCTTCAGTCGCTTGAGTTTATACTTTCAAGCCAGGCTTAAATAATTTCAAACGAAGTATTTTAAGACTTTAATCCTACTGAGAGATGTTGGTTTTGCTATATCTGCTATTTTCAATAAGTCTCTGGGTGCAATGGACTCTGGGTGTAAGCCCGGCTTGAAATTTCTTTCTAATAGTGAAACTATTTGTCAATGCGTCTAAGTCCAAGTTACACGATCACTGCCGTAGCTTTTTTTCTAAAATGTTTAAACAAATTACTTTCTGAAATCATGTGTAAGCCGGGCTTAGAATAAATACTAAACTCTTTTCAATGTCGTAAAAGTGCTCATTTGAGATTATCCAGGGCTTCTTGTGTCAAGGTTTACTTCAGTTGGGAAAGCTTTTACACTTAAGCTAGGCTTAATGAAATTTGCAACGAAAACTTTGATGTATCTAAGTCTACTCAGACGTATTTTTCTCACAAAAGTTCATGCAATTTCAAAAACATGTGTCTGTCTTCATCCAAATCTACAAAGTTCAAGCTCGGCTTAAAGGTCTTAACTTACAGTGCAACATACTGAAAATGCGATTGAGTCTAAGTTACATGCTTACTGCGTTATTCGAAAAAGATAGAAACGAATAAATTTTTGAGACGAGGTGTAAGCCTGGCTTAGAAACAAATATTTGTATATTTTGTATGATTAAAATGTGTTCATTTCCTTTTAAGGAATCTCTTAAAATTCTTATTTTAAGGACTACTGCAGTTGTTCGAGTTAATATAAGTAAGCCAGGTTTAGGGACAATTCAAACAAAACCTTTAAAACTTTTAAGCCTACGTTGGATTGGTTTTTTTATAAACTGACATGAAATTTCCAATAAATCTCTTATGCAACTCACTTTAAGTCTAAGCTCGACTTATACGATTTAGTTTCGGAAGTTATGGTGGAGCCTGGCTTAAAACAAAATATTTAACTACTTGGAACTACGAAGTTATTTTTAGCCGAGTCCTCTTTTAGTTATTCAAATTTAAACTCTCAAACCGGGCTTGAGGGTTGCCATCTTATACCATTGTGTCAGAAAATTGGAACAATTTGTGCGAAGCTAAGGTTCATCTTTTTGGACAGCCATCGAAAGCGGTCTCTCAATAAACCCAGACTCAAGCTTAAGATAAGCTCATAACTGATGTGTGCAATTGGGTCACAGAATGTGGGGCAAACTGCTTGAAAAGAAGATTTCTCAACGATGGTGAGTGATTCTACCGCAAGTCGATAGCAATTCCAGCCCCCTCCACCAATCAACACGTCGACCCAGAATTTCGAACGCCAATCGACAAGAATGTAAGCATCTCCACTCGCAGGTTGACTTTCCATCGGATTAACATGCTAAGCATGACAAATACCAGCTCTCCTGCTTGCCCATGGAGATAATCCGCCAAAAATCTTCCCACCGTTGAAAATTAGCCACACTATTGTCTTGGAAATCAGTAAATACCGTTCGCTATGGAAATTTTTCGCCGCCTCCGACGCCTCCGCCTCCACCCCATCGGGATGATCGATTGCTGTGCCCGGCGATGGGAACTTCAATCTCTTTTTTCGCCGCGGTCTGCCCGTGAACTCTATGCACACACGCTTCGTGTCCATCGGATGCACCTCGCTCGGACCTGTGTGTGGACTTGTGCCCCGCCAGCCACGAAGATGATGACGACGTCGTTGATCTCACAGCAGAGGCTATCAATAGATCACATCGATCAAATCCGATCAATGTTTCACGCCGGCACGGAACACAGGTCGCCCTGGCCGTAATCAGCCAGATCGAAAGGCTAGGCACCGCTCGGCGCACAGCCCAACCCCAACCGCCAACCACTGACACATTGTGACTTGGCGGTCAGGAGGCCGTTGCCATCACCGTCACCGTCGCCGCCGCCATCGTCAATGGCAGCCAATTGGCAGCCCAATCGGTGCATGCATGTCGTCTCGGACACACAACGCCGGCGCATCGATGATCTCCCATCGATCGCCGCGGATGAAAGTCGCAATTTCACAATTTATGATTTCCACGGCCAATCAGCAGGTCACACATCATCGATCGGCCGCCAGACTGTCCCGCCGAGCTATCGGGTCTTCGTTTGTGGATTTTCCCGGTAATTTGCCGGAGCCAGCGCGCCTAGAATGGGTAATGATGAGGTCGGCTGCAGCGGGAAAACCTCAAAACCCCGCTCGGTGTGTGGGTTATGTGATTTGGCATCGGGAACACTCGAAAGGTGATGATGGCACGAATGATGTGCCTTGAAAATGTGAAATCGATTTCCATCCAGAGAGACATACTCAAGAGAAAAGCGCAGAGTTTCCCTGCGTGCGCCTCGGCTTTGACTGATGACCGGGGCTTCAAATAAGCCATGCTCTGTGGTGGTTTTCGCTTGAGTCCAATCAGTAATGAGTGATTGGCTCTGATGAATGGACAGCGAAGGAGGCGCCTTTCGATGGACAACATCTGGACGAGAGAGTGCCGCTCTGCTGCAGTCCTTGCTCAAGACAAGCGACGTGTCCCATCGTTCCCAAGCTTCTCAAAAGTTCGCCCCCATTCTCACCCCAATCAGCTCCAATCATGTCGTGCTCGGGTCACAGCCCAATTATCCTCGTCATTCCCTATGGGGCAGGGCACTGCGAGCATCCGGCGATGATGAACATCCGAACATGCCTGCTAAACGCTCCGCGACCAGAAATCATCCCAACCACGTCCCGAACTCGAACCCACGAGACAAATAGCTGCGAGCCGAGAAAACAGGAACACCAGCCGCAACAGCCGCAGCCAGGTCCACGAAGCGATACGCTTCCAATGAAAAATATAGGCTTCGCCGTCCAAACACCAAAAGCCCAGAATGTGAACATAACTTTTGTCTCGATTTCGCCGCATGGGGGAATTTCTCACTCGTGCTGCCAGGCATCATTAATGGCCAGGATCAAGGTGTCCTGCTGCGAATTTAAGTTGAATTCGACATTCCGGAGTGGCGGGGCGGCGGCGGTGGTGTGCCTGATTTGCGGATCCACACCATCGAATGGCAGGGGCTCTGTGCGGGCCCGATCATTGTCGTGGCTGTTGTCGCGATGCGTTCACATCGCGCCAATGCACGCGACGAACGCCGTGGAATGGGATGGACGGGCAATGGAACGATTTGGATGGCTGGGATGGCGCAGCGCGATGCGGTGTGACAAGGTGTGTGTGATTTGTGCCCACACTTCGGCTTGTCGATGACATCCTGACCCTGCCCAGAATGCTGTGCCCTCTCATTTGGATGGTGTTCGGCGGTTGGTGTTGTTGGCTTGGATCATGTTCAGCGCGCTGATCTCTCATCGTCGTCGTTGGTCGTCGTTGTCGTCGTCTTCGTCGCTCGCAGTGATCATCTCTGCAAGCTCCTCCTCGAACAGCAGAGTGGGATGCGGCGGCGACTGAGGGGAGGCGAGAGCTGGCTTCGCGCTGCGCAATCATTTGGGTTGTTTTGGGACGGAACATGAGGTGCGTCCTCGGAACAAGATCGCCTTGTTGGGATAACTGATTTCGATCAAGAGGGGACAGTAACAAATTTTCGCTGATCCCAGCCAAGTTCGTGAAATTATTGAGTTGATCTGGACTTTGAACTGATGAGAGATGATTAACGTTTCGAGCGTTTTCTGCGCTCTCTCTC